>CM039470.1:38562711-38664166 GCA_022433065.1 Begonia loranthoides
CATTACTGTATCTCAGATCCCACACCCCCTCCCCGCTTACTTGTCCTCCCCCTGTTTCTTTCTTCATCCCCCCTCGCAACGAATTGTTCTGCATTGAAATTAAAAACAATTAATTAATTAAATATTAAATATTAAATAATTTAATTTAATTATTGTGACGTAATTAGGAAGAATAATCTTAGGTTTACTTTTCATTTTTCATTATTCAATAATAATTAATTACATAATCCCTAATATAATTCGTTAGAGAGAGAGAAACCAGGGGTTTTAAGTTTTTACTGAGATATGACGTCATACCTGACGTCATCATCAACCATGCCGACCATACACGTGTACAGGTGACAAAGCCCACGTGTGCACGCGCCTCTCTTTTCAAAAAAATTTCCCACCTGCTCATTTCGCCACATACGTGGACGGTCGTGATATTCCTAGCGATTTTTTCCTACCAAGCTGTCTACGTGTCAGCAAGCGCATGCACAAGACGACGATGGGATCGGGAGTAGACGAGCACTTCCCAAAAATTAAAATAATAGACTAAAGTATTTGAGTAAAAGAAATTGAGGGTTACGTGACAACGAGTGCGAAAACAAGGAAATATCTGCACTACCTTTAAATGGTACAATTTGATGACACGTGTGATGATGTTCCAAAATCTAATGCAATAAAATCTCTTTTAAACCCTATTATTTTAGTGGGTGTCAAATGAAAATCAGCCATAAAAAAATTAGGGTTTTTTAATTGATGAATGAGTAATTACATGTTTATTATGAGAATAAGAAAAAGTAGAACACCTCGACATCTTATTTCCCATTTTCAAGGTTAAATTATTGAAAGATAGAATAAAGAATTCCATAATTTATCAAAGTATCTGCATCAACTCAATCAATCTCTAATACCGTATTAGGGTGATTCAATTTGTGGAGCAGTTAAGTGTCACAGAGCAGATTTTAAAAGTTGGAGAGACGTTAGTGATAAAAAAAAAACATGTCAGTGTTATTTTACACGTTAGCTTTTGAATTATTCTTTTAATCATTTAAATTTTTCAGCTTTCAGTTATCATCAATTTGAATTTTTTTTTAAAATTTTTTGTTATATTTAGAATGCGTACACTTTGTTTTTCTTTTTGATAAGATGTTTTAACTCGATTGTTGACTCCACTGGTGATTTCAAACTCTATCACGCAATTTACACAGTTTAAAATAACCAGATATGAAATTTATAAAATAGCGAGATTCAAGATTATGTTAGACACTGCCAAAATGATTAAAAATCGAGTTAAAACACATGATTAAATTTGTGGAGCAGTTGAGTGTCACAGAACAGATTTTAAAAGTTGGAGTGACATTAGTTTTGTTAGCTCACGACAAAAGTGATAAAAATTGGGTCAGTGTTATTTATAACTTTATGGTCTTTTACACGTTAGATTTTAAATTATTTTTTAAACAAATTATATTTAATCTTTCAGCGATTAACAATTTGAACTACTTTCTTAATTTATTCGTTACCTTTTGCACGTGTACATTATGTTTTTCATATGATAAGATGTTTTAACTCGATTGTTGATTCCACTGACAATTTCAAACTCTATCGCGCAATTAATACAATTTAAAAAAATAATAATAATAATAATAATTAGATTAAAACGCATGATTAAATGAAATACATCATGTATACATGTTACGTTACAATTTATTTCTTTCGTTCTTCGTTGTTCTTTGCCTACTTTGCATTCCCGAGTACAAGTTTTTCAGTCACACTTTCGGTCGGAGCAAATAGAGTTCTTTATGCAAGATGGTATCACACGATCATTTAATGGTGGGGTGATTAGGATTTAGCATATGATTTACGAATCAATCTCTCACAAATCCCTCTGCAATATTCTACAAAATCAGTCCCCATATTTAATATTAGGCCATGATTAGGCAAGATAATCTTGTTTTCATTTCTTAATTTCAAAATTATTTAATATTATAAGCTTATAGAAATTAAACACCTGGAATTTTCATGTCTAAGGGCATTAATTTATTGGGAGATATTTTTTGTCGAAGTTGAAATGACGACACGGGAATAATATTATCAGAATCTTGCTTGCTGACGCGTTGATTAATTTTTTTTTAATTTTTAACTTTCTTGCGTGTTGGAAAAACAGAAAATATTTTATTATTTATTTATAAGATAAAAGAACAAGCAATAGACAAGATAGTCATGTTATACAAGTTAATTAGATTTTACTTGATGAAATCAATATTAATTTGTGCCAAAATAATCAAAGAAGGTGTTCTTTAGTGTGCATCAATGAGAGTGGGCTGCATTCGGACGGGGTTATTCTTAGTAGATTATAAAGGTGTTAACCCAATTTTTTTATGGGCTAAGTAGGTTTAGGTCAAGTTTTAATGAGCTTATTTGAACAATTTCTTGACTTTGTTAGACCTATTGTTGTAAGTTTTATTCTTTATTTTCTCCAAGTCCTAATCGTTATGTTATTTTGGTCAAGATGAACTCAATACCCACACCCATGAAATCACCTGATAATGTTGGTTTTTGAAATACGTCGTTGAATTCAAATCTGGCAAGTGTGATCTCCTGAGTCGTAATGATTTGTTTAGAGAAAATCCTTACTCGTTGTTTTCTCTTAAACAGAAACTACTAGCATGTGGTGGCCCATATTCTTGCAAGGGCTTGTTGGGACCAAAACTAAATGACGTAACCACAATACTACAATGGAAATTTGTAGTTTTGAGGTGTATGTGACATTTCATCTTCAACTAGTACAATTTAATTTGGACTCAAACTGAAGAGCAAAATCATGTGGGTTTTGGTGCAAATTGAACATTATTGTACTTGTGGCAACCTGCCCTATGAAGGCTAGGAAAAGACTATGTGTGGGTCCAGTCTGTATCAGTGGGAAGTGCACAATCTCACATCACTTGGGAGAGTGGAAAATGCATTGTTTATAAGTAAAGTTTCTCTCCCTACCTAATATAATGCGTTTTGGGTTAAGTCCAAGAACAAAACCGTGCGAAATTTGGTCCAAAACAGACAATATTGTATTGAGAACACTAAAACGTTACAGTACTACTCAGTGGAACTTGAGGTATTACAAAATGAGTGTAAGCAAAGAATGTAGAGGCCATGAGAGACAAAGAAGGTCGTGGAGATACTACCTAGTGGAAGTTTGGGAAAAGTAGACCTTGTGACACCTTACTCTCGCCCTCGTCAAATAATGTTTATGGTTATTGAGCTTTAAGCATCTAATAATTTATAATTATCGTTAAATAATTGTTAATTATCCAACAAGCTTATGTACTCAGCTTCTAGGCAAGATCAAATTTATTCGATAAATCATGTTTGATTTAGGGCCCTTCAAAAATGCTGTCTATTTTTATGAGTTCAAGTGTCTTGCTACTACAACTTTATCTACTTCGAGATAAAACTTTCACAGTTTTATTATTTGGTTTTACCTCAAAGCACATCATATTAGATTTCACCTTCAATCATGACATGTATAAGTAACGTAATCTTATATAGTTAAATGTCTGTAAGAGAGGAAACATTTATAATGACACATATGTCATGACTCGTGACACGTAAGTCGTGACCCGGGACATTTCGATGATTCGACGCGTCTTATTTCAAAAAAAAAAAAGAAACACACATGGCTAAAATTATTGTTAAGATGGTACGATCACACATGGATTCTCTCACATCAAAATGACTTTGAAGAATTGCACAGTCAAAAGAATACTGAGGAAAGTTTGTCACTTTCTCATTTTTCTCTTTCCTTTACACGTAGAGTAGACCTCACACGGCTCTTCTATCATTATCACAAACACTAATCATGATTAGCATCTTGATTATCCTAGTCCCACTTGCCCTCCTTGAACATTAAGCACACTTTCCCTTATCTAGAACTTCATTGATGCCTTCCCTTTTCTTCAAAGATTGACTCAACAACAATGTAGAAACGATGGCTTACCGACCCCAAGCAGCCGGTAATTCTAGAATATGTCGAGATTTTTAATATCAACAGTCTCAGCGTATAAACTTAGCTTCTGTCGTAGACAATGCAACTGACAATACTGATTATCAACGTAACCAAGACAATTTGAAGGAGTGAAAAACTCAATATTCATCGTGCATTTAACGTGACCTTATAGTATTACTTAATCACATTAAAAAAATAACACAAAATTTTTAGTTTTTTGGACGTCACACAGTAACTTGAAACATTATTTGTTAGGATTATTCGTACACTTACCGCTTGTCAAAATCTTAATGATCGTTAATGAACATGTCACGGCATTGCAATTGGTTGCCTTATGAGATGTCCAAAATCCAAATAGCCATCTTAAAACAAGTTAAATGTTATACATAACACATCAACATTTATAATTTTCATGTGATGGAATCATACATTAAATTTAATAGTTTTGCTTGTCACGTTATGTTAAATACATTAACCATTTTAATTGGTACAATGTATGAAGATAATTTTCTATTTAAAGGTAGAAAGATATAATGTTTTATATACTAAAGTATAAATTACCACATGCCTCAAATATAACTCGTTAAAAATGATTTGATTCGATCTATCAAACTGTCGAAGTCCGAACATAAAATGAACAAAAAAAATTTACAAAGTCTTTTTTCGGAGTAGTGTGTCTACATCGTAATGTTTGTGGCCATTTCTAAATTAGAGTTTAAACTATTTTTTTCGATAAATTAAATCTAAATCTTTCAGCTATCAGTAATTTGAATTTTGTCGTCCATTTTTTGTTGTTGAATACAACGTATGTATATCACGTTTTCCATTTAATAAAGCGTTTGAATTCAATTTCTAACATTTTCGTCAATTGCGAACTTAATTTCTAATATTATCGATCTCACCTCAGATGATTTCGAACTTTTTCGAGAGATTAACAAACTTCGATATCAGTTAAAACGCTTTTTTAAATAGAAAAAATGGTGTAGACGTTTTGAATTTAACGACAAATGTGATGATAAGGTCTAAATTATTAATAGCGGAAAGATTTAAGTTTAATTTGTTAAGAAAAATAATTTATTCTAATTTATAAATGGTCTCAAACGTGAAGATCTTAATTATACTTTAATCACGGATATAATAATTATTAAATTAAACGTGACAGTGTTTATTACATGAAGTGTTGTTTTGAGGATTGTGATAAATAAGAATGAGGTAGCCGTTCGATTTGGATTCTCTTGTATGATTGATCTGCGTATATATCTACGCTGAGTTCTCTCCCCTCTTTCTCACTCTTCCTGGTCAATTCTCTCTCTCTTTCTTATTGTTCTTTCTCTGCAGGGTTAGGGTTTTGAGTTTCATAAAGAGTAAGCTTGCATAAAGGGAGATGAAGAAAGAAGGAGAGCTCTGAGGGCGGCCAGCCGTAGTTTGTTGGCGCAGCATCATGAAGATTCACAGTGGAAATCACTTCTTCCAAGTGAGAATCTTGATGATGCTGCATCGGCAATTTATATGGCTTAGATTACAGTCTGGTTTATCAGATTGAAGACGACGACTCCTTCTGCGGCAATTTCATTTTCCTTTTGTTTGTATTCATCTTCTTCAAATAACCATTTCAGTTCAAGTATTCAAATCACCAAGAATTAGATGTTGCTTTCAGTAGAGATTTAGATCATTAAGGGTGTTTATCAAATAATTAAGATCATAATTATCTTCTTTTCGTCTGAAACATATTGAGGGGGACCGTTTGTTTTTGGCCTAAAACTACCATATTTGGTTGCAGAAAAGGCTGTTTCGAACGCTTTGCAGAGAGATAAAAGAAAAAGAAAAGCTTTTGCATTTGGTTTTAGTCATATATGATGATCGATCAGATTATTTGAGGAGGGTGATTAGAATTTTCTTCAAATTAATGGTTGTAAGATTCATCAGCTACCGCAACAGTTGATTGTTTAATATTTTGCTATCAGTTTTCGACAGAAACTGTGATGATGGCTGTCGTTGACTTCTCTCTGAATACTGTCTTCTTCCTCGTTGTTCTTCTACTTAATGCTTCCTTTGGGTTAGTAATCTGTTAAAACAGTTGGATAAGACTTTGTGTATTAGTTTTTGATCACGACTATCTACGTGTCAGACACCCTCTTTCGGTCTGGAAAGAATTTGTGGGAAGATCTGCAGTCATGGCAGCAGAGTAGCTTTGGCAAGCTAAAAACTCTCACAGAGTACAGTCTTCTTGTTTTTAGAACGCCATTAAAAAAGGGATACAGAGAAAGAAGTTCTGCAACAGAAGCTTCACACCCACCAGTGCTTCACAATCAGTCGGGCTTTTCTCAAGCAAGGCATCCATGGGAAAAAGGGAGCTGAACGAAGACCACTTTCAACGAGGATGCCTGAGTTTACCATTTCAGACGCAGTGGGCAAATGAATGCCTGCTGCTGGAAAAAAAAAAAAGAGAAACGCCATAAAAAACGAAAGGTTCCGTCAAAGTTTGAATGGAACATTGGTTTGGCGCTTCCAAGAGTGCTCCTCTTTTCTTGTTTATTTTAATTTAAATACAATTGCATTTGTTGTTATTCAATCTCATGGTTTAATTTTATGGATGCACTAAAATCATTATTATAAATTTAACAAATGGATTAACGCCACGTTGGATACAGTTGTAATCTGACGTGGCAATTCATGGTTGGGTGTCAAGCAGAAGAATCCTAAAATGTTTGATGAGTGGGTAATCACCAGACCCAATACGATACTATCTGCTTTGATCCCACCTGAGGCACTACAATCACCCACCTCAGGAGGCCCGATGCCCTTGTCGACCACAGTAGACTTGGATTGACTTTGATACCAATAGATGATAAATGAATAATTACCAGACCCAATAAGACATTGTCCGCTTTGGCTCCAGGTGACCCACAACCGTCACGTCAAAAAATAAAATTAAAGCGTAAACCTAAGATTATCCATAAAATAAACCATGCTTCATAGGATTAATCAAATGATTGTCAAACCGGAATTAAAACCAAGACCCAAGAAGAATCAAGCAATAGGCTCCTCCCAAAAAAGTTGCATGAACTATCTCAAACTACACAAACACAACCTTATTCTGCAGACAAATTACCAAACTGCCATGGGCTGAACTCTTTGCTCGAAACATCGTCTTCATGGACACCGGCCGATGCGTCAACAGCAGCTCGATGGGCAGTGTACTTGCCATTGTATTCATAAATTTCCAACTCGCCCCATGGAGTAGCCGCCACTTCTTCCGTTAAATCAAACCACCGAGCCATAAACTGCTGCGCCTTCGCCTCCCGGGTCTTCTTTTCGGCTCTCTGCCTCTCTTCCAAGCTGAAAGAAGAGCATCAAACTCAACAAATCTCAAAGAACTCTGCAAATTTTCTTCATAGACAGAACAAATATGAAATCCGAAAAAATAGCTCAATAATATATCGAGCCAGCAACCAATCATGCAATTATAGTCATGATTTTTAATCCCGAATTAGCCTAAAACAGGAGAAGAGATGGACCTGCTCTTTTCTGCCCCAGCTTTGGACAGGTCGCCCTTCTCTAGAGCATATCTATCCGGGCGCAATCGAGAATCTGAGGCTAACAACTTTTTTGGAGCTGTATCGAAGCTGTTTATTTTATGCGCAAAGTATGTGTACTGAAATTTGTCATTTTCTGGAGCCTCGGCTACACGAAAGACCTACATAACAAGTACAGAGAGAAATCTTTGACGAGTTTCTAACAACATACCATCTGGGTTCAAAACTTTTGAGCACAATGTCTGCATTTGTGTATTGTCCAGTCATATAGGCATCATAAATGCATAGTACATACATCCATAAATACATACATGCAACATGGATATTCAATATAAAACCGCCATTAGACTATAAAATCAAACAGTTGAAGTGATCAAGCTATCAAACACTAGTTCCCCACATGCATGCGAAAACTTAAAGGTCAATCTGGAAAACATTCATATATTGTAGTTCAAGGAAATGATATCAGACTATAAATACAGTTTTTTTAATGTTGATCTTAGATAATAATCAATGGATTCCATCTGAAATAATGATAGAGGCTTGAACTAGCAGTATCTCATGAAGAATGCAGAATATCAAACCTCTTTCAATTCTGTCTCAGGAAGAGGCTCCCCTTCCATATCACATGGTTGATAACTCATTGATTCGTTCCATTTCCCAGTCATCAGTATTTTTGGCTCTTCATTTGCATTATAAATATAGCCATCTACTTCGTATCGACCAGCTCTGCCACAGGAGATGAAGAGTTAAGAACTTACAATTGATAACGAAAGTAAAACCTGAGTTTACAGAAGACATGTCTTGGTCTAAGATGTACATGTAAATGTCAAATTTGTATATTAACAGAGTGTTAGTTGCTGGAAACATAGTATAACACTAAGTAATGAGATGGCAATAAACCATAATACACAAATTTACTTATAATTAATTCAAAAAGTAGGATAACTTTCATTTGATGGTAGTTTAATCTTAAAATGTGCAACAAAATAGCATCCACTGTTAGACTTCTGTTTATGTTTTGAAAGCATAATGAAATAGGCTTTGAAAAAGATATACACCCAAACCAGCCACATGGTTGGAAGTACAGCACAGCTTTATCCCCTGTGGTTAAATTTGACATAATCATCTCTCCTGGGGAATCAACCCAAGTCCTTCCAAATATTAGGTTGTTGACCTTCGTGGGAGGGGGCACAAGATCTAATGTCACGCCATTCCTTTTAAGTGTTACGCGCGTTCTGCAAAATTTTCATTCGACAATGTTTATGTCAAAATTTATGTTATGGTAGGATCCCAACATGCCGAACCCAATCAGAAACTTGACAGAGGCTTGTTTTGAACTCACATCAATAGCTATAGATGCAAACAAAAAGTAAAAGTTCATAAATGGAAACAAAGCAAAAGACATGAGCAGTGAAAGTGTACAAATAAGATTCACCTTCCAACAGGGTAGACATCAAGAGAGTTGCCCAGAAATTTAGTTTTTAACTTCGACGACACGTCATAAGTAAAATGCTCATTTTCAGCATGCCCAGCACTCATGGGAGGATGATGACTAACCTGAAAACAAAATGAAAACAATAATCTCGTGCCATAAAATCAAGTTGACATTAAATCGAGCTTCGAAGAGATTATCAGATTATCAGATATTCATGAGGCAACTAAAATAAATCCCGAGATTTTCTGAAGAACTTAGTCTAAAATAGGTTGGAAAATAATAATTGAAAAACAAAAGTAAAATTCACCTGTTCTGAAATAAAGGTGATCCCACCGTGATTCGCCATTTCATAAGTCTCACCAAGTATTGGATTAAAAGGCTTCCATGTTCTTTGGTAGGCATAATACACAGATATAGCCCATGATGCTAAAATGAATACAAAAAACAAATTATTCTACCAGATATCTAATGTGATTCAAATCTCATAGCATATTTGATAAAGAATTGAATTTCATTGTTAAAATTCACTCACATGCATAAACTAGTTGCATATAGGGGTCTTCACATTCATCTGCTCTATCCAACAAGTGAGCATACTCCATCAACTGTCATTTCACACCAGGTTATTTATGGAATTCAGAAAGAAAAAAGAAAACCTCAACAGCAGGTATTGTTTCCAGAAATGAATCAAACCTCGGCCATTTTTTGAAGCATTGTCATTGGTTCAAAAATAAGAACTGGAAGTGTCACCATTGATGTGACATCTGACCCTATATACTTGTGCATCATTTTCCAGTAACTGTCACGATCCTTTTGCCATGAAACAACACAAAGGTAGAAGGGGAATATTTAGTTCAAGAAGAAGAAAAAAGTTGACTGGAGATAAAAAGTAAGAAAACAAAGACAGAACATACAGACCTCTTGTCTCCATCTTCCTCTATTAGCCTCCTCCTCTGCATCCTCTTTGCCTCCTTCGGGATTTATAACTTCTACCCCTTCATAACCAAGCAAACTAAAAAGCGATAGGCAGCATTAGATAGATTCTAAAAATTTGACAAGAATCCTTGAACTACGGTATCAAGTAAATCATCGAGTCAAAGCTCTATGACGTGCATAAATAGAAGATAAGCTACAATTGCAAATGACTCTTAGAAAAATGAAACCCAGTCCATTTTACTAAGAGCTGAATTTGGACACGCCCTGGCAATCTAATCATAAATATCTAAAGCAAGAGAGTGACAAATATTTTTACCACTACCATCATTAAATTTACTTAACCCATGAAAAATAAATGCTAAAGCTGAAACATAACAATCCAACATAAACTATAGCTGACAATTACATACAAACACCATCAAGGAAACAAAAAATTAACTCTGAAATACGCAAAATTTAACTTCTAAATCTGTAAGCGTATCTAAAGAGAAAATAACAGTTTCTTTAATTCCTAGGAGAAACAAATTCTACTAAAGCAACAAAGCTTGGGTGGTAACGCCTGAAACTAACCAACCCAGCAAAACACAAAACCACAATATTATGGAACGACCGAAATAAGGTCTTAAATTTGCCAAGCTAACATCTGAATCGGTTTAAATATCTAGAGACTAGCCATTTCTCCTAGTCTATGATGATCAAATTTTATTCCAGCGACGAAGCTTGGATTTGCTACATCTGGAAGCTCGCCAACAGAAAACAAACCCCTAATGGTATGGAACAACAGAATAAACCTCTCAAAGACGACAATTCGAACATCAAAAATCTGCAAATCGATCGAACTGCCAAATCAAGAAAGTAAAACAGTACCCGTTGACAGATCGGTGCATGGCGCTACCAAACATCGAGAGACCCGAGCTCATGGCGGCAAAGAAGCCCTTACTCTGATTCTTCTTGGGGCTACTCATCTCTTCCCCCTCAAATCCCAGATCGGAATTGCCGGCAAACAATCAAAACAAGAGGGAAATCCCACCAAAAAGGGATGGAAAAAAAAAAGCGATTTTTTCGGCACAAGGAAGAAGAGCAAGGATAGAGAACACAGAAAAAACGGGAAATTACAGGATGAAATGAAAATTAGAGCTAGGGAAGACGAATAATGGCAGTGATTTCCAAAAAATGAAAACGGAGAGGACGAGACGTGGAATTTGCTGGTGTCGAAAGCTTCAATTTGCTTAAGACGGTCATCAATCTGCCCTCACGCGTCTTTACCATTGGTGCGCGATGTCTTCCCTCGTCTTCCTCTTCGGCCCAATACGAGGTTGGGCCTTCTGGAATAAGATTTTTCATTGGGCCCAACTGAAAGCCCAAAATACATCTAATTTTAAAATAAAATAATATCTAATTTCATTTTTCCAAATTTTATTGATTTATTTTTCATTGTATTTAATTATTTAACATAATTACAAGTAATTAAATAATTATTTCTTGGTTAAAATTAATTAATATTAATGTTACAATTTAACGATAAAATTTATCTTTTACGAGTAATTTAGTTAAATACCAATATGAAACTACTTAAAAAACAACCTCTAATACCAAATGACGTCGAGTATCAATATTGAATAACTCATAAGGGTCTACTTCGTCACGCCCAAACGTCACCTGTTTTTTTCCTTAAGAGTCTCGAGTTTTTATACAGGTTTAATACAATGTTGTTGTCTGTTGTAAATTGAACACAAAAATGGAAAAGAAAAACACAACTTAGATATAAAAATATGGCATAGAGTTTAACGTGGTTCGGACCAAACTGTCTTACGTCCACGGATATAATCGTTGATGACTTCTCATTCACAGAACCAAGATTACAATAATAGAATACGCTACTATCTGAATATTATGAATCTGAATGGAACAGATGAACGAAAGAATACCTCAGAATGAGAACTTTTTAGACTTTCTTCCGCTAATGCCTTAAGTACACCAACATCAATCAACACCGTTCTTCGACAAAATAACCGTCTTATAACTGTCAATGAATAAATCAAATATTGATTCTAAATAATGAGTCAGTATTCACAAACTTAACACCGAGATTTAACGTGAAAAATTTTTATTTGTAAAAATAAAAAATCACGAGCATAGGAGAAAATCCACTAAGAAGATCAAATTGCAATAGTTTTTAGACTTAAACTTACATGCATTTTAAAGTGAAAAAGAAAAAGAAAAAATCCCTAGAGAAGATCCGTAGATTGAAATTCGTCGAAACATCTATTGTCTCTAATCATTCCGCATGAACTACGTTTTCATAATTTTTCAAAAAATTACAATTTTTTTAGAAGAAAAAGAGAAAAAATTGTTTATCCTGTCATTAGTCTTACTCATAAGATTTGTTCTTCTCTATCGTTCATACTCTTTCAGAAACGATTGCCATGTTTGTCGTGAAAGCTCTAATTTCTCTGTTTTTAGTTCACTAGAGTCATTGTACCTCTGAGCAACAGGTTCGTCGTTGGAGAGTTTTCTATTCATCATCAACTGTCATAAATATATATTGTTGTTCTCTATTATCGTTGTAACTCATAATTTAGTTTCATTTTCACTATAACTATTATATTTTTTTCATAGAAATATTTAAGAATGCGCATGGCATAAATCATATTACGTACAACATTCAATTTATGAAATTACAAATTCACTAAATCAAAATAAGAGGGTGTGACAAAAAACAACTATATATTAAAATCGACGCGTAATTTTGTTATAAAATATGTTCAACTACAAAGCTGAGTGCACAATTCGAAAACCCAAGATGAAGGATTATTATTATCAGTCGACGCATAGACTTGGCTTCTCCCGTTACTCAAACATGTCACATTGAATTGATTTTCTCCACTTGAAATAATCTGCATTAACATTAACAAACCTTATTATAAGTAAATATTCTTTATAAATACTAATGTAAATCAAAATAAAGATGTAATTTTAATCTACAAGTATGTTGATTTTAGTATTTTCTATTTTAGTATTTTTATGAATGTGTCTAATAATTATTTTACTTCATAGATACAAAAAAAAATAATAATTTGAATAAAATTTTAATTTAAATAAGTTAAGGAGTTAACTATGTAACATACAATTATATTTTAGTAAATTTACATGGTTAACTCTATTTATTCAATCTTAAAACAAAATTTATTCGGATAAGTAAAGAATTAGGGTTTACCGAACATGGAGCTTCCTTCTTATTGCAACTCCATTTTGCGGTGGGAACACAAGTCAAATAATGACACCAAGAACAATGTTCGTTCATATCGTCGCCTCGCATAAGCGCTACCATTCCAAGCGTAAATCTAAAAAAATTAGACAGACTTTACATTCGTTTTTGTTGTCGAAACCTATGAACATGAAAGATGAACTGAAAAAAAAAATCGAGAAATTTATGATTAACTCATTCTAATTGTTTTTAGAAATCATAAAATCATATGAAATTTGTGGTAATCGTCAATTAAAAATGACGTAAAAATCTTTATTACATTCAATTAAGTTTAATACCCTCGTTTATGGTGAGGGAGGTCATGGATTTCAAGGAATTTCTTTCCATTTTGTGGTGGTGTGTGTATCAATTTTCTTTTTCCTCATAGAGTAAATTTCTTCTTTATGCAAAGGGATTTTTCGGGCAATTGTGAGAACGACTTGTTCTTTCAGTGATGGGTTAAGGAAAATTTTTCAATGCAAAAAGATTATCGTTGATTTCGACTTTTGATGATCGAACTAAAGAAGGTAAGATATTGTTTCCATCATCTAAGAAATTTTATAGAAACTTGGATTTTTAATTTAGGGATTTAATCTTGATTCAAATTGTAGAAAAGGAAAATTCTACGAATATTCTAAGAAACATTGTAGTAAGTTTTTATCTAAACAGAAAGTTTTAGAATTTGTTTTTCAAAATTGAGGATTTCTCTTTTTAGGTAAAAGTTTATGGATAATAAGGTTGATCTAAGCATGAAACCAAGTAACATTATGTTTTTGTAAGTATTTGAAATGTTTGAGGTTGGATTTTTGGTGAAAAGTTAAAGTTTTTTGGAGTTTCGAAACAGTTTCTTACTTTCTTGATGGAGCGGTCGACTAGGGTGTAAGACTAGTCAACCTCAAAAATAACAATTAAGGATCAAAGTGTCGACAGTCGAGGACCGATCAACCAAAGTGGTCAACCGTCGACTTCCAAAGTCAACCATAACGTGTTTTAAGATTGGATTTTTGTGGGATTTTACTTATGTAAGGTCTCAAGTTGGTTCCTATTGTAGATATGAATTCCAACAAACTTTTAAAAGTTTAGAAAAACATTACGATGAATATATATAATAATAAATTTTAAGGCTTAACAGATTGGGACTATTGAATTTTTGGTTAATTGAGCTTTTGCTTTGGTAGGCCAAGTTGATATAGAAGTTTATTTTGATATTCAATTTTTCATTATTTTCAAAAATATTTGCTTTGAGACATATTCTTATATAAAATGACGTGTCTATTATATGACTCGTCCGTTTTTATATTATATGTATAATTTTGCTGAACATATTTTTTTGAGCATGCACATTATTTTATTGATCATGTTGGTCATATGAATCAAGTTTGATCTATTTATGTGTGTCATATGAATCAAGTTTGATCTTTTTTTGTGTGTGCGTGTGTGTGTGTGTGTGTGTGTGGGGGGGGGGGGGGGGGGAGCCCCAAATTCTGTGTTTGTTAGTTAACATATGTGTTTGTTTGTTGTTAACTACAGTAACATACTATTTTCATCACGCACATTTGACCATTGAAGTATGTGTTTGTTTGTTGTTAACTACAGTAACAGAAAAATTATGTTTTGCTTCTTAGGGTGCAAAATTTTAAACCTAATCAAGGTCGTTCGTGGCTTTTGCGATCGTCGAGTATCGTCGTTATTATTGATTATGTTTATGGTATGGTGTGCTCCGAGTCCGTGAGCGACTTCATTTTCCCTAAATTTTATACAATAGAAACTTATTTTATGTACGTACTACATTATTGTGAAATATTTTAAAACTTGCCCTACTATAGATTTTGTATTCAGTTTTATAAAATGATATATATTGACATACTCATACATTTTTCTTACGTTAAAGTTAAATGTAAAACTCTATCCCTATTAAGTTTAGCCGACTAACTGTTTTCTTTTAGGTTTTAGTGAGGGAGATCACCACTTACCACACGCAAGAGTATACTTGGCAAATTACTTTCCTAGTTTTTATTATTTCGTTTGAGAGTTTATTTCTACAAGGTTAGGGTTTGTTAGACTTTTATTTTTTATTTTCATTTTGCGGCACAATTATTTTATGGATATGTATTGTCACTTTATCTTGATGTTACTATTAGAGCTTCGGTTTAACCCATATAATTTGGGTTATGATTTTCGTTCTTATTTAAGTCTTCTGCTCTTGCTTGAGATAATTAAAATTAAAAATTGGGCAGTTCAATTTGTTTTTGGGCGAATCATTTTCAATTTTATCTCCGGTCCATTGCTCGTGACGGTATTCAAGAGCAAGAAATAAGTTAGGATGCTTTGACTTACCCGACAATCAGCAGAACCAAAGCTAGGAGCCATAGAACATATTGATATGGCTTGTGCTTTGACTTTGACTTGACGGAAGAGGACGAGGAAGAAGACAGATGAGGATAATTTTTCTGGGTGGTCCACCCGAACTGGGGGAGCATCAAGAGCACAAACCCTAGAAGAAAACCAGAGAGAAATCCTCCGATATGAGCGAAATTATCCACGTGTGGGAGAAGTCCCATCGCCAAGTTCAGTAGCGTGATCAAAAGTAGGGTCATCAAAGCTACAAACTTGCAGAAAAACAATCTCAAGAAAATCGCCATTAAAGAATCCAACCACACTGTTTCGTCATTATTTAGTAAAGATTTATACCTTGTTTGAATATAATGTCCAGTTCGTGATAAGCTCTGATAGCATCCCACCCAGTAAACCAAAGAGGGCTCCGGAAGCGCCGACGGAAATTTCGGATTGAACGAAAAGAGAAGACAACAAGCTCCCTCCAAATCCAGAAATGAGATAGATAATGCCGATTCGAACTGTTAAACAAGTAAAAATATAGAAACTAAAATTCCAAAACGCCATGGATTAAAGCTTATGGTTGAACTGAGGAGATAGAAAACCGTACCAAACCCGAATTCTTGTTCAAGCGGGATTCCGATGAAGAGGAGACTCAGCATGTTTGCGAGTATATGGAAAACTCCGGCGTGTAGCCATACACAGGAGAATAATCGCCATACTTGGTGTTTGTAGGCCACTTTATCAACATCAAGAGCACCCATGTTCTCTAATCTGAATTTTAAAAACAGAACGAAATGAGTTAATTAAATGTATAAATAGTTGTTTATCTGATTGTTGTAGCCGGCACACAGAGAGAGAGACTAACGTGGCACCAGAGGGTCCGAGGAAAGGGTTCTCTTTGAATGGCTGGAAAGCAAACCTGCCCAAGAATCTAGCCATGCAAGACGAAGAGTTGGCCGGACAGTTGTTTACATACATCGTCACCCAAAACACTGCAAAGTTAGCCACTACAATCGACGGCACCATCCATGATACCCACCTATCCAGAGCCCTAAACTCACTGCGGGCCGCCGACCGATTAGACGGAGAACGAGTCGCCGGCGCAGTCTGTGCCGGCATCTTCATCACCTGAGCTCCTTGCCCTACACCGTCGATCCGATGGTCCCCTGGCCAATCAACCTTTCTTTCATTTCCGCCGGAAAAGGCCGCAGGGTCGCTCCCCATAATAAACGTCTGAAAGAAATGACTCGATCAAACTTTAGAAACTCCGACAAACCTATGGTTTTGAATTCTTCAGCTGAGATTTCGCCGGAAATAAGATGGAGACGTGGAGGAGAACTATGTGTTCGATTACAGATAACTTGGATTGGAGGAAATGGCGTTTGGACAAAGATGGTTTGGTATAAAAGCTTTTGTAAAGCAAGATCTTGTTGAACTCACCAATAAATTAAGGTCTTAACTTGATCAAAATTAATCACTGAATTTAAGAAATCAATGAATATGCCTTCCTTGTATAAGCAATCAACACAACTTTGAATTTGGCTTTTTATTTTTGTCTTCTTGTGTAGTCTTATTGTGTTTGATTTAATCAAGGCTCCAATCATAGATTTCGTCGAAAAATTTAAGGAAGATAGATAAGACAAAGCATGCGAAGTTAAGCACAAATAGACATCCACAAAAGCTTAGATCTCTCTCCACTTGTCTAAATTCTAAACCAACTCCTCCTTTGTTTTTTCTTCCACTAGTGTTTAAAAATAGTTATGTCACACCCAAAATGAGACCCTAGACAGAACGGGAATGACCTAACCAAAACGCGTTGAACCTTTTGATTCATATCTTAAATTCTTAATTAACAGCGTATGATATAAAGTTTATTTACAAACCAAACTTATAGATTAAAGGTCCAATCGTGACATTTAGATAGTGTAAAAAGAACAAAGTTCAAAACTATACCTCCTGCCCTAGGTGAAAATCGCACCGCCGATCGCAAATCGGCACTGCAACGCCTCCAATCGACGCCCAACGGAAGAAATGCAAAGGAGGAGGGAAATTATACCTCCAATCGTTGTCGGAAAACGAAACCCGCGGAAATCCCGACTCTGAGCCCTAGTTCTCCTCGCGACCCGCTGCTGCTAGCTCAACGTTCGTCTGCTCGCTGGCGCGGTCTCCTCTTTCACGGACCTCGTCTGCTCGCCATTGCTCTCTCTCTCTCTCTCAAACGATCGCTCATCTCGGTCCCTCACCCTTCTCTCGCTCTTTCTCTCACAGAATGGCCTTTGGCTATTCTGTTTTCTCCACTTAGGCGAACCAGTTTAGTGGCGTGAACCGGTTTTGCTGACCGATTCATGCCATCTATAACACTCCTCAATAATTAATCCAATTTATTTAATCCCCCCAATAATTTTGCCCCTCTCTATGTTTATTTAATGAATCCTTAATTTAAAACAATTATAAGAAATTCCAAACATTATAATTTAATCCATTAAATTAATATATTGATTTTAATTACGGTAATTTCCATTTAATCTTAACAAATTCTTTAAATTAAAAACTTACGAATACGTCCTTGGTAATACCCCAATAATTATCCAATTATTTCAAATATCCCCAATTACTTCTAATTACTCTTATTAAATTTCGATATAAAAAGTCGGGTATTACAATAACTCGTTCACACAGTCTTAAAATTTCACCAAAAATGACCAAAAATAACGCTGCCCCGATGGAAGAATTTCACCGAGAGAGAGAGAGATGGAGATGCAGACAGAAGGTAGAGGAAGCTGACAAATTGAACGGGGAATGAGAGGATTCGGAAGGAATCCCCTTCGCATCCGCTAATTGTGTCTGCGGCTTAGGGGAGGCGTTTCCAAAAACGTTCTTCCCCAGTTTGAAATTAAAAAACGAAACGTTATTTTATTTTTTAAATGGGCAGATATTAAAATATCACCCTCTTCAGTCTTTTGATTCACTACTCATCGTTGAGTTTAGCTTGAATGCATCACACAAAAATGTCATTTTTTCAGGATTTGAATAGTCGCCATTTTTTATCCAACGCTGTTTTGACTAATTTTGTAGACTTTTCATGGCCGTCGTCATCTCCGTTTTTCTTTCTATCGTCTTTCATGTCTGAAAGAGTGATTATTCCTGGTCGTCGGGAAAACGTTGCTGGAAGTAGCCAGAAAGAAAGCGACGGCGATGAGAGAGAGAGGAGGTGATTAAAATAATCCAAGCCCAAGTTCTGGTCGACTCCTCCAATGGCTAGTACAGACCATTCTCTCAGTCTGGATAGAGTTCTTCCCAGTTTTAATACACACGTTGAAAGAAGACCAAACCCTTTCGGGATTGTTTGGCAGCAGCCCTATCACCATTACCCTGCTAAAAAGGTACAACAAACGTCTGCAACTTCAGGACTACAGTCTTCGACAAGATAGCTAAATGATAGAACAAGTGAATTTAGGGTTAAGGACACATTTGCTTTGTCTCCTTTGCCATTCTTGTTCTTCAACGCCCACATGCTCTTCTTCTGTCTTGAAGAAGATGTATTCTTAATTAACTGTAATTAAATAAAGATTAGTGGACGGGAAGCAAGCAGCAGCCCACTTGCAACTAGGCACGTGGAGCATCTGGATTGGTGGGCTCGCGATGGACGGCCTCCCTTCTTTCTATCCATTAATATCTCAACACAAAACGTAAACTTGTTTAAAGAGGGCTAATGACCTTTTTCAAATAACATGACCCATTTTCAGAGAGGTATGTACCCACTTGACAGTTAGGTGGGACCCTGTACCTACACGTGGCCGTCTGGTAATGGCCTGATATAACCTAAAAAGTTCACATCACAGCCGTACGATGAGTTAAACGTACCTTAATTGACTCTTCCTCTTCGTATTAACACTAAAACATGGAAAGATCATACTCAAATGGTTAGTTGACAAAACAACCACTGAAATATAAGATCTAACTACTAAATAATTTTTGTTAACAAATAAAACACTGAACTATGATAAATAAACGTAACAAACATCATTATCACATTTTTCGCTAAAAATTTCAATTTGTTTTCACAGCGAATAGGTCAAAGACTCATTTTTCGCAGTAGAAAGCTCATTTTCGCTGCAGAAAGAATCGTTTCTGCCGGTGAAAGTAAGTCATATTCTTCCAAGCAAAATTTCACTAGGCTGCACAGTTTCAAAGACTTGACAATGGATCTACCTTAATTGACTCTTCGTCTTCATATGAACACTAAAAGATGGAAAGAACCGATCGTGATATTCAAATGCTGGCTGGGTTCCGAGCTAAACTTAGTAAAATGAGATTTTACCGATTCTAATCATTAATAGTTCGATATTAAGATTGAAATTTTCAAAACTATAGTGATGACACTCAAATATGCTGTCTATTTCACCTTGGAGAAAGCTAACTATAACAGAAATATAGGTCTGTGCTACTATAAACTACTAATCTAGGCAGGCCTATAAACAATTAAACAACCAAGTTGAGTGATGATAGAAGAAAGCTTACTGTACCTCCATGGAACCTGTGCATCAACAGATATTTCTGCATGTGTAAAAACAAAATTTTTAGGCAAAAAAGTTTGAAAATTTCGAACCTTTCTGCCCAGTTTTTTCTTGGAAGATGTAAAATTTAGAAAAGCAAATGTAAAACTATGGCGAGTAATCTGCCAGTATGATATTTACAGCATACCTTCAGTTTTTCTTCTTTCTGTACAGTCTCCACTGCCGCAGCAAGTGTGCAACTCCTTCTTTCGCCGTCGCTCGCCTTCCTTCTTTGAAATTCCATACTTCCCGAACTGTGTATCGACCGCTCGGATTATACTCGTTCATTTCCAGCAACGACTTTGTAACCGAGGCATAAACTTCGCCACCCAAGTCATTTTTCAAATTCTTTAACTTTTCATCTTCGTCGTTGAGAATTTCCTGGGAGACATCCAAAATGAAAATAAAAAATGAAAAATCTGTTTAATTCTGACAGTTGAGTACCTTTGGATTTCCATTTTTGTCGATAATGGTCTTCAAAGGATGCCAGTGAGGATCAGAAAGGTAATCCTCCCATTGCGAGCAAAGTTCCATTGCTTTCACATTTGCTTCTTCTTTTGAATATTTTCTTTTGCATACAGAAATGAATGGTTGGCTGTCAAGATCTCCCATTCTCTTTATGCCAATCAATGCTCTGGATGTCTGCTCGCTCAATCCCTGCAGACATTGACTCTCGTTTTCGATAAGAAAATACGCATATTGATGGAAAGAAAATATAAAGAAGAGAGAGGAAGAATCATTCTCAAGACAACGCAAAGAGACACACTACTTAGTTTATATTGAATTCCCTCCTATTAAAAAGAACCATACTAAAAGGATAAATCTCGAAAAATTTAGAATTTTAAACTCATTCCACAATCATGAAAATAGATAAAATTCTTGCAAATCTATCGTTCTTAAGAAATAAACAAATGATAGAAACGTGATAGAAGATGCACAATAGATAAAACTCTCGTTCAAAAATTGATATGCAGAAACAGAAAACGCCTTATACGTGGAAGAAAATGATCAAATTGAAGCAATTCTTCAAAATTAAGTACGATTAGGCGATGAGAATGATTTGACAAAGGAGAAAAATAACATACGTCAATCAAAGCTTTACGAGCATCCTGAAGTTCATCGTTAGTTTCCCGCTCCTTGGTGAAAAGAACTTGATTAAGTGCCTCTGCATCTTCCAGTTCTTCCTCTTTCTCCTTCATATCTTCTTCAATTGCCTTCATCTTTGTCTTGACCTCCATATCTGCATCATCCATGTGCTTCATGACTTGCAAAGCCCCTCTCATGCGCTCTATTTCTAACTCTAATGCTTGCTTTGCATCAAGTTTCTTTTCTAGTTCCAGGATTTTCTGGTGAAGTTTCTCCTTCTCTTGCTGCCATTGCCAATAATCAAAATAGCTTTTGCAATCACAAATTTAGTCACAGAATTTTCACCATTAACTAGTTTTTAAAGCACAAACCTTTTGCTCGTCAGCTAACTGCAGCATCCTCTCATCAGCCTTTCTTTGCTCCAAAGTTGCTTTCTCATTCTAAGAGATAAAAAAGTCATTTATAAAATGTTATATATATATATATATATGTATGTATGTATGTTAGAGATCAAACGATAACCGAAAAAAGAAAATATGATATGGGACAACAGATTGAGGTGAAAACCCACTTTCAGGAAAAAATCACGGACAAAGAAATAAATCTACTATGAAGATCTACATATAACCACGAGTTTTGCGACTCTTACTAATATAAATTTATAGAGAAAACAAAACTCTAAATGAGATCCACAATGCAAATCCACCGGCCTGACCCAATAAATTCGGGTCACACCGAACTCTAACAATATATATACAAGAAATGTATTTGGGAGGGGGAAAAACAACTTTATACAAAGGAATCTAATTCAATCATTTAAAGAAGCAAACATGAGTAAAGTTTTGATTATAAATTGAGTACAACAAGATATAAACTGACAATGGCAAAAAGATCTAACTACAAGACCAAAAGATGAAGTGTGTCCTTACCCACAATTTTGTTTTAAAAAAATTACTTAGCAATGTTAAGAATAAAGTGTCGGGAAAAAAGAAATAGATACCAATTCCTTTTCGTGATACAGCTTTCTTCTTTCACTATCATTGTGCACCTCACGTTGTTCGAGTTTCCTTTCCTGCTCTTTAATGGCTTCCTTTCGAGCTTCCAACTGCAACCTAACCTTCTCATGGTCCAAGTAGATCTCTTTCAAATAATCGTGGGAATTTTCTTGCATCCGTCTTATTTCTACAAAATAGTGAAAACTGAAGTAAGCTAATTATACACATGATATCGAATGCGAACAGAAAAGTAGTGAACTCTCATAAAGTATTAGGACGACCTTCGTTATAAGTTTTATGCATATCATCGTTCTGCCTCATCAATTTCTTCACGGACAAACTTGTCTCCTCGTATTTGTTTTGCATCTCTTCAAGGGACAAACTCTTTTCTTCCAGTGTATTGGCCAATGAGGAAACAAGTTTACTTGCCATCCTTTCATCTTCAGCTTCTTTACTTGAAACAGATTTTAAGTCTCCATTTTTCCGAAGATGAGTTCCATAAAAGCTTTTAGAATGGTAGTCGTCTTCTCTAGCCAACCAACCGTATAACTCCTCTCCTCTGTTTCTTGCCAAAGTATAGTTCAACTTTCCTCTATGCTCAGCTAAAAAGCTCTTTTCAAATGATATGGCATTGCTAAAACCAACCCAGTCCTTGCTGAACTCAACTATAGCAAACCCGGAATGACCCAAGCGGTTCCAGAGAGGAGACACTTTCAAAGGGTTCCACCCTTTTTTGGCAAATTCATCTTTGAATTTTGAACCACTTTCTCCGACCTGTCGTCCATCTTTAAATTCAGTTTTGATGTTTGCCAAAATACCCATCCAAGGCCAGACAAATAGTTGATCATCTCCGTCCTTAGCGCATTGGACCTTATCTTTTTCAACAAAATCAGATTGATCCTTGGAGCATTGGAGGTTAGTCTTATGAACAGATTCTGATCGATCAATCCGGCATTGGACCTTAATCTTGTCAGCAGATTCCAATTGAACTCTGGGGCACTGGACCTTATTCTTGTTGGAAGATACTGACTGATCCTTTACATCCAAATACCTATTGATGTACCTTTCCAAAGCTAAATGCTTTCCTTTGTCTTTTATGTCAGTTTGAGAGTCTTTAGCTACTCTAGAAGCGTGGCAGAGCAGCTCCCTGAGTCGGTAGTCCTGCTTTTTCCAACTGCAGTATGGACATCTATAAGCAACCTCAGAAACTTTAACTTTTGGGCTGCCTGTCTTCAATTCGTCATAGTATCGATAAATATATTCCTTTAGTCGAGACTCACTCGTGGGTGTTCCGTCTTTTGGATGGTGATACATTTCCAACCTAAAACTTAGAGGAAAATCCCATCACAATCATCGTTATCATAACTTGCCACAATTTATTATTTCTGAAAAGAATGATGCAGAAATCAAAGTTTTGTGCCTCAAAATTTCTAGCTATATGCTACTTATCACATTAATATTTACCATTCTCCCAATAGTCGTACACTTAAAGAAATCCCGATGTAGGATGTCATTTTCAAACATTCAGTGTGTATTGAGAAAGAAATTATGACATTTTGCAATTAACTTTCCGTCGAATACTCAATAGACATATGGCAAATTATAGATATTTTGCGAAAATTATAGGAACCACCAGATTCAAAAAGATATCCCACAAATTCAGATATTTTGTAATAACAAATTAATCCCAAAATCAAAACTAATCGCTATAATAATCGTATATGCCACAAAATTCAAACCTTATTTGAATTTCAACCGAAAATAATCTCCAAGATTGAGGTATTCCCGCGATTCCAAATCTGCTTTAAATTATCAAATTTAATCTCTCAAAAACCCAAGGATTTTCAACAATTTTTATTTTAGACAAAAATCCAATTTTTCAAATGACATTCTCGCATAAACTTCAATCAAACAGTTTGACAACAAAAACAGAGAACAACGATGCGGATCTGTGGCAACTAACGACGAATAGAAAACTCAAATCTCATGAACCAGACGAATAGCAAGAGTAACAATTTTTTATATTTTATATTTTTCTATTTCTTATTTTCAAAAAGCAGTATTTTTCAGAAAAAATACGAAAACATTGTTCAATGCATAACAGCCGAAGAGAATCGATGTTTCGACAAATTTCAAAATCCAAATTCTATAATCTCTCTCCCAACCTACCACTTACTAGAAATTGAACAATACCCCTAACAAAGAAAATAAATCGTAGGACACTAGATTTACCGGGAAAAAACTTTCGAAAAAAAAACACCACATGTAAAAGAACAAATATACTATGAAAATTGATATACAATCTCGAGTTTTGTCACCCTAATTGAAGTAAATTTATTGAGAAAATAAAAAATTAAATAAAATCTATAACGTGAACCACCGGTTTAACCCAATAATATCGGGTCACACAGAACTGGAACAACACTATTTATTTAAAGATACAACATCACAGTCGCCTGATGACTACCATCTTCCCTAGAGAATCCAAAAATAAATCAAAAGGAAAGAAAACTTACAGTGAAATACAACTATTACCTTGAGGCTTGCTTGAGGGAAACCCCGAAAATAGTTCCGCAAAAACAAAAAGGCCAAATGCAGCGAAAGACGATGACGAAGTTCAAATACTCTCGGCCGCTCACGAGAATTAAACCACTAACGACACCAGAAGAGAGAGGGAGAGAGGGAAAGAGAGCCTGCGACTCTACGTCCCCTGCACCGGCTCTCTGCGATTCTACGTCTCCTGCTCTGGCTCTTCTCTGCCAATTCTACTTCCCCTATAAGTTAACACCACCTGGCACTTCCTTTCTCTTGCGCCTATTTCTTTCACTTTCTTGATTACCCTTTCGCCTTTTTTTGGAAATGGTTTTTAATTTATTTAATTATATTTTTTTATCATTTATTTTTTAAAAAATAATTAAATAATTTTTACTAATAAATAAAATATTTAATTATAAAAAATGGACGATACAAATATCATCGTTAACCTGTTGAAAGAAACATTTAAAACAAAAATATTTTTTAAAATATAAGATTTTTAGTTAACCTGTTCGAAATTAATTTTGGTATCGTAATAAAACATTTCCAGTTAATTATTTATTGAAAAATCAATATATTTTTAGTTAAACATATTTATGATCTACCAAGAAAACTCGTTGGAAAATTAGATTTAGAGATGTTAACTTGATCGATAAAAAAAATGTAGTCTAAAGTCAAATATGTAAAACAATATTATTTTAACGTAATACTCTATATATTAATATTTGCAACTAATATTTTTACTGCACATTAGACCTTGCACGACAATAAGTGTATGTATAGCATAACGATTTACACGTATATCATACGTTGACCCATGCGCATCACACGTTCGTACACCCATAATCAATAAACATAAAACTAATTTCACTAATAAATAAAATTATGATTTATAAGAAATGAACGAGTCAAACCTCACACTCATGTTTATCGTTAATAAACGTTCGCGTCAAGCCGCATACGTCCATAAGTCCCTTTACATGAAGACAGACAACTGTACTTATATGATAGATGTTTGCATCTTCGTATTTACATAGATTTAGACATTTGTACTAACATATCTGCTCCCTAGAAAGAACATCTGTTAATGTTAGATTTTGGTATGACCTGAATTCTATTAGGCGAAGCCAACGGGCCTGCATTGTAGATCTCATTTAGGGTTTTGTTTTCTCTATAAATTGATGTAAGATAGAGTCGCAAAACTCGCAGTTGTATTTTGATCTTCATAGTAGATTCATTCCTCTGCCCGTGGTTTTTTCTCGAAAGGGTTTTTCCACATAAATATGGTGTCTCACATCGTACTTTCTTTTTTCGGTATCGTTCGATCTCTTACAGTTAATTTGTAAACGTTAATAAAAAGAACGTTCATGCTTTCAAATATATAATTTTGCGTATTTTTTAATATCAATGATCAGTTTTGAACGTCCTCCAACCCCATACGACGTCCAAAGATTAGTCTTGAACGTCGAGAAACGTCCAGAAGACATTTTCTAACAATAATGGTAGGGAGAGTTTATTGGAATAGCACTTAATTGACACAAAAAGTTAATTTTTTTAAAAACCAATAAATAAAATTAAATATTATCTCACGGCTCACGAGAATGCTTAACACCATTATCTCTTTCTTAAACATGATTAACAACTTATTACAAGTAATACACGTGACTAAAAAGAGAACCTACTTAACAATACTTTAGCACACCCTAATCCATTTTCCCTGCCTCAAACCCAACTAAAATTTGGATTCTTAAGAGCAGCATCATCTCCTCCAAAGCTTCATCTCGATTCGTCGATACCATGGTGTACAAGCAGATCTCGGAGTATAGTCAATGGCTGGGTTGAGTTTGGTCTGGGATCGAGGAGGAGAATTATCAGACGTAAAGAGGTGAAGCCGATGGGCGAGGATAGGCAGGGCCAGGCCGAGCATTTGAGCCATCATCTGAGCTTCTCCGGCGAGACCTGACTTGACTGTTACCGGAGCCGGTTTGAGTGTTTCTGGCTTCCTTCACATCCTGAAGGTGCTCTAATGAATCCACCACTTCTTGCATGGTAGGCCTGAACTTGGCTTCCATTGATAGGCACCTGAGAGCTAGAGTTGCAACTTTATATGCTTCGTCGATGGTGTATTGGCCTGCTAAGCGGTCGTCGAGGATTCGGAAATTCTTGCGTTTAATAGCAAGATATGGTCTGGCCAACTCGACCAGATTGTGTTCTCCGGGGGGTCGATTCTTGTCAACTGCCCTTTGGCCGGATAACATTTCTAGCAGAACAACTCCGAAGCTATACACATCGCTCTTAGCCGTGAGATGGCCTGTGTGGATCTTGGAATTAATTAATCATGCATATGCTAGATTTATCTTCTAATTTTACCCTTTAATTATACTGTATCACTCGTTAATTGGTGCAATCAATAGCTTAATTACTGGAATACCAAATAGTTTTACCTGTGGCTAAATACTCGGGGGCGGCGTAGCCATGCGTCCCCATAATCCTGGTCGAGACATGGCTTTTGTCCCCGGTCGGTCCATCCTTAGCCAACCCAAAATCGGAAAGTTTTGCATTGTAGTTCTGCGAACACATAAAAACATTAAACTCCCACGCATCTAAATGGATGATAATAAAACCGTCGACAAAAATTGCGCCGGTGACTCACCGAGTCGAGCAGAATATTGGAAGTCTTGAAGTCGCGATAGATCACTTTCCTTTCGTCGCTGTGGAGGAATGCGAGGCCTTTAGCGGCTCCGAGAGCAACCTTCATCCGCAGCTGCCAAGAAAGAGGCTGAAAATACGATCCCCCTGAAACGGCAAAAAACAATCAACTATTTCGATCGAAGAATTTCGGGTTTAAGGCCATTTTCGAAAGATGTTTGCCGAAAAATCGAGAGACTCACTCCGAAACAGATGATTCTCTAAGCTGCCTCTAGGCATGAATTCATAGACCAGTAATCTATGTTCATCTTCCAAGCAATAACCAATCAATTTCACAAGGTGGGGGTGATGAAGTTGGCCAAGAAAATTCACTTCAGCCTACACCAAAAGAACAGCCAAGTATAAGAGAATTTCAAGCCTTAAAATTGAAGCTGTTTTACAGAGGAAGAAGGCAAACCCACCAGCCATTCTTGATGGCCTTGGAAGCTATCCGGGTTGAGCCTCTTCACGGCGATAACGATTCCGGTCCCCGGCTTGGAAGCCACGAATGAATGTTCGTCGATCCAACCCTTGAAAACGGAGCCAAAACCGCCTTCCCCCAGCACGCTATCCGGCCGGAAATTTCTCGTAGCCATTTTGAGTTCGGCAAAACTGAAGCTCTTCAGATTGGACGATTGCAAGATCTCTTCCGTGCTCCGAGGAGTTGGAGGGACTGAATTCGATGACATCTTACTGCATGAACTAAGATTATTTGAATCCGGCCCGGCATTTTTCGAGCTCACCCCTGCCCAATTGGATGAACACAAGAAATTCAGATGAATTAATCATCCTTATCAAGGTTTCATAGACTTCCTCTCCCCACTATTCAATCAAGTCGAGAGGGTTGCTAAGAAACATAGCATATTATATAATTTGAGTGAAAATTGAGGTTACTGGTAAGAAATAACTCAAATCTGAAAGGAAAACTGTGGAGCAGAGAGAGAGAGAGGATGGGTTTGAGTGAACCGCCATGGAAATGAAGGTTTGCAGCTGGAGGTACCTGTATTATATGGGCTTTCAGCTTTAATTCTGGCGCTTAAGCAAGACCCCATTGAAACGGAGCCAAAGAACCGTCCCTGTAAATGGAAAAAACCAGTAGATCTGAGAGGAAACAGAGCATCTCGTTAATAAACAGTAAGTAGGTATGTTTTTAATACATAAATAGTTGGATTTCATCCTCAGAACCGGAATAAAAGAACCCTAGATTTCTCTACTCACCACTTCTATCTGGAAAAACACAACAGCAAATTTCCAGAGTTTGAACGAATTCAAACAGCCTCTGTTACTCCAGAAGCTTGAAAAGTAGCGATGGGGAGAGGGCGAGAGACAAAGAGGCCCAACCCAGTTTTATCTGATTTAAAACGAGTTGAGAGAAGGACTGGATGAAGAGGGACGAAGATGGGTGGGTGAAATGCATTAATGGCGGGCTGGCCCCGCTCGCTATACCTTGTACTCTCTCCCTCTCTCTCTCTCTTTCTCTCTCCCTCTCCTTCCTTCCTTTTTCTCTCTCACACAGACACGACGCTTCTCCGGGTCAAGGAAGAGCATATAAACCGCAGAAGAGGGGCTGCTGCTTGCTGATAATCACATTCGTTGGATTCGATTCCACGTGAATCAAGTGGATAAAAATGAATACTCTCAGAAACACAGCTAAGCTGCTCTGCCATGGCTAGCTTCGCTCCCATTAATAATCTTATCCAAGAAACTAAACTTTACTATTGTGTCCAATATTTGGTGAAGAAAGTGCCGATTTCCAGTAAAGTTGACGACTTTTTTACCCTTCGAACTTAAACAACGACAGCTAATTCCCATGGATTCTCAAAAAATCCATCTTTAAAGCTGGAATTTAGGTTTCCCAGATCTAACCCAACAAAATCGAACCTGATTGAGCACGATCTCGCCCCATATTGGCCTACCACCTAGCCATTACAACACTGCTCGAGGATCAAAGTACTTGCATTTTCGATGATTCTTGTCACAGACAGGAAATCATGAGTACCAACCCATATATTTGATAGAGACTAAAATCTTATCTACTATAATTCTATCAGTCTATATGTTTGTCGTTAACGCTTTGATGACGAACATGACGATTTAAGAACGAACTATTGCGATGTATTGTGAAACCATCACTGTGTCTCATGAAACTGAGATGATTTGTCACGTCAAAAATCTTTGCTCACAAATTTGAGAGTTTAAACGCGTGATTTTGAATTTGAAAAATATAAATCACTAGATAAACTCTGTGATAACTATGGCACTGCAACGATTTGTATATAAATTGTCGCAGCGCCACATCATCACATTTAACGACAAACGTGACAACGATGAATTTAACATCTTGAGTTGAAGGTCTTGTCACCTCCAAATCATCAATCCTCCTCCACTTACTTCCTCCTTCAAGCCATTAGAGATGAACCTAAGAACTTCGTGGGTGTCCCCCCTTGCCAGCCCTTTTCATTATTGTTTAATCCAAAGCTATGCATGCCACGTCACTCACAGTTTCTTCGTGGGTCCCTCTTGCCCAACCCTTCATCTACAAGAAGACCATATTTTCAGAAAATAATAATAAAAAAATACATCTTTATTTCTGGAAACAGCTGGGGATTATCCACCATTTTACGTGGAAAGACACTTAACTTTCCTTGCTTTCATGTGATGTTTCTATATATATTCAAACATAGAGAAATATCTATGGACTAGCTATGCATTAAATATATTATGCGTCACAACTATAATATCGACTTATACAAACTTCGTTAAAAGATTTTATACGCGATTACGTTGAATAAGATCTGATTGTGTAGATATCGATAATTAAGTTTAAGTCTGATGATGAGCCGAAGTTCATTCTGACATATTTGATAAATATAAGGTTATGACTCCTAGGCCAGACAATTTGTAGTTTTCATCATCTTAGTTTGTAACGTCTCCTAATGTTACTAATGTAATATTGTCCGCTTTTGTTTCAAACTCGCACGATTTTGTTTTGGAGATTATCATAAAACGCGTTGTCTTAAGTAGGGAAGGGAACATTACTTATAAATCATGCATTTTTTTACTCTTCTAAGAGATGTGTGATTGTGTATCCCCACTAATATGACTCGGACCCACACTGAGTCATTATTGGCCTTCACATAATAGATTGCCACAATCTCCCTCCTTTGGGAACCCGACGTTTTCGTCGACCACAATTCCAGTTAGGATTTCTCTCTGATACTATTTGTAATATCTCATAGTGCTCCTAGTACAATATTGTCTGCTTTTAGTCGAAACCCACACAGTTTTGTTATTGGATTTGACTCAAAACGTTTTTGTGGCATCCCGCCCTGTGAAGTACAGGAAAGACCCAATTGTGGGTCCGGCCCATATCAGGGGGCACAATCCCACATCGCTTGGGAGAGTAGAAAATGCATGGTATATAAGCATGGAGCCCCTTCCTACCTAGTACAACGCGTTTTGGGCTAACCCCAAAAAAACAAACCCGTGCGGGCTTCGGTCCAAAGCGGACAATATTGGACTGGGAGCACTGGGGGACGTTACAGTTTTGTATTAGGTAGAGAGTGAAACCCTACTTATAAACACATGTATTTTCTATTTTCATAAACGATGTATGATTGTGCACCCTCACTAATATAACTCAGACCTATATTTATATCATTCTTAATTTTTATAGGACAGACTGTCACATAGTCTCCCGTTCGTTCAGGAACGTAAAGGTACATGTTTTGCAATTATTTTATCTTGACAATTAGAGCATAACAAGTGCATTTATCAGTCGGTGGTATGAAAAATAAAGTTTAGGGAATTAAGTCAAAGGCTAACCACCTATTTTTGGTATTTGTATCAACCAATGAATTACCTCAAAATAACACCACGTGACGGGGGGATAAGTCCAAAAATTTACTTTAGCTAGTACACCAAAACCAACGGGGTCAAATCAAGCCGTTAAAAATGTATGCTTTTAACTTCGATCACCGATTAGGATCGTGCCACGTCAAACTTAGATTTTAATAATGGAAGGTGACGGCTGTTAATCCCAACTTTGTTGACTTCCATTATCGTCCTTGACTTCAAAGTCTTCGTAGTGGGCCCCGGCCGGCGGCCACTGAGCAATGACTTGTTGGAACACACTCCTACGGCTCACTTCGTTCAAGCCGGCTTTAGCCGAGCCATATATGGTGATGCAGAGAGTGGGACCCACTGTATGACGCATTTTAGTTATTACTGCACATAAAATAATTAATTTCAACACGTGGCAATAATTGTTCTTTTTATTTTTTTTTTTGAGAAAATTCAAAAATAATTAATAGAACTCTTCTTCTAATTAACTATTTTGTTAAAATGAGTTACAAGCACGGCCACGATGAACCCACCTAAGTAAGGGTGGTAAATTAATTCTCGGTTTCAATTTCAGATTTTTTGGACCTGATTATTTGGTTCTCAGTTCTAAAAGTGAGGAACTAAAACTGGACCTACAAAAAATCAGATCTAAAATCAGACTTGAGTCTCAGTTTCTGTTCCAAATTGATTTTTCTATTTGCTCTTCGTTATTTTGGCTATTCATAATCTAGCTTGAATATACTTTGTTCGCCCATCTTCTTTCATGCCTTTGATTTGTAATGTTGATAAGAAGAGCACAAAACCTTATATTTTTGCAAGATATTACCAAGAGCAATGCTTCTACAGATTTAGTTTATGTAAATAGATATTCTAAAATGTTCAACTGCAGATGAAAAGGTCGAAACGAGTGATTTTGGGGCCGATAAAGGTGGGTCATAGGTAAACCATATGATATGTCAAAGATCACTGAGAGGGCTTCGATTTGATATATTATGGAGCTGATTCTGACACTCGTAGCTAAAGTTATGGTCCTTTTAAGTTGAAAAGGTCAATAATCCCCATCAAGAATCTAATAAAAGAATTCGATTCGTAAAACATAAGTTCAATAGAGAACCGTTTTATATCCCCCCTGCCATAAGATGGACAACACAAATTGGTTCTCGGTGGCGATTCCGAACCTCTTGGAACCGACCATTAAGTTCTTGGTTTCAAGAGGAATCGGAATCGAAACCACAAAAAAATTTGGGAACCAAAAACCATAACCGAATCTCGATTTCAGGCCGATTTTGGGTTCTTGCCCACCACTACACTTGCGTCTGGCACAGGCACTTGCGTGTCCAACTAAAAGACCACTCTCAAGAGCTATTTTGACTCTTTCATTTTTGGACGTCTGCTCTAAATCTGGGGACAACATTATTGTGTAATGCAAGTTTGGTTTACTACGTAGGTGAGTGTAGCGAGGAATAAAGTTGTTATTTAATTGATTAATTGGGGAGTGACAATGACTTGAACATTTAATAAAATAGAGGAATGAGTAAAGCAACATGACTGAAAAAGATAGTAATTATATTAAATTATTTTGGTTTACCCAACCCAACTTCACCACAAAAGTCACCGTTACCCTTTCGTAACAACTTCAACTTCAACTTCAATCCATGTGATGCCGATTGAAATTTGTCTTACACTGAATAAAATAAATTCTTGAAATAAAACTTACTTTCTGTGACAGAAAACATGTTTTATATTGCAAAAAAATATTTTTTTTTGCAGCAGATGCTGATCTTCTGTTACGAAAAATAATTCATTGTGTGAGTTCATTGTAATTTGAAAAAAAGATTTAATTTTTTAATATTCAATTTCTATAATTTAATATTTTATTATTAGTAAAAATTATTTAGTGTTTATTTTATTAATTGCTCACGCTTTAATTTTTTTTTAATTACACTTGTTTATTTTATAATTGTAATTATGTTTGGTTAAAAACAATAATAATAATAAAATTTTAAAAAAAATTATAAGATTTTTTTTGAAATATTATAAAATAAATTTATTTTTTAATTTAAAATTTTAAATAATAACATTTATATACCCACTCCTTTTTTTTCTCTCAATTCGATATACTTGTATATAATCTAATAATTAAATATTATAATTTCTCAAACAATTAAAAAATTGACCAATTATTTTCAAGAATTTAATTGCAAATTATTTTACGTGCAAAACCTACCGTAATTGTTCAAAAGAAATACAACAATACCAAATTAGCCCATAATGCCGTTTGAAATCATCACATCTCTCTCTCTCTCTCTCCAATTTCCTACTTTCTTCCTCTTTGAGCATCATCTCCTCCCCACTTGTTTCTGCTCACCATGGCCAAGTCCTCTGTATCTACGGCTGAACCTCACGCTCTGGTGCTGAAACAGAGTAAGAAACTTGAGGCTAAAGATGCAATTTTTAAGTGTGATTATATGGAATGAACTATTAAACAAGGGACCCAAATGAACACTAGCAATCTCTTCTTTTGTTTGGTCATCTAAATTTACCTACCCACCTCAACAATGGCTACACCAACTTATAGGAACAAATCCGATTTCACAATTATCTCCTGTGTCTTATTTCAGCTCCTTTTGATTTCATTTCTATACTGTGACTCAAAAATTCAGTACACCACAAAATAATAATCTGGATCCAGGAAAATTCCATGGTCAAAAGGCAACTGAAGCAGCAAATTTATTCGAACACAAACTGTTGTAATATTCATCAAAATCTTCGTCTTTTACCGAATGAGAGGTTGGTCAAATGCATAAGAAAAGAAATGGCACAAATATAAAGCTAGGAGACTCCACCTTTTTCAATCTTGAGTGGCAGCTCCTTGGTTAAGCTCCGCAAATCTCATCCCGACGCGCATTGAATGTTTGAGGAACTTCTCGGCACACCGACGGACACAGGTTTCTTCTTGCTTTTGTAGAGATTTGTGCTTAAATGTGTCCACACAGTCGTTAAAACATCTCTCCACAAGTGAATTGTACATCCTCAAGCTACAAACACAAACACAATCATGATACAGTTCTCATATCGGTTCAATCAAAATACGAAAGCGCAGAAATTTAAAGCCTAACTTATCTTTAGGGAGATAAATAGCACAATCCACTCCAAATGAATTTGAAAAAGGAAATTAGAAAATATGTATATGATGCTAAAACATTGATGCTCATTGCTTTCAGGATGTATATATTCTTTTTAAGTTACAATTTGGCAACTTATGTTAAGTTGGGCTGTTTGGTATTGATAAGCTGGTGAAGAAAGTGCTTACAGAATTTTATATAGAAACTTTTGAAAAGAACTCCAACAATTTATTCTAAATAATGTTGGATTAGATCTACTTGTGGTTTGATAGCAAAGAAACATTTCATTTCAACAAATTTTTTAAATTCAAAACGGATAATCCTAGGTTTACCCTTTAATGTTACAATCTAATTTTACATTCTGACGTAACGCTCAGTAAATACTATAATAATTAAAACAACTTATAAATAGTTGAGAAGAGATATTAATTGTACCAATTAATGAGAGTTACGTCAAGAGGTGAAACTTATAGTTATTCAAAACTATTCCTAACAGGGTATGCTATTACTGAAACAGGCAAGAAGAGGGGCATCCCTCAATAGTAGAATCGTAAGAGAAGATGTTGTTCCCAAAACGTCCAGAAACAACACATTAGCTGCACTGGTTTTAAGGAGAACAGTAATCTAGCTTCACAAAGTAAGTGTCACAAAAATTAAACAAAGTGACTACAAACATGAAATGTGAAGCCTCAAGAGATCAATTCAGTCTTAATCCTCCGGTAGAGATTCCATAAAACTTGAAGGAAACTATTTCCCAAAAGAATTTCTAACAATCTGAGCTTCTTCTTATACTCAGATCTTTCAGTTAAAACACGAAAAGGACAACCACATCGGTCGGATTATCCCTTCAATCATCTTGCAAGGAAAAGAGAGTTAAATAGTTATAAATTCACGCTCATTTTAAGTAAGTAATTTCAAATAATTAGAATCCTTACAATCATTCTTTTAAACTGATGTTTAGAACAGCTATATTTTCCTAGTTTACACGACCATATGCATTGTAAGGATGATGATAACTGTAAATGAGTACTCGAGCACCTTCAATTTGCAGGCGAGTTTCTGAGCATACCATTATAGTTAGACTAAGCATCATTAATCTCATCGATAAGGTTTCTACTGGACAGATTCGATTACAATTAAAACTGAATAGCATCTCAAACGAAAAAGACAAAATTTCCCTGCCCGTGGCGAGATAAAGAACATAAATTTGCATCTAGCTCGTACCAGAAAGAAAAAGCATCTGACGGGGTAGATTTCAAAGGGAAAATGAATAAATTTACAGGATAAATGATGAAATGAAAAATGTAGAAGAAACCCAACCTATCGCGGATTTGAAGTTGATCAATCATGGAGGACATTCTAATCTTATCTTCCTCAGGAAGAGAATCAAGATCTCCAAGCATGCTCTTGTCCATAACTGATTCAAACCTCGACCGCCTCGCGTTCAAAAAGTCTTTGAATCTGGCTCACTTGAAGTATCCTTTAGCCAGCACACTTGCTCGAGAGAATTAGGGTTTATTACACAGAGGATCGTCTCTTTCTTCTTATACGTGCAAAGCCCTAGAATGAGTGCAGGCCCACATTGTCCTTTGAAAGAATATATTAATTTAAAGGTAAATATTTATTTTTTTAATTATTATTTAGACATTATTATCAACTGAAAAATTAACAAAATCAATCATTTAATTATATAATCAATAACAAATTAACCGTACAACAATTTTTACTAACAACTAAAACACTCAATTATAAAAAATAAATGACGCAAGAATCACTGTAACGTTTTCATAAAATAATATTATAGTTCCACAGCGAAATGTTGTCTTTTCGCAACGGAAGTGAGTATTTGAAATAGTAATCAGGAAATATTACTTCCGCAAACATAACGATTACTTTCCGTTGCATAAAGACAACATTCTGCAACAGAATGACAAAGTTCTGCCTGCGAAAAGATTATTTTCTGTTGCAAAAATATTACTTTTTTCTACGAAAAGTGAGACATTGGTGATGAGAACTGGACGATAACAATATACAAGGAAGAAGAAAGAGAAGATGAGGATGAGAACTAGATGAGTGAAATTGAGGGGTGGGGTGAGCCACATGAAGATGTTCGGAAAATTGAAAACGTGAGAATTGTTTTAAACAACGAGAAAGCCATGTCGGAGCATCCAAACATCGTCTTCGTGGTAATATTGTTTCAATTTCTACAATTTTAATATAAAACTGAAATATATTTAGAATTGCAAAGTAGTAGTGTTTTGACATCTTTTTCGCGGTAATGTTTTTTTCAACAGGTTAACGGCGATGTTTGCATCGTTCATTTCCTATAGTTTAGTGTTTTAATTGTTAGCGAAAATTATTTAGTGGTTGACTTGACATGGATCTTATAGTTTAGTGGTTATTTTGATAATTTATCTTATTAATTTGTGTGTTAAATTCATTACGTGTTGTAACGTCCCCCGGTGCTCCAGGTACAATATTGTCCGCTTTGGGCTAAAACTCACAAGAGTTTGTTCTTGGGGTTAGCTCAAAACGCGTTATACTGGGTAGGGAGGAGAACCCTACTTATAAACCATGCATTTTCTACTCTCTCAAACGATGTGGGATTGCACTCCTATGATATGGGTGGGCCGGACCCACACCTCGGTCTTTCCTAACCATAACATTGCGGGCTACCACAATCTCCCCCCCTTGGGAACCCGACGTCCTCGTCAGCCACACTTTCGGTTGAGATTTCGCTCTGATACAATTTGTAACGTCCCTCAGTGCTCCTAGTACAATATTGTTCGTTTTGGGCTGAAGGGCACACGAGTTTGTTCTTGGAGTTAGCCAAAAACGCGTTGTACTGGGTAGGGAGAGGAACCCTACTTATAAATCATGCATTTTTTACAATCCCAAGCGATGTGGGATTGTGCTCCTCTAATATGGGCCGGACCCACATCTGGGTCTTTCCTGGCCATAACAGTGCGGGCTACCACACATGTATATCACATTTTTCATTTAATTACGTACTTTAACTTTATTTGTAACTCTCGACGATTTTTAACTTAATTTTAAATTCTATTTTTTTTTTTTAGACAATTTCAAACTTTATCGAGACATCGATAAATATTGAAATCGAGTTAAAATAATTGATTAAATAGAAAATACAGTATATATATATTAGATTTAACGACAAAATCTAAATGATTGATAGTTTTATTGTAAAAAAGTAGTTTAAGATATAATCTATAAATAATCGAATAGGTCTAAATGGTAATTTACGCCCCTCAAATATATATTTCCTTAAAACGATTTCGCTTAAATGATAAAACTATAAAGCCTAATTAATTAGCTAATTACGATATTACCCTACTCCCGCCTCTAGTTTCCATCGCCCTCAAAAGTCAAATTTTTAAATTTCTTCATTTCCTTCAAACTCTCGTCCCTTCCTCCGTCGTCGTTCCTTCCTTCCTTGCTTGATCTGCAAACTCCGGCAAAACCCTCTCTATTCCTGATACAGAAGATTCGGCAGCATTGCTTCCTTCTTCTTCTCTGTCTCATGTCTATCTTAAGCAGATCCAGGGATCTCGCCGCTCCTTCTTTCCTCGAGTTCAAGAAACAAGCCTCTTTGTTTCTCAGAGAGAAAATCAAAACAGCTAGACTAGCCTTCACAGATGTCACGCCTGGCTGAATTGTAAGCAATTTCTCTCTCTGATGGCTTTGAGTCCCTATAATTGAAATGATTTTTTGTTTTCTGATGGTTTTCCGGACCTATGCGTTTGTGCTTTTTGATCTGAAGATTGACCGAAGAGGCCATTAATGGAAACCCGGAGACGAGGGCCTTAGGTTCAATATCAAGGGCCTTAGGTTCAATCCTTCACCAGAGGTTTTCTTTTTCCTATTCCTTCCTGTTTTCCTGCTGTAAATTTTTATCCAATTCTGAATTAATGATCAATTGCATATCAGATTCATCAAATTTGAAAAGAAGTATTGGAGGGTTTCTTACAATTCTCTGATTAGTGCTTGAACGTCTCTTGACTCATGGACCAGAAAGCATAGCCGATGAATTGCAATCTGACAAAGATGTTATTGAGGAAATGGAAAGCTTCCAATACAGCGATGAGAAAGGGTAATTTTTCAACACTCATCTCTTTTTTCCTCTGTAAATCATAGCATTAGTTGTTGGAGATGTGGAGCTTAATTTTTTATTTGAAGCTGTTTTGTTTACAATTACCAAATTATTAGGTCAATAACAAGTAAACCACTTATCCATTTTCGTTAACAAAGAAAACATTCAACTATGAGAAATGAACAATGCAAACATCGTCATTAACTTATTGAAAGAAATATTAAAAACGAGAAGACTTTTCAAAATAGACGATTTTCAGTTAATCTGTTCGAAATCGATTTTGGTATTAAAATGGAAGATTTTCAGTTAATTGTTGATTAAAAATCAATGTACTCCAAGCTAAATATGTTTTAGGTTCACTAAGAAATCTCGCCGGAAAACAGACTTTAGAAATGTTAAGATATTCGAAATAAATTTTGGTATCAAAATAGAAAATTTCCAATTAACTGTTTGTTGAAAAATCAATGTATTCCAAGCTAGATATATTTTCGATCCACTAAAGAAACTCCCTGAAATATTCGTTATTTGCTACACTAGAGAACGACAAAGAATTCAGCAAATAAAGCACAAAAAATATTTTTAACTGCGGAAAGAATAGCTTCCGCTGCGAAAAGTAATCTTTCATGAATCATATTCCAATAATTCACTTTTTGCAGCAAAAACTAATCTTTATTCTGCATAAAGTAATATTTCTTGAATCTTATTTCAATGACTAATTTTTTGTAGCGGAAGACGACGTTCCGCTGCAAAAAAAAAATTTTTTTTTTAACGAAAAACGTGACAGCGATATTTGTTCCGTTCATTTCTAATAATTGAGTATTTTATTTGTTAGCAAAAATTATTTAGTGATCGACTTGTCATTGATTATATAGTTTAGTGGTAGTTTTGTTAATTTCTCTTTTTCTTTGTCATGAATATCATGCATATTTGTATTAGATCGCCATACTCATTATACTCGTAGAGCAGTTTTGGGATTCTTAAATTTTGGTCCTCTGAGACGATGAAGTCGCAAAAATTGAGATTGAACGATTCAGAATTCATCTCAGCTTCATCGTTTTGAATTCTTTTCACTGTTATTTGTAATTAAAGCTTGATGTTGTACAATAAATTTAAGTTTATGCATTTCAATCTGAGCAGATTCAACTGGGGGCTAGCAGTGAGAAAGAAATCGGAGAGAATAATGAACTTGCTAGAGAGAGAATCTCTTCTAAAAGAAGAGAGAGACAGGGCTGGAAAGCTCTCGAGGGAAATCCAAGGATTTGGAAGCTTCTCTGATGGAACATCTGCTTCGCGAGGAATTCTGCAAGAATCGCCATTAACTGAAGCTTACGGAAAGAGCCACACTCTGTTCAGTAGCCAGGAAAAAGAGGAAGAAGAACAGACGAATACAAGAAAATTGAAGCCCAGCCAAATAGCAGAAGCCCACAAAGATTTGAAGGAAAATACAGTCCCAAGTAAGGAGAAAATCCATAAATGGACTGGAATAGAAGAGTCTTCCCAATGTTTGGGAGGCATGATTGATGATGATCACAGAAGGGAAATTGTTGCAGAAGAAGACCATCCATTCACGAAATCAGATAATCAAACGACTCATTCTTTGATTTTCTGAGTTATTTAATCGTATATTTTGTTGTTTGTTCTTCAATCCAATATTTTTAAATTAGTAAAAAGATGATGAGACTTGATTGATAAATTATCATATTTGTTTCATCCAAGGAGTTTCGTCTTAAAAGATTGTTTTCGAATTATTTTTATCTTATAAATTTAGGGATCTTAGCAATTAAGTCTTCCGTTGTTAGGGATGTCGTTAAAAAAGAAAATCATTCGATCTTCTCTGTGGGCCGATTTCCAGAGAAAAATCGACTTCTGGCGCTCGGTATCAGCGTCAAATTGCCTCTTGCATTAAGTTTATAACGTGCTTTTTGTTAAAAATAATTAAAATTGTCAAAATTGTTTTATAGATGTTTTTCTCTGGAAATCGCCGAAGATCACATGACAAGACATGATATATTCAATAATCACTCTGACGACGAAAACTTAATTGCAAACGCTCTTAAAAGTCCCAAACTATGTTAGTAGAGTTTCCAGTCCTCTTAATACAATATTATCTGCTTTGGATCGAATATCGCATGATTTTATTCTTAGAGTAAGTCAAAAACACATTGTACTAGGTAGGAAAATGAATTTTACTTATAAATCATTCACTTTTCACTCTCCCAAACGATATGAAATTGTGCGCTCCCATTGATATGGGCTGAGATCTTACAATTAACAGAAAATTATATCGTTATTGTTTTCATAGAGTGAGCTGTTTCAATATTTGTCATTGGGATCTGCGTGATATGTCACTTAGATATTCATGCCGCTCATAAGAGAATTACATGCTTAAATTAGAGCGCTAATCCCACGTATTTTGGAAATAAATTACCTCAATTTCATCGACACAACATGATCCACGTAACATTTTTTTAGTTCGTTAAATTGGTGCGTGGTTAGTTTCAAATTAAAAATCTTATATTATACTTTTAAAAAAATGTTATTTTATTATTCCACGTTCTTGACTTGCTTTTTTTTATGCCTTTAACACGTGAAAAGAAGAGCACATTCTGGAATAAAAAATGAAAATGTGCTGAATTCCATGTAATTTTTTGGCATTATTTTACATGATTATGCTAAAGAAATGGTAATTAATATTTGAAAATTATACACAGTTGAATTTTCAGTCAACGCAATATAATATTATCTACTTTATATCGAAATTTATACGTTTTTTTATTAGCTCAAAATACATTGTACTTGATAGAAATAAGAATTCTACTTATAAACTATATATTTTTCTCTATGTCGATTTGAGATTGTAGCTGACCCTCCACAAATAATAGTGGAGTAATATTTGCAGGATTATGCTCAAGAAATGGTAAGTAATATTTGAAAATTACAATCTTTAGAGTTTCTCAGTTTTCTCAATACAATATTATCTGCTTTAGGTTAAATCAGACATGATTTTGTTTTTGAGATTAACCCAAAATGTATTGTACTAAGTAAGAACGAAAATTCTACTTATAAATCAATAATTTTTCACTTTCCCTAACGAGTGGAGATCGACACTCCTATTATTAGTATGAGTTGAGCATTCAGAATACACAATATCTTGACAATTAGGACGTTTGCATGGAGGTGAATTATGATATTGTAGCGAAAAGATGGTGGAAGAGTTAAGTGGCGAAGAAATTTTACCCATAAAATGACAACCACTAGCTTGATAAACTCCATTTTTGTTTACTTTAGAACAAGAACAAACCCTTAACAATGGAGGAATGGATATTTCAACTAGCTGATATTTAAGTTACTGTATATTCAGTTCAACGTTAAAGCTGTATTAAGCTTTTCCATGGGAATTTAAGGGAAATAATTATGATCATATGGCTTCCCTGCGGTAAACCACGTGCGTAGATCTATGAAAGTTCGGAGAAATCTGCGAAAATGGAGATTGCTTAGACGGGTTTCATGGGTAGTTGTAATGGCTGACTGAAAAAAAAGTCTAGTGAGAGAACAAAGGACTCGGACTTTGTGATTTACAGGTGCAGTCCCGAGTTTCTTGTGAGAGAAAGTGAAAAGGTTTTAGAGAGAGAAGTGGAGTCAGCCGACGTTTATTTTCTCCGAGAAACCGTTCGTATTAAAAAGGAAGATGGTGGTTTTATGATTGTAAGTAATGTCAGTTTGTGAAGACTAGCATTGTCGTTTCCGATCTCGTTTCGTGTTCTCCAATTTCAGCTCATTTCCCTTCATGGGTCTCTCCGATTCCGATACAATTGTCTCTGCAGAAAAAGATATAAGCGCCATAGAATGCAGACTAAGACCCACGTCGTCGTTTCACCATGAACGCCTGAATTCAAGCTCAGAAGAAAGAGAAGAAGAAAAAGAGGAAGAAAAAGAAAAAACGTCTTCGTCTGAACGTTTTCTATCTTCCCTGCAAGTTAAACTGCCCGTTCCAGTAGTAGAGTCTACAGTTAAAGAAGACGACGATGGGTTTAAAACTCCAACTTCTCTGGATCACAAAATTCCGGCGATCTTCCATTGCCCTCCGCCGCCGACAAAATCCAAATCAGGTAGATCATCCAAACGGAAAGATCACCGGCGTGACAGAGTTTTTGTCGATCTGTCAAAAGAGATAGAATCAATGTTTCCTACAGTTTTTGAAGGAGTAGATTTTGGTTGTAAGATTAAGAAATGCAAGCAATCGAAAGAGAATGATCGATCGGTTTTGTAAGTTGAACCATTTTTTCTGTTTAGATGTCTGTCTTCATTTCTTTACACTGTGATTACTTCTCTCTCATACGAGGAATTAAGGTTAAATGGGGAGGGTTCGACCTTCAGATCAGAATCAAACATCCGGTTGTCTTCCCGATCAAAGAAGCTATCCCACGAATTGAGGCCGATGATGATCAAAGTGTGATGCCGGTCAATGGAAATAATAGAATAGTCAACTTTATTTTCTTTATTTAGAAATCAACCCTTAAACTATCATATTTTAACAAATCAACATTTATCGGACGCCTGTATTCGACTTCTGGACATCCGCAACCAATATTAGAGACCAAATTTGAACGCAGACACCCACTCCGCCAACCAATTTTGGTCGTCGATGTCCAGAGTCGAAAGCGAACGCCAGTCCCAAAGTTGGGAGAACATGAACCCAAACATTCATCCCAAGATTACAGACGTCTAGTTTTGATACCAATTTTGACTGTAAATACTCAGTTTCGAAACTAATGCTTGAACATAAAACGTAGATGCTCAAAAATGACTGATTTGTTAACCGATAATAGTTTAAAGGTTAATTTATTAATCAAAATAATTTAAAAAAGGTATGGAGGTGTCTATTTTAACCTTTTTGGGTCAATTTTTGGTTCAGTGCGGGGGCTTTAAAAAATCGACCAGCATGCAGCCGCATGACTCTGGACGTCAGCCATGTGCGTCCCCTTTCCGTCCATTTAAGGTCCCACTCCGATCAGCTTCAACTGGACCCGACCCAATTGTTAGTCAGATAAGATTGATGGGCCCAACTTACGCGACAAAGTAACGTCCCTTCCATTTGTCAGATCGTACGGCTACTACAAAAAGTGGTCCCACCCACCTTGTACTCACTCCGCACACTTGGACGTCCAGGAGATTTCAAAGTTTGGTATTCAGATCGTACGGCTGCAACAGCTTTTATATTAAAAAACAGATTGATCAAACGGCTTTGCATTTCCTAAAAACACACCCCACAATCCACGACCGAGCTTCTGCCACGTGTACGTTCAAGATTCATTCAGTCATGAACAAGATTATGTGGGATATGGGCCCACAAACCTCGTCGCTCTCCCTGTGGCTGTCTTCGCTAAAATAGTGTAAAGTACAACCTAATCATCTACGGACACGTGGACCAGATTATCCAGAGTGCTCTCCTCCTTAATTGAAGTCGTTAGCTTTCTTAATCACAATCGCTGTCCACGTAGCCAAGACACTCTGTTATGACCTTCAACGTAAATTTACCTTTCTATCATTCCTTCCTTCCCCATTATACTCTCATTTACATTAATGAGATCAAAATTGTAAGACTAGCAGTATGTAAAAGGCTGCAGGGTACTAGGGGTGGGCAATAACCACATACAGCTGAGAAATAGCCCAAAATTGAGGTTCGGTTCGGTTCTGATTTTTGATTCCCAAATTTATAATGAGTAGGAACTGAGAATGAGCTATCGATTTCGAGTTGGTTCTCGGTTCTTGGTTTATGGAATTGAGAACTGCACTCCGTCTCTCTCTCTCTCTCTCTCTTTCTCTGTTTTTAGTGTTTCATGGCTACTCCAAAATCCTTATTTTTTATAGTTGATTCTGTCTTTCCGGTGAGAATTCCCATACGAGATAGCCTCTGAAATTAATTACTGAGTTTTTGCTGATTGATGGAGATTCTTGACCTCTTCAACTTTAAAGGATCATAATTTTGGTTACGAGTGTCAGAATCGGCTCCATATGATATCAAATCAAAGCTCTCTCAGAGATCTATGACATGTCACACGGTTTACCTATGACCCATCTTTATCGGCCCCAAAAATTACTCGTTTTGGCCCTCAAATCCGTAGTTGAAGATTTTAAAATAGAAATCAGTTCATAACCGAAACCAAAACTTGAGTCTGGTTCTTTGTTGTTTCGATTCTAGTTCCTCACTCTTGAAACTAAGAATCGAATTGGTTTCAAGAGGTCCGGAACTGAAACAAATAACTAGTTTGACCACTCCCACAGGGTACAAAAACGACAGCCTAACCACAATTTATGTTCTAACTCAACCATGGTTTAGCTTCCACAGCTGCGTAACAGAATCTGAAAGCTAAGGAAGTGTCACTCCGCGTGTTTTTCCCTTCCACTCTCTCTTTCCGTTTATGGCTTCTTCTCTTTTTTTCCTCGTGTAGGAGAGGACGACTTGCTCCTCCGGCTTACAAGTTCCACCAACATAATAGGAGTAAAATCTGAACAGTTTCTGTGAGGAAATATTTGTATGCAGTATCTGCGACCGATTGCATGCCGCGAGATCTGATTGGGGAGTCAACTATGGCGGAGGAGAAAGGTATTATCGTTAAGAGCCTGATCGAGCTATTGAACGCGATTGCTTGCATCTCGGATTACAGGTCTACTGTGAAGAAGCAGTATTGCAATTTAGCGAGGCGATTGAAGCTCTTGGTCCCAATGTTTGAAGAGATAAGGGACAGCGGAGAGGCGCTCCCCGAGCAGACTCTGAAAGCTCTAGTTTCATTGCAAGCAGGTTTGAAATCAGCTATAGAGTTGCTCAAATTTGGGAGCGTGGGAAGTAAGATTTATATGGTGCGTGTCTCTTTCCTCCTGACAATCTGTATGCTCAGATTAGTTTTCTCTTTGATGTTACTTCTCTGAGGGGGTTGATTTTGATTTTCTTTCTATTTTAATCTTTTCCGCAAGCTCTTACCTTTTTCATTTAGTAGGAATATCGACTAGATGAAATTGCAGCGATTGCCATGCTTTTGTTGGTAATTACAGTTATATTGTTAGTCTGGTGCTTCTGGAAATAGCATCTCAGTAGCTATGTAGAAAATCTCAAGACTTCGATTACAATTAGCTAAAGCAGTCTTGGTAGGCGCTTTTGATAACAAAAATCCCCATTAATTTACAAGTTTTGATGTTTAAAATCAGTGCTGGACCTGCAGGTGCATCCATAGTGAGAGAATGTGACTGTATAATTCTAGGGGAAAAAGGACCAAAAAAAAAAAAGCAAAAGCTTTGTCGAGGTCAAAGATGATGTATTTGAATGCTGCATATAAAAAAAAGCATCTGTATGCCATCTTTATGTGTATTACAAGCACCTGGCACTGAATTCTTTTTCAACTTGCTCTAACAAGGTTGTGTAAGAAACAGAATATCTAAGTGAAAATTCTTCAAAGCATTTCCCAAAGAACTTGTAAGGAAGCTGGCTTACATTCTGTGGTAGAAGTCTAGGAATATTGAGTAACACTGCAACTTCTGTTACGCATTGTATTTACAATGCTAAGAATGTTGGCTTGGTTCCTTGTTTAGATTGTGAATATAGATGGGACTTTACTGTTTTTCTTGTGTCAATAACATCATAATTTTTTGACACTTACTATGAATTCATTAACTGATACCAATTAACTTCATTGCGTTTGATTGCATGTACTTGGCATTTCATTATTACTCATTGATTCTCAACTTTTGATCCGGCTATCCATATAAGCTTATACGTGACATTTTTTTATTATTCCCTTCTTTATATATATACAGGTCCTTGAAACGGAGCAAATTATGCATAATTTCCACAAGATAACAGCTCAATTGGAACAAGCTTTGATTGGAATTTCTTACGATAAACTTGACATATCTGATGAAGTTAAGGAACAGGTACACTAATCATTAATTAATATTTACCCTTCCTGTTTTGATCATTTTATGCATACACTTCATAATGTCGACTGCATGTATATACATTCTTAAATAGTTATTTTATGTGTTTTTCTACTTGTCTTAAGATGGATATTGTGTGAAATAAAGCATTGCAGATTGACCAAATTACATCTAGTTTTCCTCTACATCTCACGATTGTGATGATAATAAGAATATAATGTCATAATTTGCCTTTCAGAATTTTAATTAGAATTGGCTTGCCTTTTAGTACATGTTGACAAGAATACTGATTGGTCTGTTAAGTTGCTAGGTTCCATTGTCTTTATAATTTTCCTGTAATCGTATGGAATTTTGCCACTCCTAAAAAGGCACTATAACTTTCTCTGTTCAGGTTGAACTTGTTCTTGCCCAGTTTAGAAGAGCCAAAGGCAGGATTGATACATCTGATGCTCAGCTGCATGACGAGCTTGTATCAGTACATAGCATGAATGATTCTGCTACAGACCCAGCTGTCCTAAGGGGATTGGCTGAAAAATTGAATCTAACTGGAATACCTGAACTTAAACAAGAGTCACTAGCTTTATCTGAGATGGTTACTACTAGTGGTGATGACCCAGGGGAGACCATTGAGAAGATGTTAATGCTACTAAATAAAATAAGGGATTTTGTACTCACAGAAAATCCTGACATTGATAATCCAGCTCGAGATAAGCGCATCTCCTCTAGTGATGGTGGACAAGTATCTGCTGACAGTGATTGCAAATCTCCAGTTATTCCAGATGATTTTCGTTGCCCCATATCTCTAGAGTTGATGAAGGATCCTGTCATTGTTTCTACAGGGCAGGTATATTGGATTTATTCAAAGATGGTCAAAACTTCGTCTTCTCTGCTCCATATTTTGTCTCTCACATCTTTTACATGAAAGTCATTGGAGGATGAACCCTATAAATTGATTGATTACGCTAATACCCTACTTTTATCACCTTCCCCTTGATGATCTTAACAACAAAGAACCAAAAGGCTGTTCTGGCAGAAAGACCTTATTACTTTTCTTAGTTTTAATCCATTATAACTTTTCAAGAGGATTCATAAGTTTTATCTGAATTTCATATGCAATGGTTTTTACTTTATTTATTTACCTAAGATGTCGTGAAACATCCGATTTTTGCTCTTACTGATTACTAATGGGTCCCTGCTGCTGCAGACTTATGAACGTTCCTGCATTGAAAAGTGGCTGGATGCAGGGCATGGAACATGTCCAAAGACGCAACAGACGCTTTTGACCTCTATTCTCACGCCAAATTATGTCTTGCATACTCTCATAGCCCAGTGGTGTGAGGCAAATGGACTTGAACCACCGGAAAGACCCAGTAAAACATCTGCTCACTCACGTGCTGAACACAAAAACATTGAAATTCTCATTTGCAAACTAATGTCTACCAACCCTGAAGACCAGCTTTCTGCTGCTGGTGAAATTCGCCTTCTTGCCAAGCGTAATACAGATAATCGTGTTGCCATTGCTGAGGCCGGTGCAATCCCTCTCCTTGTGAGCCTCCTTTCAACGACAGATTCACGCACTCAAGAGCATGCAGTAACAGCACTTCTTAACCTTTCTATCTGTGAGCATAACAAGGGAGCCATTGTGTCATCAGGGGCTATTCCTGGAATAGTTCACGTGCTTAAGAGAGGAAGCATGGAAGCTCGAGAAAATGCAGCGGCCACCCTTTTCAGCCTCTCTGTCTTGGATGGAAATAAAGTAACAATAGGTTCATCCGGAGCCATCCCACCACTTGTTATGCTGCTAAGTCAAGGAACTCAAAGGGGAAAGAAAGATGCTGCCACTGCTCTCTTCAACTTGTGCATGTACTTGGGGAACAAAGGAAAGGCAGTCAGGGCTGGTGTCATTCCCATATTGATGCGACTATTGACAGAAAGTGGAGGAGGAATGGTAGATGAGGCCTTAGCCATCTTAGCAATACTGGCCAACCATCCTGAAGGCAAAAGTGCCATTGGAGCAGCAGATGCTGTTCCTGTTTTAGTAGAGGTTATCAGGACTGGATCTCCCAGGAACAGAGAAAATGCAGCTGCAGTTTTGGTGCACCTGTGTTCTTGGGACCAACATCATCTGGTGGAGGCTAAGGAACTTGGGGCGGTTGGACCTTTGATCGATTTAGCCCACAATGGCACGCACAGAGGCAAGAGAAAAGCTGCCCAATTACTAGAGCGGATGTGCAGGTTTATTGAACTGCAGAACCTGTCACAGGCCGAGTCTCAATCTGAGATCCAGACGCCACAGCCACTGACCACAGTTGATCATAACTGAGGTTTTGGTATATTCTAACGTTTGTAGGATTGGTTTACTTTGTTTTTGAACTTAATATTCCATACGAGTTGAAAAGGGGAGGCTCATTGCATCGGAGGAGAGAGGTGGCAGATCACCCGCCCAATCTCAAAGCTATTCTCTCTGTTCTCATGGGAAGAGAAGCATACTCCAACGATACAATCCGACGGAATATTCAAAGGGAAAAGGAGCGGAAAGTTTGTCGGCTGATCAAAAAAGACAGCAGGTTAGAAGACATCCATCTGCTCATATTCAACTGAAAGTGGAGACATGCAAGGTTTATGGCCATAATCATCCCCAGTTTTTGATGGGTAGATGTTTCTGTAAATTATTTATTTACGATCTAAACAGGTTTTTACAATCAAACAAAAGCACTTAGATCAATTGCGGAATATTTTCGAAATATAGATCAATTGCGGAATATTTTCGAAATACCTCTCACCATTAGTGTTGAAAACAATGATAACTGCTTTTCTTCTAGAAAATCTCTTCGAAATCTTCATAATCTCGTACAGATCGAGTATATATATTTTTTCTGAAGTGAGATTACAGAATCATAGGACTTCCTGTATAATACCCAACTTTATATAACTTCTTCCATCAAGAAATTACTACGAGGGGGGTGTGAATTGGGTAGTTTCCAAAATCGAAACTCTTTGAACAATCAAATCAAGAATCTGATAGGAACTCAATCTACAATGTAGAATATATGACACTTCCTTACAATAGACTAAGTTTTCGAGTTCCTAGTGACTCCACACAATACAACTCTCCTCTCCCTCTCCGATTACCCTTCAAATATTTATATAATAGACTTGACAAAGTAACTTTTCTCTTGTACCCCTCCTAACCTATAAGATTCTTGGTGGACAATTGGATCGAAAACTGCAAACAGGTTCTTGAATTCAAGTTATTAAGATAGAGAAGAAGAATGATATCATCATTCCTAGTTGCAAAGTTGAAGTTCCATGAATCAGATTGATGGTTTGAGCTTATTTTACACTAAAAATGTTGCTGTGAATGATATAAACCATACTTAGGATTATTTGAATTATTCATAGCAGAAGAACTCTTACTTGGTGGGACCCCACGCCATTGATGGAAACCAACGAGGAAGAAGCAAAAAGCAAAAGACAAAACATATGCATGCAGTCATTTCAACCAAAAAGAGGGAGTTTTTCTTCTCCATCTAACTTTCCTTAAAAGAAATAATGCTCTGGTTAGACTTGACTGCCATAATATGTCATGTAATTTAAGTCAGTAGAATGCTCAAGTAGAGAGGCCCTTTCTTTCCTCCATTGGAGCTCATCCAAGCTCATCAGCACTTGCCCAACAATCTGTTTACCCAGTTTTTTCTTCCCTTTTCCCTTCTTAGTGATTCATCTCAAGGATTATCATGATCTACAATGGCTTTTGTTAGCATTTTTCTCTTATTAAGTTGAGCTATTCGTGGAGACGCTTCGACGATACAGTATTTGTTTAACATGGAAGTTTGTCTTGTGTATGCCAGAACGACTTAAAATTAGGGTATACTATAGAATCATATTCTAAACTAGGAGAACGGTAAGTGATTAAGTAAGATTTACAATATATTTTTAAGTAAAAGCTAATAACAAAACTCCAGGAAATTCGATACAGAGCAAACAACATCGCAGAAGTGGGCTAATTGTTGCATTTGAGCATGACAAATGACTCACCTCCAATAAAACAACGATCGTGTACCCTCTTCTTCTCTTTTCTTTCCTCTCTTTTCTTGTTGTCTCCTGTTCCCACAGACATCTTTACCATCGCCCATCACCCTGCTTTTCTTCTACCCTATTCCCTCTCTCTCCTCACACTTTTAGAGAGAGAGAGAGTCTTCAAGCTTTACTTCTGGTCAAGTTTTTGGTGGTTGTTTGCTTTATTCACTCGTTCTGGGTGGGACCTCGATTACTGGGAAAGAAAACTCTTGACTGGCTTCTTTGTTTTTTTTTGTGAGGTTTGGATGAATAAATTCCATTGGAGGTTTTACTGGAAGTTTAGAAATCAATAAATAATCAGTCGAGTTGACCGTACATACTAAGAATCTCACGTCAGTCTCCTAATAAACTCAGGTTTCGTTTTGAGGTTTTTTTGGCGTCTTCTCTGATTCTTGTCTGTCTCACTCTCACTGTTTCTGTAACAACTTAAGTACACCTACACCTCTTCACCTTATTATGACAAAATCATTATCACTGCTCGAATATCCTCTCTCTCTCTCTCTCTCTCTCTCTCTCTCTCTTCTGCAAGAACTGCAGACTTACCTGCAGAGTAATAATATTTGACTCTCTCTTTTAACGTCCACCATTTTTTCATGAACCAAGAACATAAGTGTATTTGAAGTAGCCTTTTCAGAACCAGAACATTTGATAAAAACATTTGCAAACTAACTATGGCCTCCATTAGCCGAATCAAGAAGCTCCATTTTGCGGTTCAAATGTGGATTTCAAACGACATTAACCTGGGATGCTTCAAATTCGAAGAAGTTTCATCTTCTGTTCTTCATTAAATGTTTCTTAATATCACTCTCCCGTAATATACTGCAATATACACTCGGAATAATGAAAATAATAGTGTCAATATGAATAGGAAACTGCTGAAGAATACTTAATCCACTGTTTAAGTATAACTACTATTGATTACTTTCCCAAACAATCTACTGTTTGATGGTACAAATGATGATTATTGCATCCCATTTTGAAAATTGAACTATTGATCATGATCATTTGGAAGCTAAGAGCCGCACGCAGTTTAAGCTAAATCTGACGTAAAAGTATACAAGAAAATTCAAGGATCATCCAAACGATTCAAAATCATTGTTTACGATTGCAAGCATTACACACTACGTCGGCAGACATGCACACACAAATATCATACAGAGACAGAAACTGAAAGAAGAAAAAGAGAACATTTTTAGTTATAAATAAGATTACACAAATCTTAAAATGATAGAGCAAATCTTGGTTTCTTCCAGCACCATTCGTGTTTCGGGTTAGAGTTCAAGGACCCAGGAGCTGATTTTGAACTTCAACTGAAAAGTAAGAAAGTTGCAGAAAATGACGACGGAATTTAAAATATCAGGATATTAGTTTTTCATTTCCCGAGGTAATGATTGAAAATGGGATACCGATGTTATGAATTTTTGAGATCGGTATGTCAGAAGAAATGGTTGGTGGAGGAGGAGCTGAGACCTGATAAATCTGTCCAAGCATTTGCATCATAGATCTGACTGTTATTCAAAACTCCTAGCGATGGTCCTCTGGTTAAGTTTAGCATTTGGCTTTCTTCAATTTTAACAGGAGGAAATTGGGTAGCCCTAGAATTCAATGTCGTTTCTTGAAGATGAGTAGCTTCAGCAGCTGAAGATGGAGCTTCAACGCCCTCGGTTTGATATGGGTACAAACCTGTCGATTCAAACCCACCCAGGAAAGGAAATTGCTGGGGCCGCCATTGATGATCCACTCCTTCTATTTCACTTTGTAGTTGGATCTCGTTGAAGTTTGACGGTCCTCCTAAGGTTCCAACCCCATACCTGCTAAAGCTTGGCAGTGAGGAGATGAAGGGAAACTGATTAGGGTTTTGCTGGAAATGATTGATCATGTCTCTTGTACTATTTCCTGACGGAATCGAGCCTGAGCTTAAATTACTAGTAGTTGGTCTTTCTGACGAGGACTTTGAGGATTTACTTTTGTTCTTCTTGTTTCTCCGGCAGCCACCTCCGACGGGAACGTTTCGGAGAGCACCACCTTGTGTCCAGTAACGGCGGCAAGTCTTGCAGAAGTGGCGAGGCTGAGAAAGGTTGTAATTGTTGAAGTAGCAAAACTTTGTGTTGGTCGATTCACATCTTGGACACTTGAGTTGAACCTCCGGCTGGGGCATCTTGGCTAGTCGGGCTCGGTCAGCCATCGAACCTGGCCTTGTTGAGCTCGAGGGTGGCCGCTGTTGCTGGGGAAAGGACGAAATCTCGTTGAGGTTTTCATTTCTTAGCTGATGATCATCTGGTGGCTGCAAAATTGAAGTTCAAAAAAATAAACTACAAAAAAACACCTTAAAAAGAGAGCACAGCATATTCAAGAGGAGATTACAGAAAGAGAGAGAGTATATTTCTTTTTTTCCTCCTGAATTTCTAAGAAGCTCTGGATTGAATTCCTAGAAAACCTTACCTGCTGCCAATTGGGAGGATCTAAATAGACTGGAACAGACGAGAAAATCATGGTTTTTTGTTGATCCTTTTCTTTTATAAAGGTTGATGGGTCTTTTGCTAATATGGTGGAGAATCACATTAAGGGAATACCAGAGCCAAACAAAGAAAAGAGAAAAGAAGGAATTAAAGAAGAAGAAGAAGGAGAGGAAAGCTAGAGGGAGGATAGAGAGAGAGAGAGAGTGGTTTTCTTTACTTTCTCTAGTTATTCCTTTATTCTCATGTCTTTTTGTTTTATTTTATATTTAGGGGTTTTAGTGGAGGAAGTTCCTTCGCTCATAAGCTTTTCATTGTTTAAGCTGTAAAACTGTAATATTAAGAGCTCATAGAGAGAGAGAGAGAGAGAGAGGTGGCTCCCATGAATGGTATAAAGAAGGAGAATCAAATGTGGATATCTATTAGGGTTTTTTTGTGGTGGGGATCAATAATCTCAAGTATCGAAAGATGTACATAATTGAATAACTTTTGTAAAAAACGACATTAACCAGTGCCCACTTTATCTTTACTCCCTCAGATTAAACTTGCTTTTTCATGGCAGCATTTGCAAATTTAGACTGCTTACCATATATTGTGTAGTTCATCTCCTGCGCTACTTTTTGTCTTTGATTGTTCAGTTTCATCGAAGATGATTACACGCTAATGACTCCCACTGTTCTTGTCGTTTTTCTTTTATATTAAGCAAACATTAGATTAAATCAGTGATTACAGCATGAATTTCACTAATTTTGAAGCAGAAACTGATGGCATGGAATTTTAGGTTTGTCTTTATTGTTTGTTGTCATCCTCCACCTTTTCCTCCGTCATAAGCCCTTTTTAAGATTGAGATGTCCTGAGTAATGAAGGTGTTAAAACAGTGAAGAGGAGATAATTCACTTTGTTTTTACTTTCCTGAGTTGGACTCCGCCTCTTGGAAGTAAAATGATGACTTCCTTTCTTCATCACCAAGGATTAGTTTCAGGTCTGGTTCTTGCACAGTTTTTAAAAGCAGATGAATAATTCGCATTTCAAAAACTGCTTAAATCAGAGACTAATTGAAAAGCTATTTATCAACTCAGCGAGTCGCCATTAAAATGCATGGATGGTGCGGCCGGCCCATTTGTGGATTGCCCTAAACCAGAGGGGGATTTTGAAGCTTACTGAGTGAGAGATGTTGAACAATATAAAGTCGGTTTAGTGCTGTTGGAATCTAATTCCCTCTGCCATTGTTTTTTCTTTCCAGACTTCAGCTTTTGCTCACTTTCATGCAAAAAAGCTAACTTTCATGCAAAAAAGCTTCTCTCTCTCTCTCTCTTCTCTCTCTCTCTCTCGTTCTGAGTATAGTTGGAAAGGAAGGCAGATTGCAGCCTTAACTATTTACTTTTGTTCTCTCCCTCTCCGGCAAAACACTCACGTCCACCTAAGTGCACACGAGGATGGCCTTCTGTAAGAGGGTTCTAAATTTCTAGGGAATTGAATGACATGTATCCATTTTAAGCCCAAAATAATGAAGGAATGTGATTCTAGTACAATATTGTCCGCTTTTGGTCAAATCCCACATAATTTTATTTTTTGGGTTAGTCCAAAACACGTTGTATTAAGTAGAGTGAAAAACTCTACTTATAAACCATTCACTTTTCATTTTTCCCAAGCGACGTGGAATTTTGCATCCCCACTAATATAAGTTGGGTCATCATAATCAACAATATTTTGGGTTATCATTACCTTCACAAACGACTACAAGAATGACATATTATTTGGTTCCTTAAAACTCAACCTTTTTAACATGATAACCTCAGTAAGACTCATAGAATAATGTTATCTGGTTGGTGTCAAATATAGTGTTGTTGAATTGATATTTGAAAAGCTAACTTGAGATTAGTTATTTATGTATATACCAATGTATGTATTTGAGAAGTTCATATACGTATAAATGCATGTATTTGAGAAGTTCATTTATTTTGTCATATATATACAAAGAAGTCCTATATATTATATAGGTCTTAGTTTAGAAAAGTTGTAAAATTCACCAATTTCATATTAATAAATTTTTTGTGTAAATTTTTTACGTTATTCGTTATCAATTTGTTTTGTGTAGACTGGTATTGTAGAAATTCGTTAACATTCAACCAAGTGTGGTTTTTTGGTTAAACGATTAAATTGATAAGAATTGAGAGTTACCGAGGAGTTGAAATCCGAAAATAACATTATGTAAATTGAAATTACCTTGAATAGAGTTTTGGATATTCTTTACATTTTCGACGAATCAGAGTTTAATGATTTATTTAATATATATATATAATATATAATATTTTTATATTAAATAAATTAAAAAATAAAAAAAAATTATATTTAAGTGGTCGAAGAGAAAAAGAGGAGAGGGGAGAGAGTGTCAAAGAGGAGTTCTTGCGCCCGTTTCAAATTTCCGTCATGCAAGACTTCGTGTTTTCTCAATGGTCTACAATAATACGTTGATTTTAACCCTCTGTTTTCATTAGTTTTCCCTCGTTCATTTTCCAATTGTGTCAAATTTAGGTTTCAAGTTTGGAAACTCAAAATCCTTAGTTGTTTTCGTGGTATTTTGATCGATCTATATTTTATGCAGGATTTTAGAATGATTGGAGTGAAAATTGGTAAAAAGGACAGATTTGTTTTTGGCTAAATTCGTTGCTGAAATGTTCTATCCTACCGTTCGCTATTCGAGTAGGACGATCGCAGAGGATGAAAATCTGAGTAATCGCGACATCAGTCTAGACTACTACTGCAGGCGACTGCGGCATCAGTCTGGGCAACCGTTGTGGGTGACGCAATACCAGGATGAGCTTCTGTTGTAGGTGACTGGGGCAATAGCCTTGGCTACCGCAATGGCTCGACTACCACGACAACAGTCTGGACAACTGATGTTGGAGTCTAGGTGCCCACATAGTGAGATTCATGGAAAATTTTGGGCGCCTTTATTTGATTATTTCAGTTTGGGTTCCTATTCTCGGTTATGGACCCATCTATTATTCCTTGTGTTTTAGATAGGATATTGACGTCGGTTTTGTTTTAGGTTTCGACGACTTTATTGATTTCGAGCATGTTCTTGAGAGTATTGCTCCAGCTGGTAAGAAGGGCAACCGTCCTTGAGGTAGGAGTTTTTTACTATACTGCATTGCACCATGGTTTTCAAAACCCTTATTTTGTGAGATATCACATATAAAACCTGACATATCATGTTTAACAACATGTCAATTTTTATACTATATGTACGCTAACTTTACACGTTTATTTTACACATGCATAGTATTTTCTTTCATTTTATATATATGTTGGACGAACCTCCAGTTGTTTTGGGTGATGATTTGGGCTCCCTTTGTTTATTACACAACTTTTGTTGCGTGAAAGTGTTTATTTGTATGTGCAATGTGGTATTGGGACAAAGATGATGTTGTGTCCTTAAGTTCATATCTCTAAATCTGGTCAAGGTGTTTATTGTTTCGTTTGATACGCATTGACTAGTCTTCAAACAATTGTTCTTCTTCCCCTTACGGTGCCTGCAGGCATACGATGTGCAAATGTCCGTGAGTGACCTTATTTTCACTAGGGCTATTTCTAGGAAAAACGATGATGAGGCTATTTGGTATATAGCTATTTATGTATGTAACAATATTTTCAAAATCTGCTTCATCAATGGCTTGTGGAGTTTATTTTTAAAATGGTAAAAAGATTTTGACAAATGTTAATCCATGCATTGCATTTTATTCACTGACTCATAGTCTTTAAAATAAAATGATAAAACCAGTTTTCTCATGCATTTAGGAATAATATAGGATTTTCTATTGAGTTAGTTGTTCATCCTAAAAGACTCCCCTTATTTTCCCAAGGTAAGGATTGTGGTGGTTAGGAGTCCTTGTATGTGGAGTTCGTTGTTGCCTTTTTATATTTCTTTCCTCCTAGTGTTTTATTTCTTTCTGTTAGTGATGACTGTATATTTTACTTAGACTATATAATTATTACTAGATGTTGAATATTTCTTCTTTCCTGCATTATACATTTTCCTTATAGTATTATGCATCATCTTTATATTCTGTGATCACTATGTGAATTTTAGTTCATCTCGTGTGAGCTATAACTTTAATTTTAATTATATCTTCCGCTGCAAGTCAAGACTTGAGTTGGACAATTGGGTCTTTATCGAAAATCGGATTGTTCAACCCGTCGTTTCTGTCTAGACCGGCCTCCAGGTTATGACAGAAGTAGTTCTCATGAGGAAAACCCCCAAAAAGGGTACCAAAGTACCACATAATTAAGAACCACGTGAATTAGATAAAGAACTTTTTTAAAAAAATTTCTCTCAATTTCACTATCGATTTCTTCTTTAAAATTTATCTTTCCTTATCCTAACAAATTAGTATCAGATCACGCTAATTTTCATACTTTCCAACAATATTTACTCATTCAGTGTAAAAACCCGTCAACTGAATACAGTGAATCAAAGAAAAATTACGCGAAGATTTGACACGCTCTTTCAGTGGTGACCCAAAACGGACCGTGCCACCAATACACATGTCGTCAAGCAAAGAACCGTTACTTATAATGTCATGTATCAACATAGGAATCACTTATACATTAGTTGATGCAGGTATGAAGATTTTTTTAAAAAATGTGGTGATAATTTAAAAACAAAAACATATTCCCAACATGCATCTCGTTTAGTCGATGGCTTTTGAAAAGCATGGACACGTTTGCCAGCTAAAATGAAAAGATTGCCCAATTAATGAAGGCCAGACCCTAGTGACAATGTTGTGAAATGCAAAGAAAAGGGCCCTCTGGTTTGGACCACTCCTAGGAAGTCCTCCTCCCTCACATGGATGATTGCTCATTGCTCCTTTGTGGTTTGATTCAATTTGATTTTGGCTATCAAATATCTTGTTACCTCAGATATTTTATGTTCTTCAATACACAAAACCAATTAAGTGAATCCAAATTAACTTGTTTTACCCGTTTAGAGCGATTAGCCACTGGTGCAGTTCTATTCGTGAAATATTATTTCGCTCGGGGTTAGATAAAATTTTGAATCCATTTTGGAGCAACCCACGATAATATGGTATACGTCGATTTCATTAATAGTCGAATTGTTTTGTTTTAGAGTTTAATAACACAATTTTTATTTCGATAAGGGTTGGATCCACATTTAATTATTACATTTTTTAAAGACTCTCTTTTGAAGAAAAAAAAATCACATGATTTGTGGGACAATTTGCTCTGTAAAAGTAAAAATAACCCAGATTAGAGTTCGATCTATACTAATTAATGGAGGTGTACAATCTCATATCGCTTGAAAGATAAGAAAACACTTGGTTTTTAAGTGGAGTTATCTTCTCTCCATAGTATAATTCATTTAAGGTTAATCCTAAGAATAAAATTATGCGGTTTCGGCCTAGAACTGGAGGATTGAAGAAGTTACCATTTGAATTCTCTGTTAAAAACTTTTCTTTTTTGTTCAATTTAATAATCTCAAATATAAACATAAGAGCTCAATCCTTTCGTTTCAATGAAATTGCTTCTGCAATAAAGAAAACTCCATGGAAGAGTAGAAAATAAGAGGACAGATTGATGACAAAGGAAAAGACATTGGTCCCTTTCTTTCTGCCACTGATTCTGAAGCCGCCATTGTTGAACAAATACAAGAACTCTGAAAGATAAAAAAAAAAACTTTTCCTCGATAATCTTTTTAAATAATCATGATGTAAAAAGATGAATTTCTGTATGGGAGATTTTAATGGAAGATGAATATGACTTTACAGTGATGAATCTTTCATGAAACCATCGTCGAACTTTCAGCAGCAGAGCTTCTCCGAGCTGCTTCAATTATTGTTCTGAAATATTTTTCTTCTGCATCTCTCAAAAATTTGAAAGTTGGAGGGGGCGAAGATTTCAGTCTGTACAGCTCTGAATCTGCTTCAAAGAGAGGATTGAGGCTGTGGAGTTTATACGACTCCAGAAGGTTTAAAGCAGAAGCTTTCAGTGGCGATGAAGAAAGGGGAGCAAGAACAGGCGGCTCAACCTCCATTAAAGCGTCCTCCAAGCTCCTACTTCTCGAACCTTTTCTGCTTCTCTCCTCTCTCGATTTCCCATCTTCGGTCTCGGCCATATCTTCCTTGGTTTCTTCTTCAATGGTGAAGAGAAACCTGGGTGGGGCGGTCAGATTATGAACCCTCTTGAGCTCAGCTTCAACAGTTTCCTCATCAACAATCTTTGCCTGCGAATCGTTAGAGTGAACCCCCCGTTCCAACGCTGATTCATTGCTGCAGTTCAAAGTTCGAGAGGTAGAAGAAGAAGAAGAATTTTCCCAATGAAGAAGATGAAAGATTCTATTTCCACACTTTCCGTCGTCATCATCGTCAACCTCCAGCTCTGTAACTTTCCTTTTCCACCATAGAAAGTAGAGAAGCTCTGCAACAAGAGCCAACACGAGAAAAGAGAGAAAAACACTTAATCCAATCCCGAATCCACCGAAAGAAACCATTTTTTCCCTTGCAGATTCACACACCTGCAACAAAACATAGAATAAAAGCTTCCTTCAGATTGAAAACCCTTTTTCTGTCGGAAAATCCTAGAACGAAATTTACAGCAACTTTGAATATACTGAATCCTAACCCAAGGACGACGACAGAAAATTGACATTCTAATATTTTGTATTTTAGGAAAACAACAATCTGGGGAAGAATCCGAGGCGTCAGATGAAGTGTTAAGCTTCCCAAAATTGATTTTTTAAATTAATTATGGAAATTAGTTTCCTTTCCTCTTTTAAACGTTGTATTTTAGCAAATATTTTATAAATAATTAAAATATTAAATTAATCATAATTAATAAATAAATAATAATAATAATAATAATAATAATACATTGCGTTAAAATAAGCTGCTGTGCATGGAACTAATAGATAATAATTAATAATGGGCTTGGGCCTTGTGGGCTTGGGCCAAGATGTTTGCAGATGTGGGCGGGCTCAAGTTGTGCTCCATGGGCTAGGAAGTGCTTAGTTTGAGTAATTTATTATATTAATTACATTAATTAATATTTAACACGTAAAAAAATAAAAGTATAGAGTAAATATAACATTATTTGATGCATATATAGGTAGATTTGAGCATTTTCGAGATAGAGGTGTTAAATGAGCGGGTTGGCTTGCTAGCCCGCTTGTAGGGGTGTTTACGGTTCGGTTCGGTTTGGTTTTGATGTGAAATCAAACCAAACTAGTCGATTTCCGTTTTAAAATTACAAAATCGGAATCGATTTTAGAAAAATCAGAACCGAGTCAGTTTCGGTTTTAAAATCTTGGTTCTGGTTTCGGTTTTTTCTTTATTAATTTTTTTTCAAATATTATAATAAAAATTATAAAAACATAATTAATAACAATAAAATTATACTTCCTCTTCTCTTTTCAAAACAAAGTTTTGTCCAAAAAATAGTTATTAGGTCTTTTGGAGCTAAAATCACTTCAGAGGCTGAGGCACGAATGATCGAATATGGAACTTCAAAAACAAAAAACACTCGGTTCTTACAAAAGAGAACTTTATTCGGATTTTTTAATAGAAAAAAACTTATTCTGTTTTGGTTTTTTGATCGGTTTCGATTCGTCGGTTCGGTTCGGTTTTGAACACCTCTACCCGCTTGCTCAGCTCGGTACTGTAATGAGCCGAGTCGGACTCGACTAGTTTACCTCATGGTTCGTGATCTAGCTCGAGTAGAAAGTTTTTTTGGACAAGCTCGTTCCACTCGACTCGTTTAACTCACTAGATTCGGTGAGCCAAACTTTTTCAGACTAGTCTCAGTTGGCTCATTTGTCACATCTACCTTCAAATGCACTTCATCTGTTTGTATAAATGCCGAAATGAAAATTTCACTGATAAAAGTAAGTTTCTCAACTAACACTCACCATTCCAAGTGATATTTTTTTTATCATCTACTTAGTTATTTTAGATAAATTTCATTATATATCATTTTATACATTAATAAAATAATTTTATTAATTAAATGACTAACTATTATATTTTGACATTATAATAATAATTATTTTAATAATTAAATCTTAAAAAAATATACATTATATTTATATAAATTAGAAATATTTTTATATACTCGGTTCGTCAGTCTTGACTCGTTAAGACTCTTTAGATTTGTTTAGTCGGCTCAGCTCGACTCATTTAACTGGTAGCTTGCTAGCCGGCTTGAGTTGAAAATTTATTTGGACAGATTCATTAGGCTCGGCTCGTTTAACTCGTTAGGCTCGGTGATCAAGACTTTTTCAGGCTCGGTTGTGATCTATTCGATCGACTCGTTTGTCACCTCTATTTTTATATTCTGCCACGTGGCGTCATATGATTGGTTATTTATTGCCTTATTTGTACTACGCTAAACAGCCGCACTAGTTGTTTTTTGGATTATTTCCCTATCAGATAAAAATAGGATAATTCTTGCAGAAAAATCTCTGAGTCTCTCTCTCCCTCTCTTTCTCTCTCTCTCTCTCTCTCTTCTTCTCTCTCTCTGCCACCCTCTCCTCATCCTCACTGTATCTCATGAGAAGCTGAACTACTCTACCACTTTTCGTCCATTCCATGGCGAAAATCCTGATTTCTTCGCCACAATTTTGCGGGCCTCAGCTTCCCTCTTTCTCTAGACGTGGCTTTCACACCTTCCCTCACCGTGTCGCCACCAGAGTCAAGTTCAGCCTCCATGAGATACCTCCGATTCATTCGCTAGACTCAACCTTTGATTTTAACTCAGTTTTCACCAGGGCAGAAAGCCTGCTTTATACTCTCGCTGATGCAGCTGTCGCGATTGACCCTGCAGCAACAGGAGCCGCAGCTTCCAGCCCTGCTGATGCCGCTGTACAGAAGAATGGTGGATGGTTCGGATTTATCTCGGAGGGCATGGAAATCGTTCTAAAAGTAAATTATCCATTAAGCTACCATTTTTCTTTTTCAATTCCAGCTGATGAAAGGCGTTTGCGATAGGTAGTTGGGATCTGTTAGAGCATGGCAGAAGTTTATTTTTGCAGCATATGTATGTTTTTGAACAAAAAGATTAAGTTTCTAAATTGACATCCTCCGCATCTTATTTTTCCTGCTTTAACTCCAATTACTTTGGATGATTTTGCCAAAACCTTTCTGGAGTTTGCCTACTTTCTGAGCTTTAGAAATGGGTGAAATTCTAATGATTTTCTTTGTTCTACGTCATTCGACATGAATTAGGTGCTGAAGGATGGGCTTAGTGCAGTACACATACCATATGCATATGGATTTGCAATCATATTGCTGACAGTTATTGTTAAAGTTGCAACATTGCCTTTAACTAAGAAACAGGTGAGGATTTTCTATTACTAGTCCGAGTCCCTCCATGAATACTGTTAGACTTGTGTGCTTGATGACAAGGGTTTAATGTCGAAATGACGAGCTTTTTGAATAAAGGTGGAATCAACATTGGCAATGCAAAACCTCCAGCCAAAGATTAAAGCTATTCAACAAAGATATGCTGGAAATCAGGTAAGTGTTGAGACAACCCCTTTTCTCTGAGTTTTTTCATATTCAAGAAATGTTGTCATCTTCTATTTCTTATCATATTTTAAGGAAAGGATACAACTAGAGACATCTCGACTTTACAAGCAAGCTGGCGTCAATCCATTAGCGGGTACTTAGTTTTATTAGCTCCTTGGATGTCTTCAATTGACCAATCCTATAATGCTTATGATTTGTGGTACATCTTTCAAAAATTTCTGTAGGGATTTTGATGTTTGTCTTTGCAATAGAAAGTCATAATCTCCTATTATGTTTTTCTGCATTTTCAGTTGAATTTCTAATGAATTTCATAATTCAAATATGTTTAGGTTGTTTCCCCACTTTGGCCACCATACCAGTTTGGATAGGACTATATCAAGCTCTTTCGAACGTGGCAAATGAGGTGACGCCTTTGAAGTTGTCTCTCCGAAATGCTTGGGAAAACAGGGTGATAAATTCTAATTCTCCTAACTTTTTGCTTGAAGGGTTTGTTCACTGAAGGTTTCTTTTGGATCCCTTCGCTTGGTGGCCCGACTACAATTGCCGCCCGACAAAGTGGTTCTGGAATCTCCTGGCTGATACCTTTTGTGGTAATAGAATCTTCACCTGTCCATGACCCATGATGTCCAAAAAAAAACACCAAAAATTACATCATTCCCTCTTAGCTTTGTGCTTGAAGTTAGTAAGTTTTGTTCATGTGAGTGACTAAAAAAAATCAATTTGGTATGGCCATTTTGACCTCTTATCTATCGAAACCTTGTGTCTAATCGGGGCATTTCAATTTGTCACTATAACTCTTGACTTGAATTTATAGTTTTCTTTATCGGCAAAACAAATGTTTTATGCCGAATTAGGATTTTTTTTTCTTGTGCAGTTCCTTATGTTTTTCTCTGCTTTATTTAAGTTTCATTCTCCAATCTTGGCTATGATCTTGAGATACATGCTAGAAGATTTAGATTATCTTTGTTAAAGTTTGGTGTGACCCGAATTCTAGTTGGGCCGGGTCGGACCCCTATCCAATATTAGAATTATTTATTTTCTCTATATATTGATGCTTGAGTTGCAAAACTCATTATACCTTGATTTCTTATTAGTCATTTCTCTTCTGCCCGTGGTTTTATCCCATTAGGGTTTTCCACATAAATCTTGGTGTCCTTGCTTCCGCAGTTTTTTTTTTTTTTTCTGTTTCGCGTTCAATTCTCAACACTCTTGGTAATTTGTACTTATAGCATACTTGCTTTACGCTTTAATTGGTACTTTTTAATTTGCTTTCATTCCTATAATACATGCAATGAGTTTGAAGTGTTTAATAGTTATCGTATTATACAGTTCAAGATCGACCACCCTCTAAATTATTCCATGAAAAGTTCAATCCTTTATTAATAATCATCAAGCATCATTTGCAGGATGGTCATCCTCCATTAGGCTGGCATGACACTTTGGCATACCTTGTTTTACCTGTCCTTCTTGTAGTCTCACAGTTTGTGTCAATGGAAATTATGAAGCCTCCACAGGTAAAGGAAAATCTTAATTTACTCTTTTTTTCGTTGTTATGGCTATCTTCTTCTGAATTAACACTTGTTTTTTTTTTGTCAGTCCGATGATCCGTCCCAAAAGAATTCACTTCTAGCTTTGAAGTTTCTTCCTCTCATGATCGGATACTTCTCTTTGTCTGTTCCGTCGGGATTATCGATTTACTGGTTAGTTCCTCACTAGCAATTTTAACCCAGTTTTTATCATCGGTGTTGTTGCTGTGGATATTATTTTCTTTTTTGTTCTTTTCGGTAAAACATTTAAGTTCTCGTTAAAATGAAAAACTATTTATATGTGCACTAACTTAACAAAACTGTTAGAGTTCGTTGATCCAAACTTTTTTGGATCGGGTCGATAGGTCCGCATTAGGACATTCATGTAAGCTAGAGTTACAAAACTCGCTGTTGTATTTCAGTTTTACTATAGAACATTCTTATCTGCCTGTGGTGTTTTTCGCGAAAGGATATTTTTTTTTTACGTAAATATGTGATCCAATTTCAGGTTTTCTTTTTTATTATTGTTCGATGTCTAACAAAAACTTATTGTTTAAAGGTTCACAAACAACGTTTTAAGCACAGCACAACAAGTATGGTTGCGAAAATTGGGAGGGGCAAAGCCCGCTGTGAGCGAGGATGGTGGTGCAATAATAACGGCAGGTCGAGCAAAACGGACGTCTGAATCAGGCCGGTCGGGCAACAGGTCAAATCTATGAGACATGGATACACATAATTTTGTTTAGTTCATATACTGAAATAGAATGTTACAAACAGATTTAAGCAGTTAAGAGAAGAAGAGAGGAAGAACAAGCCAAGCAAATCAGTGGAGGCCGGGGAAATTCAGATTCTTGCTTCCGAATCCGATGCCGAAGAAGGTTCAGCCGAAGAGATTAAGGAGAAGGTAATTTAGACTACCCGACTTAAAATTTGATGGTCTTGACCGGCAAAGACAATATTTCTGCGAAGATAATTAAAAAGACGATGTTTTTCTTCGTGTTTTTTGGAGAAGTCTGAGAATGTTTTTAGTCTGGAGAGTTTGGCAAGCTAAACTGAAGTGTTCAACAGGGGGAGGAAGTACTAGAAGAGGCACTTGCTTCCAGTGTTGGCAAAGAGGTTCCAGATTACACCCGGCCGAAAAGAAGTAAGCGATCGAAGCGGAAGCGAGGCGCTTGAAGGATTTTATAGTGACTGTATTTTGTAGGGTACAGTGAGGCCTGTATATCTAAAGACAACATGCATGGTAGTGAAGGTATAGTCGCCATTTTTATGTTGGCTAATTCAATAATTCTATGTATCTCGAAATCTTTGTTTTGAGCAATTGGACGAGAGCATTGGCGAGTCTTTTGAGAGTAAGAGAGGGGACCATACTTTAAAAAAGAAGGCCACTTTCTTTCTCTTCTGGAAAAAGCACAGGCCAGAGAGGTCCGATGGTCCTTTTATTTCTTGGGTCTTAAGATAAGGCTATGGCGATATATGAATCTTCATCAGAAGACGAAGACTTGTGTTGGAAGTAGTTTAAAAGTTCAACTCCATTAAAAACAGAGACTTGTTTTTTTATCGCAGGAAGGAAACTCACCTTTTCCCAGCGGTGGACTATATAACGCAGCAAAATCCTTCTCTGGTCTGCCATTAAACTTCTTCTCTGACAACAATGGCAGCTCCTGCCCCCCTCTCGTCATCTTTGTCTGTTCTCGTCTGCTCCGCCTTCTTTCTTATTCTCGGTAATTTCTGTACCGCGACTCAACCTGCTCTCATTTTGACCATCGTCAACAACTGCGCCTACCCCGTCTGGCCGGGCATTCAACCCAACTCCGGTCATGAAGTCCTCGAACGCGGCGGCTTCGCTCTTCCCTCCCTCACTCACCGTTCCTTCCCCGCTCCGAACGTTTTCTGGTCGGGCCGCATTTGGGCCCGAACCGGCTGCACGGATTCCTACGGCCGCTTCTCTTGCGTCACTGGCGACTGCGGAGGTAAGCTCGAGTGTAACGGCGCCGGCGGCGAGTCTCCGGCCACTCTCGCACAGTTTAACATTCACTATAGCCACACCGATCTCTCTGCCTACAGCGTGAGCGTTGTCGATGGCTTCAACACGCCGATGACAGTAACCCCCCATGAAGGCAAAGGCCTCTGCCCGGTAGTTGGTTGTCGAGCAGATCTTCTGGCCACGTGCCCTCGTGAGTTACAGCTCCGTTCTCCGGCCGAACTTGGACCGGTAGTGGCCTGCAAAAGTGGGTGCAAGGCTTACCAGACCGATGAGCTTTGCTGCAGAAATCATTACAATAGTCCACAGACGTGTCGACCATCGACCTTTTCTGAGTTCTTTAAGAACGCATGTCCTTCTTCGGTGACTTACGCCTATGATACCCCTTCTCTCATGCCCGAATGCTCATCGCCCAGAGAACTCAAAGTCATTTTCTGCCAATAAAGCACCGATGTTCTAGTTTTACTCAATAAAATATGAAAACGAAGGGAAATGGTTGCTGGGTTTGTAGAAGATGGAAGAGAAAAAAGCAAATTTAGTTTAATTTCCCAACAATGTTTCTCTTAAACCAAATTTGCTTTTGATCCCTAATCTTGCAACTTCACGCTTGAAAACTTATCCACCAAGAGCCTTTGTAAAGATATCAGCCATTTGTTCGTAATTTCTGCAAAACTTCACTACAATAACTTTCGCATTCACCAGCTCCCTTAAAGAAATGAAAACGAATGAGAATGCATTGCCTTTCAATGAAGAATGGGATCCTTTGTGACTGAATTGAAGAGCTATTGTCACAAAACAAAATTGTTGAATTTTTCTACTCATGATTTAAACTTTCAAGAATTCCTCGTAACTATATAATTTGACATCCAACAAAAGCAGCAGCTGCATATTTTGCTTCTGTTGTCGACAGAGTAACAATTGGTTGCTTCTTCGAACTCCATGAAATAGGAGCACTTCCAAGGTTGAAAACATAACCAGACGTGTTTTTGCTATCATCGATACTTCTAGCTAAGTCTCTATCAGAATAGCCGATAAGATTTGTCGGGATATTTGCTTCATAAAAAAGACCATAGTCAATGATTCCTTTAATATATCGTAAAACTCTTTTCGCAGCTTCCTAATAACTAGAGAATGGTTTCTCCATGAATCTGCTTAATAAGCTTGTTGCATACATAATGTATGATTTTGTAGCCGTCAAGTACATCAAATTTCCTACCAAACTTCGAAACATGGTAGAATTGACAAGTTTTCCTTCACATTCTTTGTGAGGTTTGAGATCTTGTAAGCATGGTGTCACTGCTGGATTTGAGTTCTCCATCTTGAATTTTTCAAATATTTCTTTCGCATAGCTTTCTTGATAAATAAAAATACACTTCTTGGATTGATGGACTTCAATCCCAAGAAAATGATGTAACTCTCCCAAGTCTGTCATCTCAAACTCTTTCATCATAGATCGCTTAAAATCATTCAATAATTCAAAACTATTTCTTGTAAAAATGAGATTATCAACATAAAGACTTACAACCATGAAGCCACCTTGTGGATTGATTTTAATATAAAGAGTATGCTCGTAAGGACACTTGTGAAAGCCATGATTCTCAAAATATGAATTAATCCGGTTGTACCATGCACGAGGCGACTGTTTTAGTCCATATAATGCCTTTTTGAGTTTGTATACTTTCTTTTCTTATCCCTTCTTTGTGTATCTTTGCGGTTGTTCGAAATACACCTCTTCTTGAAGAATACTGTTCCAAAAGGCAAACTTGACATCTATTTGGAAAAGTTTTCAATTATTTTGTGTTGCAAGAGATATAATCAAACGAATAGTATCAAGTCTAGAAACAGGAACAAAAACTTCAGTGTAGTCTTCTCCTTTCTTTTGCTTGTACCTTTTCGCAACGAGTCTGGCCTTATGCTTGCTGATAGATCCATCTAAATTTTTTTTGTACACCCATTTTACTCCAATGACACTCTTGTGTGCAGGTAAATCGGTAAGCTCTCATGTTTTATTTTTCTCAATGGCATCTATTTCTTCATTCATTGCTTGCTTCCACTTTTCACCCTCATATGCTTCATCAAAAGAAATTGGATCATCTCTTGTAAAAAATGCAAAGAATACATTTTCATCTTCCAAACTTACTTGATTTGTGGCCTCATAGAGATCTTGTATATTTCTAAACTTTCTTAGAGGTAAATCATCGTCGCTAGAACATCTCTTAGAGAATTCGAAGCAACTTCTAATTGAAAATATGAAGTTTCATCTTGCACAATAGGAAGCATAACCATATCATCTTTTTCTTCATCTAATCAAGAAATCTCATCGAACTGAACATCACGACTTACTAAAAACTTCTTTGTCGTGGGATTATACAATTTTTTTGCCTTACTCTGTTCACTATATCCAATGAAGATACATTTCTCTGCCTTATCATTGAACTTGTTTCTCAACTCTTTTGAGACATGGGAATAAGCCACACTACTAAAAACTTTTAAGTGTTGTACATTGGGTATTACTCCATACCAAGCCTCATGGGGTGTGCAATTCTTCAAGTTCTTTGTTGGCGATCTATTGATTAAATATATTGCACATGCAATAGCTTCCGTCCAAAGTTCTTGTTGCAATTTTTTCTTCTTGAGCATACATCTCGTTATCTCCATGATTGTTTGATTCTTCCTTTCACTAACACCATTTTATTGCGGCCTATATCGAGTTGTTAATTGATGCTTTATTCCAAAGTCCCTACAAAAGTTTTTAAACTCATTAGAGAGATATTCTCCTCCACGATCAGTCCTCAACGTTTTAATTGAGAAAAGAAACCCAAACCTTTCTACAAAAATCATCGATAAATGTAATGAAATATTGACTACCTCCAAGTGAAGCAATAGGCATTGGACCGCAAATGTCAGAATAAACAAGCTCCAATGAATGGTTTGCTCACTGCGAAGAATATGATGCAAATGGATCTTTATGTTGCTTCCCTAACTGACATTCTTCACAAACATCTTCAACATGTTCGATAGAAGGCAGCCCTTCAACCATATTTTTTACTGACATCAACTCTAAACTTTTGTAATTCAAGTGACCGAATCTGTCATGCCACAACTTGGAAACTCCTTTCTCTTCACCAACAAAACAAGATAAATTTGTTGTTTGGAGAAAATAGGAAACAAATTAGCTTCATCAATGTTAGTCTTTGCAACGAGTTGATTTTTCTAGGATAAATAGCAAGCATCATCTCGCATATGTATATTATATCCTTTTCTCAAAAGATAACCCTCACTCAATAAATTATTTTTTAAGCCAGGAATATAATATACCTCAGAAAGCTTCTCCGTATGGCTTGACTTTGTTATAAATAAGATTTCTCCAATTCCTTCAATTTTATATGATTTAGCATCGCCAATAGTAATTTCACCATGATCTACTTTAGAGACATTTGAGAAAAGATCTTTGTTACCAGTCGTATGCTTGCTCTCTCCACTATCAAGATACCACTTTTCTTTTGCATTAGTGTTTTGAAATGCCGCTAGCAATAAAGTTTCATTTAAATCATCATTGTCAATATTTGTCTCATGCATAAGACCAACACTGTTCTTCTTGTTATCTTTTTCCTTGAACCAACACTCACGTTGCGTGTGTCCCAGCTTGTTGCAATAATAACATTCAAAGTACCCACGTCCTCTACCTCTTTGATAGTCACGACCTCTTCCTCTATTGAGATTTATGTCATTTTCATTTGCATTTCTTGCATTATCTCGTCCATTTCTTTGAAAATTTGAGTTTTCTCTCCCTCGTGAGTGAAAACATCTACCCTTTCCTTTGCATCTTCCACCTCTACCACACCAATTTTGATATGAACCATGATCTTGATTTCAACTGGCTTTGGTAAAAATAGCTTGAGATTTGAGATGAAGACTTTTGCAGCTTCTACCTAATCGAATTTTGGATGAAGACTTCACATGATTTTTTCAACAACTCTTGTATCCTCCAACTTCTCTCCATTGGATCTCATTTGATTAATAATGGCGGTGACTTTCATAAAATAATCTTTAATGCTCTATTCCAAAATCAAGGTTGTTGTTGTTGTTGTAAAGAGGATGAGGAGGGTTGGCAGTGTAAGGGTAGGCGTGATTAGGAGGAGGAGGGCAGCCATTGGAGTAGGCAGGGTAGCCAGTGACTGGTCTAGAAGGGTCAGCCATGTTAGACACCAGATTTACGTAAAAAAATACTTAAAAAAAAACTACCAACAAAGTAATAAATCTACTATGAAGATCAAAATCCAACCACGAGTTTTTAGACTCTATCTTACATGAATTTATATATAAAATAAAACCATAAATGAGATCTACAATGCAAGTCCATGAGTTCTGGCCAATACAATTTAGGTCACACTAAAAATTTAACGAAATCAATTGTAACCACACTTTTAATATTATATTTCAAGTTGCACTTTACCAAGTTGTATAAAAGGCTAAGGAAAGAGTTGAAGGGAAATCGAATCATGGATTCTCGAGCAGTTTATCTACTAAGAATTGTCACTTGTAGAGAACGACACTGCAATCTTAAAAGCCAAACGACATCCAAAGTTGGTACCCTCAATCAACCAACCTCTTCCTCATGTTATTATTTTAGGAAAGTCACCGGATTTAAGCTTAACGTCTATTCTCATGTTTATCATCATAAACACTCTTCTAAAACCCACGTCTGAACCCTCAACATAAACAGAGCATTAACATAAACTATCAGCTCCAGGAAAAAAACAACCTATACATTCGATTAAGCCTAAGTCCAATTCTATGCACTTTACACCAGAATTTATCATTTTCTATTTTAGCTCACTCAACATATAGCAACATCAAGTACTCCATCTATGCAGCGACTAGACCATAGCAAAAAACAGCACAACCAAGTACAAATCCTCAATTCAAAGCAATTAAACTGTGAGCTAATTTTCACAACAACCGGGCATTTACTTCACGGTTCACCATTATCAAAGCAGTAGACATCATACATTTCTCGGGTCTCCTTCAATAAGCCTGGGAGCATGAAAATAACCATAACCCACAGAGTGACAAGTTCTCAGAATTTTCCCATCAAAACAGCAGGTAAACAAATATATACCCCTAAGTTAACCAAAAAGGCAAAAACAGGGCAACCCCTCGGTCTTCATTGCATCAAACAGAATCCAGTATCAACGAATAACAATAACTAAAATATTTCCCTCCATAATACAGTCATAATACATTCTGCAAAATCGAAGCTTAAACAAACCCAGCAATATTCAGAAATTCATCACTCACAGCCAAAACCTAAACAGAACCGTCAATAACTCAATACCAAAAGAGGAATGAGAAAATCAATTCTGTCGAGGGACCCAAAATTACACGGCATTACTCACCTTGAGTGTGCCGGGGAAGGAATGTCAGCTCTCCATCGCCAACTCCTGCTCCCAGGCGAAGCTCACAGTCGCCCGAAGCTCGGACGCGGTGGTTCCCGATCTCTGTCCCAATCCTGCCTAGCGAAGTGACCTCGGACGGACGGCTCAGTCGCCCACGGTCGGAAATGCTGGACCGATTCCATCTGCCGTCGGCTCTCGCTTGGAACGGGGATCCCGTTTTGGCCGTCCCCCTCTCGCGAAGTTCTCTCGATGACGAGCTAAAGACGCAAAAAATTGTTGAGTCATGGAGTCTAATTTACTGATTAGGGTATTTTAGTATTTTCACATTGTTTTCATAACCCTATTTTTTTAGGTATATAAAGATGTAATTAAGATTTTGGAGGTAGTCTGAGAGAATCGTGAGAGAGAAACAGTGAGGGTGAGGCAAAATCAAGAAACAATTTCTGTAACTCTGTTTTAATCATAGTGAGATCTGTTAGCGGCCAGTGGATGTAGCTCTCAAACTGAGAGTGAACCACTATAAACTGTGTGTTTTCTATTTTCTGTTTTTTTTTTTATCAATCGTTTCGATACAAGTCGGATTAGAGCGTCTAATCTCAACACCCTCTGATCCCAACAAAAATTGCATATAAAAATCTACAACTGCCTTGGAAAGACGCAAACAGTTGTAGAATTGACTGTACTTGGAGGCCATAAATTCGATCAAACAATAAAAAAGATACCCCCTTTGCTTATTTCCCTCTTTCCACCTTTGCGTCTTTCCAAGAGTAGAATTGGTTTATGCACATCATCATAGTCTTCACTCTTCTCAGTCCTCACCACCCGAAGCAACTGTCTTAACCCACGTGGCGTAAATCCCATCATCTTTGAGCCTAAAAACAATGCAGAATGTGAAAACCCGAAGCAACTGCCTTAACCCAAGAGCTCTCGCTACATCACTTGCCCTAATACTAGATCGAAGAGCATCTGGCTTTGTAACAATGGCCCTGATTCTTGTGAAAACCTGCACTTTGAAACACTTTTAGTTATTGTTGGGCGTCTTGACGATGCCAGAAATAGTCACAGGGATTTTAAAAAAAAGAACCAAAGGTAGATACAGATAGCAAATGTGTGCATATATGAGTTTATTGATCCGAAACATCATATACACATTGACAGGATCGTTAGTCATCAAAAGGGTCAGTAGCATGTCCATTTTAGTGAGTGAATGAATGAATATAAATGTTACAATAGAGTCCATGTCCATCACAATCCCAGTCCAACAAAAGCACGAAGGTGATAGATACAATCTGCTACTGTCTAGTGTTAGATAGAGCACTCAAAATTGCCTATCTACCCACTGAAACCCTATGCATAATCAGCATTTGACGTACACTCTGTAATTGATTGTTTCCGGATTTAATTACAACTTTATTCTTTTGATTCATACCCATTAACGCCTACATTTGGCCGTAATATTTTCTAGAACGAGTTGCCAATCTTTCACAATGCATTAGAAAAAAGATTAAGACTATAGGAATCAATTTCCCTTGAATTGTACGTTACTTTTTCCAAAATTTTCAATGATGGATATCCTAAGCAATGATAGGCAAAACAATGCATTGTGACAACAATTCTTCAAAAATAGAATGGCTAGGAAATTACACATAAATTCAGTCTTGATCCGTGTTCAACCCGTACCTAAATAATAAAATAGAAATTGGATTGAAACACTGAACATTTGATATAGAGCTTCTTCAAGCAAAAATAGCCGCCAGTACTTTACTTACTAGGATTAATTGTCCTAGTAAGTAATCAAGAAATATGCATTCAAATACAACTAATCAAGAAATAATATTAGGCTGGTATCAATCTGTGTACATGAAAAAAAACAAAAAGAAAGAAGAGAACCTGGCGAGATAATTGCTAGTGATATAGTGCGCCGACTGAACTTCTTCACAGAGAAGGGTTTCACATAGCAGGGTCAGAATCGCGAAGTAGGGTTTGCCTTTGCAGAGCTTGGGTTCACCTTCGCCGAGCAAGGGTTCGTCTTCGTGGAGCAAGGGTTCGCCTTCGCAAGTTCGTGTTATGGTGGAGCCCTTTATCACTTACAAAGAACTCATCCTACCATCCACATGTCAACAATCGAGGAGATAAGCTGAAGATTAAACGGGGTAGAGAAATGGGAAAGGGGTGTCGAAGAATTGAATCTGTTGCTATTTTGTTTCTATTTCCTTTCTCTGCAATCTTTCTTTCTCAGTAATCTTCACTTTTTGAATGGAATATCTCTCCTCCTTGGTTGACCTTCGGTCAAGTTGTGGTTCAACCACAACAGTTCGTCTTCGCGGATTTCACCTTTGCCGGTTCGCCCCTTGGGAGAGGAATTGCAGTTGCTTCTAACGGAATAACATTACAAGGTGAGAACTGTAAAAGTTGGAAACTAAAAGGTGTTTTAAAAAAAAAATTAAAGTTTAAGGTGAAATATAAAAAATACCCTTACTATACTTGAAGGTGAAATTTGATAATTACCCTATTTTTAATCTTTTGTTCCTTCTATTTAATTAATTCTTTTTATTTTTTTAATCTTTCACTTAATTACTTAGTCTACAAATATATGTATTATTTTCTATATAACTTTTTCATAATCCCAACTTATTCTAAGTATCACCTGACTATATTAATTGATCCAAATTAATTCATTAATTCTGTTTCTTAAATTAATTTATCTATTGGACTTTCAATTTTTCTGATACATAAATGGTCTACTCCATATCCTTGTATGAGTCCACAACCACTACACGAGATGAACTTTGGTTTGGTGAATTGAAGTTGGCCTTAGGTGTAATAGGACTCCTAGTAACTGTGCATGATCATATACTTAGGTGCTCTCCATCGATTGTTGGAATGATGCGAGCCGGGCTTGGCCTCGATTCAGAAAGATGAAGGCCAAAAAGTCGAAATAGGGGGTTACTAATTCCCCGTCTCATTGGGGGCGGAAAACGAATCGACATCTCGATGTGATACAGCGTTTCTATTTGAGTTGGGAAAGAACGGCGAAGTCCATCCGAACCGTCCAATGAAGAATAAGAGGAGAAGAAAGCGCCACAAATAGATAGGGCACGCGAAGTGCATGCGGAACAGACACAGATAAAAAAAAAAAGTGTGGAGAAGAAGCAGCCAAGCTCATTCCCTTCGCTTCTTGGGCCAAAGCAGTCATATAGAGATAGGGCTTTCCTGGCCAAATCAAGGATTCAGGTTAATTTTTCAACTTTAAAACTGATTATAAAGTGAAAATTTTACACGTGAAAATTAGTTATCAAAACTTTTATTGGTGTCACTGAGGTGCAATAATAACAAGTTGAGCAAAACGGACGCCTGAATCAGAACGGTTGGGTGACAAGTCAAATTTATGAGACATGAATACATGTGTGTGTATATATATATATTAAAAATTGATGTTCTTAACCAGCAAAGACAATATTTTCGCAAAGATAATTATAAAAAAATGATATTTTTCTTCTTGTTTTTTGGCGAAGTCTGAGAATGTTTTTAGTCAGGAGAGTTTGGAAAGCTAAACTGAAGTGTTCAACATGGGGAGGAAGTACTAGAAGAGGCACTTGCTTCCAGTGTTGGCAATGAGGTTCCAGAATATCTAAAGAGAACATGATGATAGTGAGGGTGATTTTAAAGGAAAAAGACAAATCAACCTTCGTCTTGTGATCAAGAATAAATTAATTACTAAATTATTTTTTTTAACAAATTAATCACTGAACTATAAAAAAAAATCATCGTAAATATTATTGTTGCGTTTTCCGTTAAACGAATTGATTTCGTTCTACTGCTGCACGAATATGTATTGATTTTGTTACACCACTAATCAAAAGTTTAAACGTTATTATAATATTATATTAACGATTTGCAGTGAATGGGGACACGTTCGCCGCAGATTGACCATGATCAACGACGGATTGATAATGATCTGTCCTGGATCGTCGTGTCTTATTTTGCGTTTTCAAATTCAACAATTTAAGCAATCTATGTATAACTAGTCTTCACATATTCAAATAAATAGAAATACGGTCGATCAAAAAGTGAAGTATAGATTCGAAGTACAGATTCATGATTTTGACTAGTTGGCTTGGAGAAATGTTGCTAATTTTACAGTTTCATCATAATCAATTTCCATCATCATCAACAACCAAATTATCAATTTCATTACAACCATATCATGTACATGTGCATTACAAACACAAACCAATTTATCAATTCAATTACAAACATATCGTATACATGTGCACTAAGAATCGGTGTGCTCTAACCACATCAAGCATTGTGTTATTTTTTTTAATAATATCCAACTGTCTATCTTGAATAAACTGTTATAGATAATATATAGTCTGTTGTGAAAAAGAATTCAAATACACATCGGAATATAATACATTTCTCTCTCTTTGTGTAATCAAATAGGTAAAACAAACCAACAAAATTAACAATATCACAACACCAATTTTTTCGCGTTGAAAACCCTAAAAAATGTAAGAGTAAAAAATCACGGGACTCGTAGGCCACTCAATCAAACTTTTTACCATAACAAAAATAATGGGTACACCAAAGTTCTCTTTAGCTCAACAAAGTAGAGGCATACAATATTCATCAAGATTGAACACTAATCTTGGAAGATAACAAAAATTAAGTGAGGATAAACATAGGGTTACCAACTTAAAGTTTCTTTTTTACCCCAACAGACTGCCTTAAAAAATCTTACGAAGATCATCACCGTTCAGAATATAACCCTTAATATCGCGAAGCTATAGTTCAAATTTCACAATGATCCAATGGTAAAAACTCGAGAAAACGCAATTATCATTTGACTGCCTCTGAAAATTTAAAAATCATTTTTTTCTTCTATTTTCTCTCTTACTGTCACTATTAATGTAGGGTTTCATTACCCACAAAACTATATTTTTATAATCCGCCCAAAAAATATGGGCAGAGCACAACACAGTCATATTTCTAGAAGTTGAATTGACCCGACTTGGTCATTTAAAATACAGGTTTTTTTCTATATCTCCCAATAAAGGATAAAATGTAATTTAAACTCGGTTGGTATAGAATTTGTTTTGAGCAATTAGACGAGAGCATTGGCAAGTCTTTTGAGAGTCAGAGAGGGGTCCATACTTGAAAAAAGAAGGCCACTTGCTCTTCTGGAAAATGCACAGGCCAGAGAGGTCCGATGGTATTTATTGGGTGAGAAGACTATGGCGATTTATGAATCTTCATCGGAAGACGAAGACTTGGGTTGGAGTAGTTTAAAAGTTTAACTCCATTAAAAAAAGACTTGCTTTTTGATCGTTGGAGGGAAACTTACCTTTTCCCATCAGAGCTGAGGACTATATAACGCAGCAAAATCCTTCTCTGGTCTGCCATTAAACTTCTTCTTCAACAAAAATGGCAGCTCCTGCCCCCCTCTCGTCGTCTTTGTCTCTTCTCTTCTGCGCCTCCTTCTTTCTTATTCTCGGTAATTTCTGTACCGCGACTCAACCTGCTCTCATTTTGACCATCGTCAACAACTGCCCTTACACCGTCTGGCCGGGCATTCAACCCAACTCCGGTTACGAAGTCCTCGAACGCGGCGGCTTCGCTCTTCCCTCCCTCACTCACCGTTCCTTCCCCGCTCCGAACCTTTTCTGGTCGGGCCGCATTTGGGCCCGTACCGGCTGCACAGATTCCTACGGCCGTTTCTCTTGCGTCACTGGCGACTGCGGAGGTAAGCTCGAGTGTAACGGCGCCGGTGGCCAGCCTCCGTTCACTCTCGCACAGTTTAGCATTCACTATGGCAACACCGATCTCTCTCTCTACAGCGTGAGCGTTGTCGATGGCTTCAACACGCCGATGACAGTAACCCCCTATCAAGGAAAAGGCCCCTGCCCGGTAGTTGGTTGTCGAACCGATCTTCTGGCCACGTGCCCTCGTGAGTTACAGCTCCGTTCTCCGGCCGAACGTGGACCGGTAGTGGCCTGCAAAAGTGGGTGCAATGCTTACCAGACCGATGAGCTTTGCTGCAGAAATTATTACAATAGTCCACAGACTTGTCGACCAACGACCTTTTCTAAGTTCTTTAAGGACGCATGTCCTTCTTCGGCGACTTACGCCTATGATACCCTTTCTCTCATGCAAGAATGCTCATCGCCCAGAGAGCTCAAAGTCATTTTCTGCCAATAAAGCACCGATGTTCTAGTTTTACTCAATAAAATAAGAAAATGAAGGGAAATGGTTGCTGGGTTTGGATTATTGACGTCGATTAAGTAATGAATATCTCTGTTTTTACTTTAATCTAGTCTTTTCTTTCCATCATTGACCTATAATCATGAAAGTCGGATATCGTTCGAACTTTCTTCTAATTGCAGATGACGTTTGTTGAAGCTTTAACCACTAACAATGGGAGAGATGAAAACTTCTCTTGAAAATCGTTCGCGAAACGGAAAAAAAAAAATTTTGGAAATAGTAATATCAAGATTTATACGAAAATTCTTATGAGAAAAAAATCATGGGCAGATAAAAAATTCACTTATCAGAAATCAACGTACAATAAGTTTTGCGACTAAATCTTATATTTATACTATAAATAAGAAATCGTATTCGCACTAAAATAGGAAACCCTAGTAATACTAGAAATAGGAAACCGTAATATTGGATATGGGCCCGACCCGACCCAACTAAAATTCGGATCACACCGAAACTTTAACAATCTCCACATTGACGCGAATTCCACATGAGAGATCCAATGCAGGCTTATCGGCCCACCCCCAAAATAAATCCAGAACATTGAACTCTAACAATCTCTATCTTCAAAGAAATTCAATGCAAAGACAAACGATCAGCAAAACTCTAACAAAAAATAACTTCATCTTTCACATAGGCCCTCGTTGGGCCAACTCAATATCTGACACCGATCAATTTTAATCACTGCTTAAACTTGAGAGACACATTTGGGAAGAAATCACATCTCCTTCATGATACCACTGAATTATCAGAGATGTTGTAACGAACTGTATATGAATATGCTGAAGACCCCCCACTGGAATCAATACCCTCGAACACACTCAATGCATAACCCACTGTAGAAGTTTCACCATATCGTTGTGGAGCTTTACTGTAATACCCTGATTTCTAGTAACAAAATTAAGTAAGAATAATTGAGAATTTGGTTAATGATTAATTGAGAATAAATTAAAAATTGGGGATTAATTAAATAGAAGAGTTAATTGAAGATAAATGAAATTAAAGTAAATTAAAGAAATAAAATTAAAATGAAAAGAGAAATTAAAAATAAAATGGAATAATTGAAATAATGGGTGATAGGTGGCTGAACCGGTTCTGTGAATCGAACTGCTGAACCAATTCATGGTTCAGCCTTCGCATTTTGAGTGGCCGCGACCATTCGAGAAAGAGGGAGACTTGGGGGATGACAAGGGAGACGATTGCAGGAGACAAGGGGGACGCATGGTCGAACGGAGCTCGGCGATGAACGGGGTTTTGTCTAGCGGGTCGTGCTCAGGGTCGTTGCCGACTGCCTGGCGAACTGATGAGCTAGGGCTCAAAACAATCGAGTCGCGAGACGATGTGGAAAGAAGCTTCCACGGGATGAATCTTCGCAGCGCCAATTCGAGGTAAGCACTGCCTTTCGATAACGTTTTCAAAAATCTAAAAATGTGGGAATTCTTTCAATAAGGAACAATGATGTTTGCATCGTCCATTTATTGTAATTCAGTATTTAAGTTATTAGCAAAAATTGTCTAGCAGTTGATTTGTCATTAATCCCATATATAGTAATTGTTTTATTAATTTCCCTATATTATATATATAATTAAAATAAATTATTGATTATATTAATTAATTATTATTTTTAAAAGATAAAAATTAAAACGTCATAGAGTTCAAATTACATAACTGTTTTTGTATTTATATTAAACTAATATTATATTCACTGTATATATTTATTTTTTGATGCGATTAAATAATTGATTGATGGAATTAATGAATTATTTCCATTTTTTGGCCATGGTAATGTGATTCTCTTTGAAGACCATGCATCCCATTAACTTAGCAATGCACTTTGTAATATACTAAATAATATTTATCCATGTGTATGATTATTATTATAATAATAATGAATTATATGGGATGTCAATATAACCTAGTATGATGGGAAACTCTTATGATAACGAAGTAAATTAATGAGATTATATAAATTTATATAATATAAAGTCCAAGAACATAGTCTTGTCATGCTCTTTCATTCTATTACAATGATAAAATGTAATTTAAACTCGACCAAAAGAGCTGAAAACTTTGTTTTGAGCAATTAGACGAGAGCATTGGCAAGTATTTTGAGAGTAAGAGAGGGGGGTCCTTACTTGGAAGGCCACTTTCTCTCATGGAAAATGCACAGGACAGAAATGTACGATGGCTCTATTATTTCTTGGGTCTTAAGAAAAAACTATGGCGATTTATGAATCTTTATGAGAAGACGAAGACGAAGAGGAAGACGAAGACGAAGACGAAGAATTGTGTTGGAGTAGACTTGCTTTTTTATCGTTGGAAGGAAATTTCCCTTTTCCCATCAGAGGACTATATAACGCAGCAAAATCCTTCTCTGGTCTGCCATTAAACTTCTTCTCCAACAATAATGGCAGCTCCTGCCCCCCTCTCGCCATCTTTGTCTCTTCTATTCTGCGTCTCTTTCTTTTTTATTCTCGGTAATTTCTGTACCGCGACTCAACCTGCTCTCATTTTGACCATCGTCAACAACTGCCCTTACACCGTCTGGCCAGCCATTCAACCCAACTCCGGTCATGAAGTCCTCGAACGTGGCGGCTTCGCTCTTCCTTCCCTCACTCACCGTTCCTTCCCCGCTCCGAACCTTTTCTGGTCCGGCCGCATTTGGGCCCGTACCGGCTGCACGGATTCCTACGGCAGCTTCTCTTGCGTCACTGGCGACTGCGGAGGTCAGCTCGAGTGTAACGGCGCCGGTGGCGAGCCTCCGGCCACTCTCGCACAGTTTAGCATTCACTATGGCAACACCGACCTCTCTGTCTACAGCGTGAGCGTTATGGATGGCTTCAACACGCCGATGACAGTTACCCCCCATGAAGGCAAAGGCCTCTGCCCGGTAGTTGGTTGTCAAGCCGATCTTCTTGCCACGTGCCCTCGTGAGTTACAGCTCCGTTCTCCTGCCGAACGTGGACCGGTAGTGGCCTGCAAAAGTGGGTGCAATGCTTACCAGACCGATGAGCTTTGCTGCAGAAATTATTACAATAGTCCACAGACTTGTCGACCACCGACCTTTTCTGAGTTCTTTAAGGACGCATGTCCTTCTTCGGCGACTTACGCCTATGATACCCCTTCTCTCATGCCCGAATGCTCATCGCCCAGAGAGCTCAAAGTCATTTTCTGCCAATAAAGCATCGATGTTCTAGTTTTACTAAATAAAATATGAAAATGCAGGGAAATGGTTGCTGGGTTTGTATTATTGACGTCGATTAAGTAATGAATCTCTCTGTTTTTACTTTAATCTACTCTTTTCTTTCCATCGTTGACCTATATACATGAAAATCGGATATCGTTCGAACTTTCTTCTAATTGCAGATGACGTTCGTTGAAGCTTTTGTCACGACCAGGAAGGGGGCTGAACAGAAACGCCGAGCCAAATGACCCAATCTTCGTAGAAGACCCGGTCGCCCAGCCCAAGGCTAATTAAATTGTTGCGGAAGACTTGTATAAATACCCAGCCGTGACCCACATGTGATAGGCCACGGTCCATTTAGTGATTGCGAGAACATTTAATATTGTAAAAATAATAAACTTAAGAGTCCAAATAAATACTGCGCATACAATCCAAAAAAAATCAAATAACCAAGTTAAGTATTTTTACAATCATCCAAGGTGGCTTACCAGGAAATAATGTTCAGTTAAGGAAATGAAATAAAGTAAGTAGAACAGAACTTTCAACCAAAACTCTAACCTGGGAAAAATAAGTCGATTGGAGTGAGTGACTAGCTTAGTATGGAATTTATACTAAATACTATGCATATGTAAAACTTGTTTTACCTTTTCTTGAAAACCATGAGTTTCGGGAAAACGTTCTCATTTGAATAAAACATTTAAATCCTTTTTGTCTCAAGGAATTAGGCCCAAGGCCTCCGACGAGGTTTATAATAAAACATGGTTGTATACACAGACAACTATATGTTAAAATACTCTCGTCGTGTTTTATACCGGAAATCGTAGTCCGTGAAAAAGGAGGGTCACTCATGGATTCCTCCGAACAAATACACAGAAAGGCGGCCTTTAGCCCAAGCAACACCTCATGAGTCAGGAGGAAGAAAAATGACGGCGGTCCGTAGACTCGACTCGTCTTCCGGGGAGTCATGAGCAAATTCCGTCAACGACTCGCCCGTGATATATATACACAAATGACGGCGGTCCGTAGACCCGACCCGTCTTCCGGGGTGTCATGAGCAAATTCCGTCAACGACACACCTGTGATTCCAGGGTGTCATGAGCAAATTCCGTCAACGACACACCTGTGGTATTCCCTGATAAGGTTTTTCACACAGCGCGCAAACAAACCATCTCCACGCAGCAGGAGATGTACCGGGGATAGCCTCCTGATACTTTGACGCCCGGACCGTTCAAAGTGCCAAGAGGATCTATCAATCCCGTAATAGTATCCAGTATATCACACAATGAAATCAGATGCACGAAAGTAAACGTGTAAAACTTTCGTACATACATAATATAAAAAGCTGACGTGCTGTCGAACAGTCCCTATCAGGTTTTTCATGTGTGGTATTCCACAAAATAGGGTTTTATTTTGAAAACTATGCAATGCGATGCAAGCAACTAAGTATAAAGCCCCTACCTGGTTGACGATCCCTCCTTGTATACAAAGGAGTAGCAACTTTAGATATCGGCCCGAAGTCTACAAACTCGTTCGAACCTAAAACATGTCAGCAGACAAACACTCTTGTCAATGACTCAATAAACGGTTGAAAGGATCCTATATAAATCTAGGAGCCCATATCGATGTGTAAACAAATCACCTAAGATTTCCCAACAAAACTTTATCAATAGATTTTCATCCTTAATAACTTTTATCAAAGCTGTGAACAAACATAAAGTCCTTCCCAAAACCATAACTTATTACTCTCATTATTGTCCATCAAACAACAACCAAATGAATAATAATTTAAGAACACTCCAAGAGTCTATCCGTCATAGACCATCTCTAAACAGGAAACAATTTAACCTCATCACAACCCATCGACTTAAACATAACCAAATTGTTCAGCCTGGAAACAAGAACCCAAGATAGCAAATGAACTCAACCAATTCAGCCATTTTTAATCATTCAATCCACCATGTAACAATTTAGCAGCCTACAATAATTAGTCCTCAATAGTTATCATCAAAGGGTAACCAAATTTATGATCCTTAGGTGTTATTACTTAAGCAGAGAGTATAGACTAACAAAACCATCGTACTATCTCATCGAATCAAACCAACATGCCAGAAATAGATCTAGATTCCTCTATTAAAATTACAATATAACAATGAGCATTCTAGCGACATTCTTCCATTAACCCAAACTGAAAATGAAACTCAACAAGCTAAATATCGTCCCAAATTACTCTGTGAAGACAGTAGCAAAACAATGCAGGAGCCTACGGGATTTAATAACAACCAGTGAGCAATTTCTCAACACTTTCCCATCCAAACAACAAATGCACTGCAACTCCTAAACTATCAAAAACCAAAAACCAAATCCATAATGGGAGTCAAATAGAATTCAATCGAATCATGGCAATCTGCATTTTCCTCAAACAAAACCCAAAACAGCCTATTTATCAGACAAAAATTAGGGGGACAGGGGTCGAACCCTCAACATTTCTATTCATCCAAAACAAGCAGAGTCACCGCAGAAATCCAACTCATAATCTAAAACTAAAATGAAACAATCAATCTGAAAATTCATCACCAACGTAATCAGAACAAGTGTTATGTTTTTGCTCACCGAAGTCTCAAAATCAGAGGAAATGGAGCTTCGGCGTTCTGTTAATCGGCGTTCAGCAGCTCAAGCTTGTCGGAGCTGCTGCCGCCGTCGCCTGCTCGGAAGCTCGCAATGGCGAGCTCTCTATCGTCGCCTCTCTCTCAGACAGGGTCGCTCGCCTCTGCATGGTGCTCGTCGGTCATCGTCGCTTCAGTCGGATGTCGTCGCCGGTCTGCTCCTCATGAATCGCCTCTCTCTCTCTCTCGCAAAACTCTGGCGGCTGAAAGAAAATGGAGAACCCTAAAATCTCTCTCTCAAAGTCTGCTGCGAGTTTTCTACCTTCCCCTTTTTTTTTTCATTTATAAAGTCATTCTCTTCACTTTTCACATTAGCCAGCGTCGCCTCCCCTCCCCCTTTCTTGTTCTCTTCATATTTTAACCATTTCTTTCCTCTCTACTCTCTTCACTTTAATCATTATATTTTTTCCCCATTTATTCCAACTCCACCCTTTCCTTATGGGAGGCCTTCTTTTACTTTCTCCTTTCATTAAATCATTTCAATTATTTTATTTATTTCACTAATCCATTGATTTTATCCTTAAATCATATAATTCAACTTCAATCCCGATTTATTCCGAACATCACCCAATGATATTTATCACTCTAATTTAATTCCTCAATTCTATCTCTTAGAGAAATTTTCCATTTGAAAATTTCCAATTCTATTGATTTGACTAATTTATCAAAATTTTGTACGTGACCGCCATGCGACAACTTGAGTCAATTTTTCAACATTATGACTCATTTTAACGCTAAAAATTTATACGTGGAATTTATTCTCTTGAAAATTCTCGAGTTTTACAGCTTTAACCTCTAACAATGGAGAGATGAAAATTTCCCCACCCAATAAATAAGAAAACAAAACTGCAAATTCGTTTAGCTGAAGCCTCGATCAGTTAAAAAGAAAGGAATGTCTTTGTCACGACCCAAGACGGGCCTAACAGAACCGCCGGGTCAGGCGACCCGATCCTCATAGAGAACCCGATCACCCAGCCCAAGGCGTGAGTTTTCGCGGAAGACTTATAATATTTAATTCGGCCCAAGATAATATGGGCCTAGGTCCGAGTAGGGATCACAAGAAGATAACAGTGCATAAATTAAAATGAAATCCAAGTACTGTGCAACAAATCCAAAACCAACTGTGTTTAAGGTTTACAGACCAAATGTAAATATTCTCACCAAGTAATGATAAACACCACAAATGTAAATAACAGAACACTTCAGCTCCTAATCCTCAGCTGCTCTTGCCTTTACCTAAAGTTTTGGGGGAGGAGTCGTTTGGGGTGAGTGACTAACTCAGTAAGGTATGGCTATACTAAATGCACCTCATGCAAAACTAGTTTTGTACATTTTTCGAGTACAAGGTTATGTTTCATACTACCGTACATGGATTTTTAAAATCACTTCAAACTCTTTATCATTTTACCAAACCGACCCAAGGGCCATCGATGAGGCTTTTATTAAAAATCTTGCTGTATACATAGACAGCTATACCTTGCAAAATAGGCCATCATCGTTTTCCAATTTGAAAACGTCCTCAGTGAAAAGGGTTGGTCACTCATGGACTCACCCGCTACACAACATAGAAGAGGTGGTCACCCGTCGATGACAACACCTTATGAGGCAGGAATAATGACGACGATCCGAAGATTCCGTACGTCACCCGAGTTGCCGGCGCACCTGGCTGCACGACACTACCCGTATAATCGTACAATCGTGTAATCACATAAAACGGATACAGTTGCTCGCTATATGTGGACTTAGGATAAACAAGTCTCAGCGATTGACAACCGTCTGATCAGTGGGACAAATCCTGGCCAGGTTTAGGGGCTTGCGACCCAAGGAGGCGTCATCACCCTCCCATAAGAGGTTTACGACTTTCAGGAGTTTCAACCTGAGGACACGTCATCAATGCCCCACCTATATTTTTCGCACGTTAAACAATCAACCTTCACACAGCAGAAGGTATCAAAGGGGATGGCGGATCCATCCCTCAACATGTGCACAATAAATCTCAAACCATGTACGGAATTAAACTTGAGAAAACATACTACTAATAAAAACGGACGTGCTGTCAAACTCCCCGTCATTTTCCAAGTGTGGTAGTCCACAAAATAATTATTTTGAAAAACGGGATAGGATGCAATATAACGCAAGAGGTATAGAAATCCCTACCTCGACGACGGTCTGCCTTATCAACCGGAGCAACCAGTTACGCAAAATTATATCACTCGCTGAAATTGACCAAGCCTGACAAAGGTATAAACGCGATAATATCATAATTAAATTCTAGGAAAATAAGCAAGGGTTTCATACAAAGACCAACCAACTTGCAAAGAATTCCAATCAAGTTTCCAACTTTTTCTAACAACATTCTTTAAACTTAAAATCCAACTTTATGAACATCTACACAATCTCAAAGGTCCAATTCCCAAATTAACACTTAATTTTTCCCAATATTTTGTGCAACGTTCAAATCGATTAGCAATGTCAGAGAATGTCCCTCAACTTAGACAAATGCAATTTTTAAACCTTCAACTCCCACAATTTATGAAACTAACCCATAATGTAATTAAAACAATATATTGCCCTTAAGTCATCCAATACGCAGTGGGTGAAACAAGTTTCAATTCTCACAACAATTAACATACTTGAAAAGTTCTAAATATCATGACCAACATTCACTATCAATGCGAGTCTTCAATTTAAGCTCATCAACATATCCAAATCGACCTCAGTTTAAAATGGCAGCAAGGAATCCAACAAAACAACAAATCACTCTTAATCATAACCAGATCCACATTTAAGTCCGAAATTAGAACAAGTATCTAGCTCACCCAATAGATCAAATCAGAACGGAGGGTTCCGTTTTCACCGAAATCGGAAATACGCTCAAATCCGAAGCTGCCGTCGCCTGAGATTGTCCATCCGGAATCCTTTAGATCGACCGCTGTAAACCCACGACATAGATCAACCAACAACCTCTCAAAAACGAACTTAACATCGGATTAAAACTCAAATCGAAAAATCTCACCCACCGAACAGATCGGAGTCTGTTCGTCGTCGGAATCGGAAACGGCTCAGCCTCGGAGCTGTCGTCGCAAATCCGAGATTGCCGCTCGCCGGAATCGGAGGAACACGCTCGGGTCAACACTCCGTCGCGGAGGGTGTCCTCGGTGACTGTCCGAATCGCCTCAAATGGAGACGCTCCGCCGCTAAACGAAGCTCACAAACGTCGGGATCGCTCGTCCCTGCCTCGGCCGACGTCGCTCGCTCAAAATCGCCTCCAACTCGCGGAGTTCCTTGTCCGCTTGAATGCCACAGACAACGTCGACGGTCGTTGTCCAGTCACCATCTGCGCTCACCGGTCACTCGAGCGATTCCCCTCTCGCCGTCACTCTCCCTCTCTCGGCTATATGCAGGGGGAGAAAATGGGGGAAGAAAATCGGGGAAGAGGAACCCTATTCCTCTTCTCCGATTTTTCTTTTAATTTTTAATTTTTTTATTTTTTTTACAACTTAAACCCTGTACTTTGCTGCTCCAAAATATTTGGCGGGATTTTTCCCCCTCTTCTCAATCCCTTTAAATCTCTTTTCTCCATTTAACTTTATTTTTGTCTTCATTCTAAATTCTACAATTTAACCCACTTCATTTAATTTAAATCTCACTTATTTGCTTAATGTCACACATACATCTTAATTATGCATATCACATTTTTAATCATTTCGTCCCCCACTTCAGACGTATCCTGAACATCGCCAAACAACAATTATCAGCCCAATTTAATTCTCTAAATTTTATTTAGTTCGAAAAATTCTAATTTTACCAACTTTGACCAATTGACCAAATTTGCGTATGTGGCCGCTACACGACAATTCAGTCAACCCTAACGCCATGACCGATTTTCAACGCGAAAAATTTACACGTAGAATTTCTTATTTAAAAATTTCACGGCTTTTACAGTCTTGACTCGGGTAACCATCAGAGCAAAAGCTTTCGACTTTTTCATGTGGGTCGCAGAAGAAAGCAGAGGCTAGTCGACCCTTGGTCTTCGCTATTCTCCACATAATGTCTTTTTTTTTTTACTGACTAGTCTAATTAATATTATATTTTAGTAAAATTAACAAAACAATCATTATATTATAAAGGATAAATGACAAATCAACCATCGTGGTTTGTGATCAATGACAAGTCAACCACTATGGTATTTTTTTTAACAAGTTAACCACCGACGTATAGGAAAATGACAAATCCAACATCGCGGTCACGTTCTCCGTTCATCGGCGTCTGAGAAAAAGACAATGCGACGTCTGGAAAGAAAGACGTCCAAATCTAAAGACACCGCAATTTCATAGCAAGGTTTCTGGTGATCTGTGTGTGTACTAGGTTGGTTCGAACAATTTATAAAACTTTGATATTAATGGTAGCTTGCAAATTTGAAACTTGATGATATTGGTGATGATAACTGGGCGTTTGTATAATCCTCTAGTCGCCGTCGATGTCATCTCCATTTGGTAAATCCCCATTCCTCCCCATAATCTGCAAAAATTCCTTTGGTTAAATTACTTCTTTGCTGGTCTTGCAGTTTGACCATCCAAGAATGGGTTGCCATGCTATTTTATGGCTTCAACGCTGCTGTAAGATGTTTTCTTCTTAATCAAAAACTTTCTGCATAAAAGCAAGCCTCCAATAAAAGTTTCCATTTAAATCGTCAAACTCTTCTTCTATTTTTACTCACGATTCACTCTTTGACAGTGTAAGAGTTTCAAACGAACTCGGGGCTAGGAACGCTCAAGATGCGAAGTTTGCCGTCTTCGTCGTCTCCTCGACGACAGTGGCGATCGGAGTGGTGTCTTGCACTGTGAGACAATGCGAAAATCGCCGTGTTTGCGCAAGACACCGCGTATTTGAGGTATCTTGAGACGGTGTCTCGTCAATTTGTTAACGGAAAACGTTACCGCGATGTTGGTTTTGTCATTTTTCCATACGTCAATGGTTAAATTGTTAGAAAAAATACCATAGTGGTTGACTTGTCATTGATCACAAACCACGATGGTTGATTTGTCATTTACCCTATTATAAATAAATAAAAGTCAATCAAATTACAATTTTTACTAATAACTAAAACACTAAACTATTAAAAATAGACTATACAAATATCATAATTATATTTTTTGTTAAAAAACGTTATCATTCTACTATAGAACATTGTCTTTTCGCAACGAAACATTGTCTTTCTACTAAACAAATTTAAAAGATTATTTTCCGTTTTTTCATTCCGGAAAAATAACGTTCTGCAGAGGAATGATTACTTTCTGTAAAAGAAAATTTACTTTTTTCATCGAAAAGTGAGATATTGATGATGAGCACTAGATGACGACGACGAATTAAGAAGAGAAAAGAGAAAATGTGATGAGAACTAGACGTGGACGACTACGACAATCCAAGAAGAGTCATACCGATGTTTGATAACGTTTTCAGAAAATCAAAGATGTGAGAATTCTTTCAATAGGTAACGATAATGTTTGCATAATCTATTTTTTATAATTTAGTGTTTAATTTGTTAATGAAAATTTTCTAATAATTAATTTGTTAATACGATAATTGTTTTATTAATTTTCCTATATTATATATATATATATATATATATATATATATATATATATATATAATTAAAATAAATTATTTATTATTAATTAATTAATATTTTTAAAAGATAAAATTTAAAAATTTGAATTAGGGAGTTCACTCTCCATTACTTTTTGTATTTATGTGAAGAATAATATTATATTTATTATATATCTTAATTTGTTAAACATTAATTATTGTAATTAATAATTTATTTTGATTTTTGCCAAGTAATATGAGTGGGAAACTCTTATAGTAAGGAAGTAAATTAACAACATTATATAAATTTAAATAATATAAAGTCGAAGAAAATATTCTTGTGTCTTTTGGAGGACTTTCAATGAAAAGGGAATCTTATTTGGAGGACTTGCTTTCCTTAGCAGAATACAAATATCTGCTGCATAAATGATATTTTATATAGCAAAAAAGATAATTTTTGCAATAGATATTTGTCTTCCTCCACATAATCTTAATTTTCTCAGTGAAAACTTGTCTTTTATTCCTATATCAGTCAATGTATCGACATATACTCTTCTAAATACAATAATAATCAAACGATTTTTAATATCAGTTTCATTCTAATCGTTCGTCGACTCAATCCTGAAGATCAATGAGTAGAAACAATTTTATGTAGGTTGAAAATAGATCAATTGAGATACTGGTCGTATTTGAGATTAAAATTGAAATTTTGTTTCAAGTTGGGGTCATATTTCATCGTGTTGTACTGAGGAAACTAAAATTCTGCAGCGGAAAATATGTTTTCGCTGTAAAAAAGAAAATATCATTTCCACAACAGATAATAATTATATTATTTTCAAAAATTTAATTTTTTAACCAAAAATTTGGTAGCAAAATTTAAATTTTTTATTTTTCGTTGTTCGAGATTTTAATTATTGGTAAAATTATTTTTTGAGGTAAATGGAAATATATAAATGGGGAAGTTTATTATAAGCTAAGAGAGAACCTGCCGTAGCGTAGCAAAACCCTATATGTCTACGGGAGGGCGGACCTCGCAGCGAGTCCACGTTCAGAACCTTCCATCGCTATAAGTGATCCACAGTACGATAGTCTTGAGCTCTCTTTTCCCAATCGCGGAAACCGCCCTCGTCTTCTTTTCGCCTGGAGGGACTTTTTCCTCCTCATGGCTTCGCAAGCGAGTCTCCTTCTCCAAAAGCAGCTCAAAGGCAGTTGAAATTTCCTTAATTTCTCTTTTCTTTTCTCGTCTGAATTCGCATTCGTCTCTGCTGCTACCGGACTTGTAGGGTTTCCTTTTTACAGTTTGATTCTCAATGTGTTCTTGTCTATTTTTGTTTTTCGGTTTCAGATCTTTGCAAAAACCCTGTCGATGGGTTTTCCGCGGGACTCGTGGACGAAATTAATATCTTTGATTGGAGCGTCACCATTATTGGACCTCCTGATACTCTATAGTACGTGCCTTTTATGGTGGCATCTCAAATTTTGTATCTTGTAATCGTCTTATCTTATATCGATTGGCTTTAGGTATTTCCAATCTCGCGTTTCCGGTAATTCTGGTGATTTGTGGAATCAATCAAGGGTTGAGAATTATCTGTGTCCGATGATTTGTGTGTTAATTATACGTTGCTATGTTCGTTTTGTTTGGTATTCACTTGTTATCATTTTGATGGCATTGTCTGAAGACATTGAGAGCTAAATTGTTTGTTTCATTTATTAATTAATTTGTAATGTTGGCATTCTATAGATTGTTCATTTGCTTGGGAAAAGCTTGTTCTTTTGAATTATTGTTCTCTTTATGATTGCTATGGATAGAAACATGGAACTCCGACTTTTATATGCACAGGATAAACAAATTAGAAAATTTTCCATAGCAGTTATCTGGCTTTGAAATTCATGGTTGTCGTACCTTGACAATTGCTCAATGGCATACTGCTTGAATTATCTCATATTAGTCATGGTAACTGTTCATACTGCAGATACATTGCTTTATATCCCCTTCGTTTCTTTTATGTATTTTTATTTAACATGCCAGTTTAAAAAGATTGTCGCTGGATATTACCCGTTTATCTCCAAAATAAGATGATAATCGTTTGAACAATTTACTAATTGTATTAATATAATTCAGGATAATTTTAGTGTCAATCCAGGATAATTTTGAACATGGAAGTTTGCCATATTTTTAGTAATTGTACTTGTATAATTGCAGTGAGGGTGGTTTCTTCAATGCCATCATGAGTTTTCCATCCAATTATCCCAACAGTCCACCTTCAGTGAAGTTTACTTCAGAAATTTGGCATCCTAATGGTTCGTCAATGTTATTCTCTTGTCATCTGCACTTCTTCGATAGTAACACTACAAACTGAATTTTGTTTCTTTCTTGATGGATAGTTTATCCAGATGGGCGTGTATGCATTTCAATTCTTCACCCACCTGGTGATGATCCAAATGGCTATGAGCTGGCCAGTGAGCGGTGGACTCCCGTGCATACAGTATGTCCCTTGTGATTAAAACCGGAGCACTCTATGAATTTATTGATTGAAAAGCATGATTATCTTTTTGTATAAAACACGCATGGAAAACTGATTTGTTAAGCTTTTGATGCACCAAGGGGTGCAATGCTTGACAACAATGCTGTGGCGGTTATCAGCTTGCACAAAAACAAAACAATAGAAATGAAGAATTCGTAACTTTCTCTCTAGAACTCCAAATGACACCAAATTTGGTAGACAATCACTAATATCAGTCTAAAATGTTCCCTCCAAAAATCACTTCCAAATTCGCAAAAGAACGGAAGTTACGCAAACGGAAAGGTTGTGCCCGAAAAGGTCTCAAATTGACTATTTGTGACCCCAAATGGAAAATGCACAAAACCTACGCCTTAGGTCCAAATGACACCAAATTTGGTACACGCGATCATTGACCAATGACCAAATAAAACTCCAAAATTCAGAATCCACAGCAAAGAAAAAAAATGATAATCGAACTTACAAGCTGGTCCAAGAGTTGCTTTATCGGCAATCCTTGACTTCAATGGATCCTTTGTACAAAGGACCACTCCAATTTGCTTTAATGTTTGTCTTCTAAACCTCCACTCTGAATATTACCTTTGGAAAGAGCTAATTGAAGGGTTAGTGTAAAAATCTCACTCCAAGACAAAACTAAGAAAGTGAACGAGATAATGTTGACTTCATACTCCTTGGGTTTTTGCCCTAAAAATGGAGGCCGAGTGGTAGAGAAAACTCCAACACAAAAATGAGCTGTAGCTGCAATAAAACTTCAATAATCTTTAGACAAACACTAAGGAGGATTTAAATACCTCCCAATGTTTGCCTTAAAAAGCAAATTACAAACTTAACCCTTAAAAGAAACACATGCAAAATAGGTACTCGGCTAACACACTAGCCGAGTACACCAAACAACACAATATTCCAACTACAATAATTCAATCCCAAAAATGATCCAAAATGCCAGCATATCATTATTCAATAAATAAGGAAGCATATCAATTTATTGAGGTGACATATTTTCAGCTTGTTGCTCCCTAAGCCACGGTGTTAGAATCATCAACTTGATCCTCGGTTGAATTTGGTAGCCGATTGTATGCATGGACAATCCAAGTGATGAGATGTTTTGGTCTCTCTTTGTCCTCATGATATGGATCGTCTTCTAGTCCTTCTAAGGTTATGCTACCTGCAAAATAAGAACTTAAAAAGAGGTTAATAATCTTCTTGGCCCGAGCTCTAGTAACTAGGCCTTATGGTGCATCAGCTTTGTAGATGATAAAGCTTCTATTAGTTGTCTAATTTCCATGTTAACCGGGTGAAATGCACCTTTTACTCCGGAGAGAAAGAAAGGGAGAGACATAGGAAGAGCGAAAGAGATAGATAGTGGGAGAGAGTATGAAACAGTTATTGATTTCTCATTAAAAATATGTCTATCAAAATTTCCGAGAAACTGTCACTTGTTTCTCATCTGCTTCGTTTCATTTGCTAATTAGACAATTAGAAACTTTGAATTGTTGTTAAGATGATCCTCCTTTTTTTTGTTCACTCAAAAATTTCCTCATTGCAGGTTGAAAGTATAGTTTTGAGTATTATATCGATGCTATCTAGCCCTAATGATGAATCTCCCGCCAATGTGGAAGCTGCTGTAAGTTGCTATTAGCTCTCCGGTGTTATTCAACCCCTCCCTTTTTAAATAGTTAATTATTGATTTGAATAAATCAGTCTTAAAGGATATGAATACAGAGATATCATTCTGTTTGTATAGAATAAGTAGAGATCCCATCAAGTGGTACAAACAATTCTTTGCTCTAATGTCGATTGGGTTGAACTTTAACTATTGTCGGGATGAGATCTGAATACTATAATTAAATGATTGACTATATGTGCGTCTGAGTTTGGGATCCATCAGAAGTAGTGTCAAGGGTATATAGTGTAGTTACTTGTGGATATGTTTTGTAACAGAATAAGATTTGTCTATTTTTGGTGAATTTGAAAATTTGAATTCTGCCCAAAGGTGTTAAATAGACTAATTAAGTTATAGATTATATGCCTAAGTACTTTATTTTATATGATGGATTTGCATTTCCCACATATTGAATATGATGCTTACGCCTCAAAGCGTGGTCTATCATGTAGTGTATCTTGTGCGGTTAACTTGTTAGCGTTAATCTTGCGTAGGAGGCCTTCGTGGATTAATTGTGACCAGGATGTGTGTTTTAATGAAGTTTTTTTTTTTGTCATGAAGCCGAAGTATATATTTGTTGGGTCTTATAAGATTTATTTTGGTGCTGTTATTACAGAAAGAATGGAGAGATCGGAGAGATGAATTCAAGAAAAAAGTAGGCCGATGTGTAAGAAAGTCGCAAGAACTGTTATGATTGGTGGATTGAGTTCCTGACCTCTCCGTGTTTGTGTGGTGAAAGGGCGTTTGTAGTTCACTGTATTGGAGAAGTGGTTCCTCAGGTGATGCAGTCGTTCTTGTAGAATGCCATTGAAATTGTCATACCAATCTTTATTACTTGTTTTTATATTTCTTGTTTTGCCTTCTTCTTTTCAGCCTAATTGTTCAAGTGAGAACATTTATGTATCAAAGGCGTTATGTTGAGTGCTGCATTGCCTAGGGAATTGTTGACTGCCATCTTTCGAACTATTCCATGCGATTGTTGCTTCTGTTCCTTTTAAGTGTCCTTCTAAATCAAATGTCATCTATGCTTTTGTTGCTTTGGCCCTCCCTCTTTCTCTATATCAAGTTTCTTGTGATAGTCTATGACTAATAATTGCTTTTGACCTTTTTTTTCAAGCTCTCATCGCTCATATTTCATCAGCATTTCATCGAATTAGGATGGCTACCAGGTAATAAGTTTGAGTTTTTTTGGCAGGTGAAAGCTTTGTTAAGATATGCTTGGTAAATTTTTGTTTGATTTGTCATGTTCTTCTCTATATGCATAGTTCAAAAGATGGCCCGGTTTGATTTTGGCATCAATCAGAATTTGAACAGACAAAAAGAATAAAAAACGACAACCATGAGTTGCCATTCGGTTTTGGTTCTGAATTTTTGATTTTGGTCATTTAAAAAGAGTACAAGGCAAATGCTTCTGGAGAGTAGAATGGTCATATCCTTTTAAAACAGGGAAATTAACAAAAACAGGCTTGTTACTATTGAATTAGGGCTGGGTTAAACTAGTTTTACTAATTAAAACTCTGAAATATAAGAAATGAAAAAAGCATACTTGGAAATGTTTTTCGTTAATATGATGAATGAAAATGATATTTTTTCTAGCATAAATGTGTCTTTTGCTGTAAAAAGTAAGTTTTATTTTAAGAACTAAGATTTTGTAGCAGAAGACAAGTATTCGCTGCGGAAAGAATATTTTTCGTAACAGATACTTACCTTTCGTTGTGAAATTTTAGTTTCTTCAGTGGAAACATATCTTCTATTTTCACATTAGGCCATGTATCAAAATATGCTCTTTTTAGATACAATGATAGAACGATTTTTAATATCAGTTTCGTACCTATCGTATGCTAATTCAGTCTTGAAGACTAGTGAGTAGAAAGGATCTGATATAGGTTGGAAATAAATCAATTGAGATACTAGTTATGCTTAAGATTGATGTTGTGTTTCAAATTGGAGTCGTACTTCATCTTTGAGTTGTGCTGAGCAAACTAAGATTTCACAAAAGAAGACAAATGTCTACTGTGGAAAATACTTCTTCTGCTAAAGAAAGTAAGTCTTATTTCAAGAACTTACTTTTCGTAGCGGAAGACACATTTACGCTACGAAAAGTAAGTCTTTGACTACAACTACTGCATGAGCAGGTCTGATGCGGAAAGATAAACTATCCGTTGCGGAAATTTTTTTTAATTTTTAATGAAAAACGTGATTGTGAAGGTTTTTTTTTTTTTCATAGTTCGAGATTTTAGTTGTTCGTACAATTATTTGAACGTTTGAGTTTGTTATTGATCTAATAGTTTAAGGTTTATTTTATTAATTTTCCTTTTCTAAGATATCATCAATCAGAGAATGGCATGAGAACTAAAGTTCGTCTAAGAACTAATGTTGATTTTTGTGCTAGAAAAACTGTTCATGTGAAAAAAAATAATGTTAAATTTACCTTCTATTTTTATTCTTTATTTTTATTTTTTAATTTTTATTTCTTTACAGACGGCATAATTAATATAATATATTATAAAATAATTCATCGTAATTATAAAATAATTACACACGGTGTAATTAACAAAATAATTCATCAATGGATCCTCGTAGCTAGGAAGCAATAATTAAGAGGTAAAAGAAGTAATAATCAAGAGGGAAATTACAGGATAAACTTATAATTCCTCTATTAAAAAATAGTTTTCAAAAGGGAAATTAATAAAACAACTGCTTAAATATGATATCAATGACAAGTTAACTACTAAACAATTTTTTTTTACAAATAAAATACTCAACTATGATAAATAAACGCATCAAACATCAATGTCACGTTTTTTGTTAAATTACGTTGTTTTTTCGCTGAAGAACATTGTCTTTCTGTTGCGGAAAGTAAGTCTTTCAAATAGGATTGAGGAAAAATTAACTTAGAGGAAAGACGACTTTTTGCAGAGGAAAAATAATGTCTTTCCAATCAAATTATGAATTCTTTTAAGTAATTTGACGTCTTTGGGAAAGAGTAATCTCGAGAACGAAAAGAAAAGGATTCAATTGATCGCTGAGAATTGTTTATTTGTTTTGAATGATCAAACTTAGTTCTTTCCTCAAACTATTATTTTAAATTTAGATTAGATGACAATAGAATACTAGAATTGTTGAGAGAAAAAAGTCTTGTCTCCGTCAGTGATTCTCTGAACAGAAATATGCGAGAATCTCTAATTTATATTCAGAAAAACTCAGCTAAAAATCAAAGTAAGGTTCGAATCGCACGAGAGAAGAAATTTTTTAGGGAAGCTTCATATTCTTTCATTTTCAAAGTAAGGTCGCTATTAACAGCGATGTTTGCGCAGTTTATTTTCCAAAGTCGAATGTTTTATTTGTTAGCAAATATTGTTTAATGATCGACTGTCATTAATCTCATAATTCAGTGATTATTTTGTTAATTTCCTTCTCAAAATAACATTGATTCTTGACTTGAATCCAGTTATGGATTGCAACTTGCACCAACCCAGCGTTGAGTGAGGGATTAGAAATTGTTCCTTTGCTGTCTCATCATATTACGCACAATTTTGGAAACCATTAGATCTAGTAATTATCTGTCTTAATCCAACTCTGTCTAAACTTAATTATCTTAGCCTAAGCTGTGTTTACCAATTTGTACATGATAATCAATGATTAGTGAAGGATTTTTCGTCTAAAATTGGAACTTTGGGAAGCCATCCAGAAAAGAGTCGTTGATATCTAGACCAATTCAGTGTAGGTAAGTGGGTATGACTCATGAGTGGAAGAAAGATCTTCGTCTCTTCTCCCACCTCATAACCAAAACTACAGTTAAACACGTCTCAAATGCTTGTGTTTTCGTGATTATCTTCACAACTTTTTTCCATGAATTATCGCCAACCCATACTTAGATCTTAAAAAATATGATCGAGTGGGTTAACGTCGCACTTTAGTCACAGAGTTTGACACGGTATTTATATATTATAGTATAATATAAATATTTAAAATAATAAAGTGTATGAATTCATGATTAAATGACATATAAGCGTTGTGACAGCTTATTTTATAAAGACAATGACTATCCAATATTCTATTGATATTAGTGAGAGTGCAGAATCTAATATCGCTTAGAAAAGTAAAAAATGAATGATTTATTAATAGAGTTCTCATTTCTACCTAGTACAATGCATTTTAGGTTAACCCAGAAAATAAAATTGTGCGAAATTCTGTTTAAAGCAGATAATATTATATTGAGAGGACTCTATATCATCACGTTAGATTAGACTGTGAATGTAATATTAGTTTGCTAAAAAAAAAGAAGTCAAAAGTCTAGTAAAAATCAAAGGAAAATGTCTAAACAAAGTTAGGGTGGAGTGCATGAAAGAGTGAGGAAATGCGAAGGATAAAATGAAGTGGATGAGAATGGAGTGGGAAAACCTAATTTTAGGAAGAAGACAAAGCTTTCTTACGCAGAAACCCACCTTCCATGGCCGACGAAAGGCTGCTTCCTTGCCGTTTCCCAAAATACTTAAAAGAGTTTTAACTCTTCTTCTTCTGATGTCACCCCGCGCTCATACGTATTGGCGACGTGTGGGTTGGTGGAATTCTCAGAGAAAGTTATTAAAGTTGATTAATGGATTAAACCTTTGCACATATGATATTATCTCAGGGGCAACCGCAGATGATAAACATGCACTGAAGGGTATAATTAAGGAAGAGAGAGAGAGAGAGAGAGGAGAGAGAGAAGGCAGCAGCTTAGGAGGTAGAGCCTAGAGATTGGCTTTTAACAGATTGAAGAGTGAATGTGTCGTTGTTTTTGATTTGCAGAAGTTTCTCAGCCCCACCCACCGCTCCATGCTTGGCCCTTTCCTCTCCTCAAGGGACGCCAAAATAAAGATAAAACAAATTAAGGAATGAGTAGGACCCAAGAGACCTAAATTGAAGTCAAGTGGAAATCTTGAAGAATTCCATTAAATGCAGTCTAACTCGGGTGATTGTGCGTTCCTATTAACACGAGATAGATTATCATTTGAGTTATTATTGCTTTCATAAAATGTTAGATTTCGATGTAACTCGAATTTTATTATGTCGAGCCGGTGAATTTACATTGTAAATCTTATTTAGAGTTTTGTTTTCTCTATAAATTGATGTAAACTAGAGTCATAAAATTCGCAGTTGTATTTTGATCTTAATAGTAGATTTATTCGTCTGCCCGTGATTTTTTCTCGAAAAAGTTTTTTCACATAAATCTGGTGTGACACCAAGATTTACATGGAAAACTCTAACGAAAAAAAACCACGAGCAGAGGAGAAATCACTAATTTGGAAATCAAGGTACAATGAGTTTTGCGACTCAAGCATCAATATATAGAGAAAATAAATAACCCTAATATTGGATATGGTTCTGACCCGGCTCAACTAGAATTCAGGTCACTCCGAACTCTAACACTAATAAATGAAACACACTAATTTTTAAAAGAACCTCAAAAACCTTCTTTCTTTGATTATGATTTCTAACTTGGTTGGCTGCAACTAAATGAAATCTACCAAACAATGGAAGCTGCGAGAGAGCTACGATCCAAAATAGAATTTTAAGGAAGAATTGGTCTGACCATACGTATTCTGTCTGCTAACATCTTCTGTTCTTTGGAACATCTTGTTGACACCCAGAATCAGCATCAAACATTATATTAAAGAGTAGTCATGGGAAGCAAGGAATTTCCTGTAGTAAGTACACGATGCTATCAACGACAAACAACTTGGTTCTTTCATGTACGATGCAAACAAGACAAACTTGAATGGACGTCAACATTTGCTCGAGTGTTCTTTTGGGTCACATCAAATATGTGTAGAGCATGAACACAATTTTCCTTCCTGACGTTACGTATGAAACATAGCCAATAATAAGGATCCAAAAAACTTCTAACAATGTATGTAACCGAAAAAATGATACTCAGGTGATTGCGACGGAAGACAAGAAGTTTGATTGTTTTGAGAGTTTGCATCGATCGACATAACACAATCAGTTGTCTCATAATTCTCGACAAATTTCACTAAAATTTTCAAAATTAATGTTACAAGTTTAAGTGGTTAATAGTACTTTCGATGTTCTCAACAATGTATGCCTTAATAATGCAAATAATATTGTCGATTCATCATGATTCGAATCTAAAAAACCCCACTTTAAAAATCCAAATCTTTTCAAACGTTCAAAATTGACAACGTAATCCCATTTTGATTTCTCGTTATGGATTAGTGCTCTTGCAACACCAATCCAACACCACCTTGACAAAAATTTAAATTTTCTAACCTCAAATCAAAATAAAGAGATCGCAAATTTGAGGGCTTAAACGCATGATTTTGGGTTTGAGACATATGGGTCACAAGATAAACCTAGTGACAAGTCGTGGATCTCTGAGAGAGCTTCGATTTGATATATTATGGAGCTGATTCGAACACCTGTAACCAAAGTTATGGTTATTTGAAGTTGAAAATGTTAAAATTATAGTTCTGCTTCCATAAACCAGGAACTGCTGCGGCTTGACAACGAAACCTCTGCGGTGTGTCAATACGCCGCAGCAATGTGTCAATATACCGCAGCGGCTTCATATGACTTTTTGGCGTTCCTCCCTTTTTATGGGAGCCGATTCTCTTTTAGGTTTTGGCTGCGTTTTGATTGATTATATACCTTAAAAACCCGGCTACCAAATCGCAACCCACAACGCAAATATGTCCGGGAAATTAATTGCATTTAAGAAATAAAATCATTGTTACATTTTTGACACAAAATGATCTTAAAAGGCTCACTTTTACATATACAAACTTAGCATGTAATAAGATAGAAGAAAATGTGTTTGAGGCAACAGCGGGCTGGCTACGTGTATCCAATAGTTAGGCCGCTGGACTGAAATCAATGGGAGAGATGAGATCACGTAGGCATTAAATTAAGACGGACAAAAAAGATTGGTTTAAATAAATTTGTTAGTCTGGTTTTTACCACATGTGATTATTTTACATTATCGTCGTCTTAAAAGTCAAATTTTAAATTGACGACCACTTTGAACGTCCACTATGGTCCACGTGGATCCTAATTTCCAGACATTCTTTCCCGTACTACATAAACCCTTCTCCCGCCCCTCACCCCAGCTCCAACCCTATCTCACCACTGCAAAAATAATCAAGGAGAAATAACTCCCCACGGAATGCCAATCTCCACCATTACTGACCCATTCAACCGAGGGAGGGCTCGAGCCATGTGGCTCACTTGCTTAGCCTCGGCCTACCGCACGGCATTGGCATGCACCATAGTTGGCTGCGCCACTCTCTACGGTCCGCCTTTGCTCCGACGCCAAGTGGCCTTCCCTGCATTTTCTTACGTCACTGTGATTCTCGTGGTGACTAATGCTACTTTCGGCGACGCCATCCGATCATGCTGGCTTGGGTTGTACGCCACCGTCCAGACAGTCTGTCCGGCCATTTTGGTGTTTTGGGTAGTCGGGCCGACCGGGTTTTCGAGCTGCACCACAGCTCTTGCAGCGGCTGTTGCGTCAATGGTGGTGGTGCTTGTAAAATCCCAGATTTTAAAAATGATTTTTAAAATTCCACGTGTAAATTTTTCGCCAATTTTTGATCAATCGTTGAAAGGTTGACTCGTTTTGTCGCGTAGCGGTGACGTGTGATTTTTCGTCAAATGGTCAAAATGATCAAATCAAATTTTTACTGAGTGGTAATTAAATTTCATAAATGATTTTGGTAAATTATTTCTACTAAGGGATTAATAATATTATTTTACTATTTATTATTGATTCTTTTGTTAGTGTTACCTACATTCATAAAATTTTAATTTAATTTATTAAATATCTTATTATATATATTATATTATTAAAAAATAAAGTAAATTGTTTTAATTAAAATAAAAGAAGAAGACATTAGGTCTTCATCTTTTTCTCTCTGATGATAAAAGGCAGAGGGCGACGGAGAGAGGAGAGGAGAAATTCTGACCGTGACCGTTTCAAAATCCGACTATAGATCTGTGTTCCCGTCGTCCAAAGGAGTAATATTTGTGAAGGTATTTTTCGAAATCTTAAGTTTTTCCATCCAAGTTAAGGTTTGAAATTTTAGAAATTTTTGGTTTCGGATTCGAGGTTGGAAACTCGAATCCGGGAGACAATTCTGGTTTATATTGATAGAATAAAAGTTTATGTAATGTTATTTGTCGTTAGAAATCAAAATCGGACGAAAATGGAGAATTTTTATCGTCCGGTCGGCGG
>CM039470.1:38664173-38850607 GCA_022433065.1 Begonia loranthoides
CGGGTCGCCTGACCCGGCGGTTCTGTTGGGCCCCCCTTTGGGTCGTGACAATCCCAGCCTTCAAAAGCTCACTCTCCTTAGGCCTCGCAGTTTTATTTGGTTTGCTCTACAGCAAGGAAAATGGGTATTGGGCGGGTCTTCCCGTAGCCATAAGCCTGGCATCAGCCAGAGAGCCAACTTTAAAAGTCGCAAATGTTAAAGCGCAAGGGACAGTCTTAGGAACTGTCTATGGAGTTTTAGGTTGCTTTCTTTTCGAAAGGTTTTTGATAGTAAGATTCGCCTCTCTTCTTCCATGGTTCCTTTTCACAAGTTTTCTTCAGCGCAGCCGATTGTACGGACAGGCTGGTGGTATTTCTGCAGTCATCGGAGCTGTCTTAATACTGGGCCGGAGAAACTTCGGAGCTCCGAGCGAGTTCGCCATAGCAAGAATAGTGGAAACTTTTATCGGACTAGCTTGTTCGATCATTGTAGACCTTCTCTTTCAACCAAACAGAGCTGCAATCATGGCAAAGATTCAAGTTTCCAGATGTCTTGGAAAGCTGCAGGAATCCATTAATTCACTCAGTTTTCAATCGAATGAATCTGATCTGGAAGAGAAACAGAATAACGTGAAAACCCAACTAACAAAGCTGCAGAAGTTCATCGAAGAAGCTGAAGCGGAACCAAACTTCTGGTTCTTGCCCTTTCCGAGCAGCTGTTATGGCAAACTCTTAAATTCATTGAACAAGATGACAATTCTCTTGAATTTTAGTTCTCGTTCCATAAGATTGGCATCAAGGAAGAAAATTCTGCATGAACTAGATGGACACCTCACATACTTCAAGGAAATGGTGGGTTCTTCGTTAAAAAGTTTTCAGGAGATCACCATGATTAAACATCTAGCAGAACTAGAAATAGAAGCAGAGAAAAACTCCATTATCTCTGATCTTGAGCTGGGAAAATCACCCAACTGCTTAAGCGAGGATGAAATGGAAAAAACCATTAACAGCTACCTCCAGCAGACGAAAGAACTGAGTCAGAAGCTTGGCGTTGACGAAGATGAAGAGGAAAAGAATGAAATACTTTTAAGCTTGAGTGCTCTTGCTTTCTGCCTGATTAGCATCATTCGAGAAACCAGAGAGGTTGAAGAAGCAATCAGGGAAATTGTCCAATGGGAGAATCCTTTAAGCAATGTTAATTTAGATGAAATCACGCGCAAGATGCAGCATTTCCGCCATTTGTGAATGGATCGAACAAGAAGAAGAAGCTTTATACATAGAATTTTCAAGATTTTTTTACAACCCAACATAGTTTTTGCAAAGCTTAAGCTAATTGTCAATGGTTTAGAATGCTTTGCCAAGAACATAAAAAGAAACTGAGACTATGAAGTAAAGTGTAAGAGTAAACGTCGTCGTTTTGGCTGCATTTTCAAATTTATCTTCTAAATTAACCGTACTTGCCCGCCAAAAGGAGAACAGGAGAGTCGAAAAAGTCAATCCACAGTAGGTCACTTCATAGACTACAGGCCGTCGATTAATTTCACATCGACGGTCAACTATCATATAAATGTAACACAAGGATCGAACTTTGGAACCGTTGATAAACAAATCCAACGAACACGATCCATCTGTGTGGAGCATCTAATTTCCCTATAAATGGACTGCGATTTCTAACTCCATTAATTCTTATCTTCTTCGTGGTATCCTCAGATTCAAGTTACGGCAGAATGTCTGGGAGAGGAAAGGGTGGTAAGGGGTTGGGCAAGGGTGGAGCCAAGCGTCATCGGAAAGTCCTCCGAGATAACATCCAGGGGATTACTAAGCCTGCGATTCGTCGTCTTGCTCGTAGAGGGGGCGTGAAGCGAATCAGCGGTCTGATCTACGAGGAGACTAGAGGTGTTTTGAAGATCTTCTTGGAAAATGTTATTCGCGATGCTGTCACGTACACTGAGCACGCTAGGAGGAAGACGGTTACCGCCATGGACGTCGTCTATGCTTTGAAGAGGCAGGGGAGGACTCTCTATGGATTTGGTGGTTAGATTTTGTTGGTGTTGGCATTTCTTAGTCGATCCGTGGTTTAGATAGAAGCTTGAAGATCCGTTCATAGTTCATTGTAATTTTGAAAACTTTTAGTTTGAACTGGAAAAACTTCTTTCTCGGAGGATTTCTCTTTTGTTCAGTTTTCTTTCAAATCGATTAGATTTTCGATTCTGGAGCAATGATTGAAGATCTTTTTGATCGCGAAATAAATAAATAGCTTTTTATTGTTGATTCTTCTTGTTTCTCTTGATTTCTTCTATAATTTATTGTCGAGATTGTCATTTGGCAATGCTGTTCGTCCGAGAAATATAAGACATGATGAGAGGTTTATGACCAGTGAATTCAACTATTGCTGCTTCAATCTTTCTGACCGAACCCAGTCGCAGATGAGAATGTAATTTAGCGCCGAGGTATTAGGCTGATGCATTGTCCCATATATTGATGAGCTGAGTGGATCTTTGGGTGGAATAAGACAAATTGTATGATGGGCCTGAATATATGGTAGTTAATCCCATTGCGCCATTAGATTGGGCTAATAGTCCGTAATAAAGTTCTTCAAGGGCCGAGTATATATATTTTCTTAGGCCGATTTTTCTTAAAATTGCGCTGAATAGTCGATTAAAGTTGATGGGCCATAATATCTTGGTGACTGTTGGGCGGATGGAGCTGTTGTACTGGGCTGTATGAGACTAAGTTACGTTGTTGGGACTGTTAGTTGAGCCTATTTTGCCATTGTATTGTGCTATTATTCCGATATAAAGTTCTTCAAGGGCTGAATCTTTTTTCATGGGATGATTGGCCAAAAAAGTGGGCTGAATGGTCGATTAAACTTGAATGACGACAATATCTAGGTCACTGTTGGGCGGATGGAGCCTTAAGTTTTGGGCTGAATATGACTAAATTAGGTTGATGGGCTGTTATCTGTGGTAGTTGAGCCTATGGAGCCATTGTATTGAGCAATAGTCCTTAACAAAATTCATCATGGGGCAAATATCTAGGTGAGTGTTGGGCTGAAATATGTTGATGGGCCGAGGTTTCTAGTTTACTGTAGGGATGTGGTTTTGGGCTGAACAAGACAAAAATAGGTTGATGGGCCGACATCTAGTTGAGCCAATCACGGCATTGTACGAGGTGGGTTAGTTTCCTCGGATTCCTCTTGTCCATGTTGTTGGGCTAAGATCCGGGTGGGTTAGGTTCGGTCCATGTTGTTTGCTGGGTTGAATATAGGTAGTGGTACTGGCTCAATTGTACGAGGTTGAGCTATTGTGGGCTGGGTTGGGTCCGGCCTGAGCTGAATTAGAGTAAACTTGATTGACATGGATTAGACTTAGGTAGGCTGGGCTACACTTGACAAAAGTTTGTATGGATTCCTTAGACTGGACTAGGTTTGATTCTGGTGGGCTGGACCAGATCGGTTGTGCTAGACTGGGCTTCTGTGTGTATGAATGTAAAGATTAGAGAGAGATTTAATTGTAATGACTTGATTTTTCTATATTTAAAACTTGTAGTTTGAAAGACATTTTCTTTATGAATTACAGCAGAAGACTTTATTTTTTTAAAACAATTACCGTAAAGAAAATTCTTTTCTTTAAACTAAACGAAATAAAAGAAATGCATAATTAAATTCTTTTCTTTTACAATGTAAATACTTTACAAGGTATTTTTCTTTAATCTTTTAGTCTAACAAACTGCTAAGTCTACAACGTACAAATGCTCCATCAACTGCTCTTACCTTCGATACCAAGCATACCTAAATCACAAGACTTAAACTATAAGCCTAATACTCAGTAAGAGATATTAAATTTACAAATACTCATGCTATGTAACTTTTGTAAAACATGTGCCGGTTACAATTCTAGTTTTCGGTCATTTAGTTTACGTTTCACTCATCAATCCAAACACTGAGAATTTCTAGTATGAAAGCATATATGAACCATATAGTCCAAAATGGGTGTAATCGTCACTCCATCCCTACGTAGGACGAGCTGTATCATTCAGGGGAGTAACACCTAAGACCATTACTAATCTCTCGAACCCCCACACGTCCATTTATGTTTATATCATTTATTCCGTTTAAGTCATTTACATTTAATGATGCAATGAATAATTATACAGTCCAAAGGAATGTTGTCCGCTTCAAGTGATCGGCCCTTACAGACTTGTTCTTAGGTTAGCGTCTCATGCCAATAACCCAGAACACATCCATTTGGTATGTATGAGCATCATTTTCAAAAGATATACATGATAAATCATTTTCGTATGTTTTCAAATCCATGATTCATGAGCATGAATGCACACAACTTAGCATATTCTAGTGCATCATCGATATATTCTCAAAACATGAACATTAAAGCAAATAAACAATCATTACAATACATTCTACTAAAAATACATCAGACTATAAAACTAAATTAACATAGCATGGATCTCATTACATAACCCCAACCAAATATTTTCCAGGGGTAGGTGCAAAGAGAACATTCCAAATCCAACAACCACAATACTTTCTCCATAGATTTACCATGCTATATATGACAGAGAGCATAACAAAACGACCATACACTACTATCAAATTCTTCTAACAAAACCATAATAAAACCTTTTCCATCCACAGACTAACAACACATTACCCAAATTCTTGTTTCTTAATATCAATAGAGAACCTTTTATTTTGAGAAATAGTGAGCAACGCAATAATCATTAACTCATATAACATTGTTTTCAGTCTCATTTTATCAAAGCAGTAACTATCAGTACAATGCCTAACAAAAGAATCTTCCAGAAACAATGACTCTTGACAACAAACCATTCCAGCAAAACAAGTTTATTCGGCAAAACAAAACAAAGAACAAGAACTCAAGCCAACAATCAAACATTCCTATTGTGATGCCCCGCGTCAAAAACCGTACTTTCTTATTTTATTTGTTCCTTTTTAAAGTGTTGTGAAAATTTTTCTTTTTATTTACTTAAAAAGGTTACGGTAAAACTTAGATTTTTATAGTGAAAATCTCAAGAGCATGAATATATCAGAGTAAAGCGGAAACCTTATTAAATGCATTATATAAAGTTCAAAGTTCAAAGTGTAAATGTACTTAATATTCAAACATAGTTTTAGGGTTAGATTAACAATTAATATTTTACAAAACCCTTTCAAAATAGATGAGTACTTTCATTTTCTCTTAAACCATATGTCTACTCTTGTTGCGTTTCATTCGGATACACTGCAGGCTCCACAGGAAATGCCTCCTCCTATGCTCCTAGTACTATCATCTCGTTTCCTACACCACAAGTAAGACGTGAGACTAAATGCCCCGTAAGAAATTGGGTTCATGCATTATGTTATGTCTCTCTTTAGTTCTGTTGGAATGGGTACCGCCCCAAACCAATCCTTTCATTACGTTCATTCGTTCATTCTTTACTCGTACATCGAGCTAGTAGTGCTTCAACGCCAAGACATTACCCCCCAAATTCTTACCTTTGTTGAAGCAATCGAACACAGACAACAATTTTCCCAGCTCCCTCAGCCTTTACACTAGCGGACTCTCACAACTCTTACTAGCTCACAGCATAGCTCTCACGAGCTCACAATTTACTCACACACAGGGGAAGAAAACCTGGTTCGCGAGAGACTCTCACAATTCCTCTAGACGATTTTCTCACTCACAAGACTCTCTCTCCCACAGGAACTCACTCTCACGCAAAAGGAAAAATGAATGCAAAGGAGATGGAGATTAAAAAGGCGAAGATAGAGGGGTACACCCATACGCCTACGGGAGAGGGAGGGGCGTGGTTGACGTGGAGAGGGCGTGGTCCAGCGTGGGTTTGTCTCCTTGTTGTCTAGTTGCGTCTTGAATTGCAAAATGACAACGTTTCATTAATTTTTCCCTAAATAATTGCAGATCTGGGACAATTTGGACGTGAGTTTGCGTCCTCGCTGCGTCCGCATGCGTCTGAATTGGGACGAAGGACTGCGTCCTGACCTTCGTTCATACCATCCGAATGTTGCAAGAAGGCGTCCACATATAGTGTCTGCACTCGTCCGAAAGTATCCAGAAATTAGACACATTCAAATCGTCTGCGTCCACTGTCGTCGGGAAACGTCCAAAATGTCCAATTTGAAGGCAGGGGACGAATTAGGACATGAGATCCTCATCCTGTATCATCCCAAGGTTCAGGGACGGCCTGCTAAGCATTTGCGGATGCCATGTCTCGTCCTTGCAGCGTTTGTATGCGTCCAAAGTTGTCATGTCGCAGGTCTGAGATGTTTTAGAAGCGAGGAGTCATCCTGGCTAGGACTGGGCAAGAACCGACCAGAACCGAGAACCGAATCGGAACCGACAGTCTGTTCCGGTTCGGTTCTGGTTCTCGGTTCCCAATTCATATAGTTTGTCGGTTCTCGGTTCTTTAATAAAAGAGGGTTCGATTCTCGGTTCCATATGACAAGAACCGAGAACCAATCAATATTAAATAAATTTTGTTAACCCTAGAACTCCCCCACCCCCCTCGATTCTGGCAGCTGGAGATTGGAAGGAGAGAGTGCGATCGGCAAGACCTACAGACAGCGATCGATGATTCGAAGCTGCGACGACGACTGCGAAGGTGAGTCGATGACTGCGAAGGTACTAGGAGCACTGCGAACTGCAAAGAGGCGACGAGCACTGCAAAGCAGCGACGGGCAGTACGAACCAGCGACGACGACTGTGAAGTTGTGCGACTCAGATTCGCGACAACGACTGCAAATATAGTTTGATTTCTTCCCCGATTCTGGTCTAGTTTGTTGTTCTGCTCCCTTGAATCTGATTTCCCTTGAATCTAAGATTGTGAGTCATGAACTCTTTAGTTATTTTTTCTCTCTTTTTGGAAGCTTGAAAACCACAACTTTCACCATTTTAAATCCTTTTTTTTTGGATTGATTCTTATTGCAGGTTGTAACGATCAAGAGTTTGCAGTTGAACAAAATTTTTTATTACTTTTTTTATAATCAGGTAATGGATGTTGTCTTTACCATTGTCTATTGCCCAGGCCTATACCTTTGCATTCATTCTGATCATAATTTTTACATTTCTTCAACTGGCAGTGAGGGGAACCGAGAACCGACGGTTTCGGACCCGGAACCGACCTCGGTTTCGGGTCTGGGTCTGGTTCTCATCAGTTCCGGGTTCGGTGCCAACTGCTCGGAACCGAGAACCGATTATTCGGTTCCGACGGGTCCAGAACCGACCTGAAACCCGATTTGCCCACCCCTGATCCTGGCCTCATGCGTGCATCCGAAACATACTATTCCTAAGGTAGAAATGCACATCCGGACGAAAAGATGGCGTCCTCACCCTCGTCTTCACTCGTCCAAATTTGTCATTCAGACGAGGAATGGTGCCCGCATTCAAGCGTCTACATAGTCTGAAAGTGTCCACTAAATGAATAGATTCAAAATGCATGTGTCCGTATGTGTCCAAAAGGCGAGCATCAGGACACAAAACCTCGTCCTGCATCATCCCAAAAGTGCAAGGACGACATTCCATGCATTTGCAGACGACATTTCGCGTCCTCGAGTCATCTGCATGTGTCCGAATCATCAAGAAAAGTCTTTCCTTCAAATTTTCCTACTTAATTTCATCTCATAATATTTTCCCCCATAAATACACGTCACAAATTAACACGTATATATATGCAATGTAATATATAATTATCCCATGATTTAATTACATTGCGTATACGAGAAAAACGTTATCGGGATATTACAGAACCTTACTTATAAACCATGCATTTTTTACTCTCCCAAGCAAAATAGGATTGTACACCCCTACTGATATGGGTCAGACCCACACATGAGCATTTTCTGGCATTCATAGAGTGGGCTGCCACAATGCAACTAAATCTTTATCTAACATCACCAAACTTTCAGATCATCCAACGGAATACAACTATCACTAACGTCATCTAACATAAGTCTGCATATACTCAATTCTTGTAACATCCCAACATTTTAATTGGGTAATTATAATTATCAGGATATTACGAATGACGTATTCGTAAGAATTTCATTTACTAAGATTAAATAAAATTTTATTGTAATTACAATAAATAAAGACAATTAAATTAAAAATGAGAATTTAAATAAAATTGAAATTTAATTAAAGAAAGAAAAGAAAATAGAATGGCCAAAATGGCCATTCTATGTCACGAACTGGAGAGCGAGAAAGAGAAGGGGCGAGGGGAGATCGACGGAGCGATCTGCGACACGGGTGAACAACGAACGGCGACGAGCGTTCGAGACAGTGGCTGGCGATGCGAGGTCCGGCGAATGGCGAGCAGTGGTCACGGGTTGCAGCGTCGGGGTGGCGTTTGGCTTGGGATCCATGTTGGTCGGCGACGCTTTCCGGCTTCAGGGTGTCAGTGGACAGTCCATTCCGGCGACCGATTGGCAGGGACGGCGACGGCATTGGCGTTTCTCGGACAATGGCAGCGAGCGATCGGCGATGGAAGGAACGGTTTGGAAAGGGCTGGGCTTCAATTCGCGATTGAGCTTGTGACTTGGTCTTTGTTTTTGGAATGAATCGGCCCACTGGTTTCTGCCTGGTGTTGAACGACACTGTTTGGTCCAGCTTGTTGTTGCGTTGAACCGAGTCTAGTGTGGTGAATTTTCCACTTCCAGCTGTGTGGGGTTCTGCCGACACTTGAGGGGGAGCAACTTAAATGACGTTGGTTGACGAATTAATGAAGGGACTGTAAACTATTGATAAATTGAAGTGGCTGTCGGCAGACGAGGTGATGATTAAATTGACCGAGAGCTACAAGCTCTCGGGTGTTCTCTCTTGAAGGCCAAGACAAAGAGAGGGAAGGCAGTGGCTTGGAGCTATGACTGCCGGAGCTGGAGTCAGAGATGGAGCGCTGTTCGGGTTTTAGGTTCTTCGAATGGTAGGGAATTGTAGGTTTTTGGCAACTAAAGTCCTACCCACAAGTATAGGTTGATTGTTGTGTTCTTGAATGTTGTGTTGATTTCTTGTGATTGTTCTAGTAACTGTTTTATAGCATGCAACTCCGTTTGGAGTTTGGGACTGGTTAGAATGAAATGATATTGTTAAACTCTCCTAGCAACTTGTATGTTAACTCTTCTAGTATGTTTCTCTCGTATGTTAACTCTTCTAGCATGATTTTCTTGTGATTTCCTAGCATGATCAACTCTTCTAACATGTTGTTTATTGAATGGTGAAGTTGTCTTGTTATAACTCAAGCATGTTTATTACTTGTCTAGCTAGTTTAGCTCGATTCTTTTAGAATGTAATATTTCGCAAGTTGTTGTTCATTCTTCGTGTATTTGCTGCTGTAATTCTTGCTGTAATTCTTATTAAGATAGAGCATGTATACACGTGTAATGGCTATTTCGCTGTCGTTTCTTTATTCGATGTTAAACATAATATAGTTGTTGTTCCGTAGCTACTTTCCATTAATTTTAGAAGCATGTTTAGCATGTTAGTTGTATAAATTCGTTGTTTAATTCGCTGTCATTTCGTGTTCGATTTCCATAAATTTCATAGCTTGTTTAGCACGTTTAATTGCTTAAATTCGCTAGGGAATGCGCTGCTGTTCCGTGGCTGTTTTCCATCAATTTTCGAAGCATGTATAGCACGTTTTAATTGATTAAATCCACTGATGAATCGCTGCTGTTCCGTGACTGTTTTCCATCAATTTTCGAAGCATGTATAGCACGTTTTAATTGACTAAATTCACTGATGAATCGCTGCTGTTTCATGGTTCTTTTCTGTCAATTTAGAAGCATGTTCAACACGTTTTAATTGCTTAATATTTGCTATTACTTCACTGTTGTTCCGTAGTTTGATTTAATAGAATGTTGTTATTCTTCCGTTAGCTTCCACATAATTTGATGTTCGTTAGTTTAGTTGTTGAAGCGTGATTGTATTTCCGTGATGGTTGTCATAGTTCAGTTCTTGATAAATTGGATTGTAGTTCAACGATGGCTTGTAGAAATTGATTTCGTGATTGTTTGTATAGATGAATCCTATGGCATCTTGGGTGTTTATTTGCATAGATTGCTTGCTAGAGTTACTAAGTTAAGGGTTCATGGTCTTAGAAACCCTTGGAAAATATCACGGCCGAGTTGGTATTCATGATGTGAGAAGAAAATGATTAATAAAGTACGTAAGGGAATTAGCGACCGGGTTAATGGTTCGGATCTAATCGGTAGACTCGGTAAACCAAATGTAAGAACTTCCCGCCCATGGGATTGAAAAGCTTGTCTACTCTAGGGTGTTAGATGCCGAGTTTCCCCCCATTACCTGCTAGGGTTCTCTAATCTCTCAACTCGATCCACGAGTTATAAGATATAATAATGAGTAAAGAACGGTTGGATATATTCCTTTCCGACATAACCAGTTAGAGGCATTTATATTCCATTCACGGCTGGATATATTCCATTCACGGCTACGGCGTTAACTACCTGCATTAATAGCAAAAGCGCCATCGCTATCGCCATTCTAGCTACAAGAAGGGGGTAGGTGATAAGCCAATGGATAGGATGTGATGGGCCATATAATCTAGGTGACTTGGTATTGAGCCCTTTACGCCATTGTACTGGGCTAGCAGTCCGTAATAAATTTCTATGAGGGCCGAATATCTATTGGGCTGAATAGTAGATGGTTAAACTTGATAGGCCACATTATTCGGTCGGCTGTTGGACTGACTAAGCCATAGAGTTGAGCTGATTGACTTCAGAGGCCGATATCTACAGTAAGGGGCCTTTGAAGTTGGTCTTGTCATTTATGAAGAATAATCTTGAACAACAAGGGAGTCAGCCCTTCGACATGCCCACATGACTTCGTTTAACAGTAGTCTGATCAACATCAAATGGTAATGGGCTTTAAGCTCCTAAAATGATCAAAGTTGATGAGGAGATATCAATGATTACTCATATAAACATCTTTTTGACATGGTTTTAAAGATAAGTAATGTTTCTTACAATTCATACGATACCCATTTTCCGTGACTAGCAAAAATTGAAACAGCACTTGCGGCTCTTTCGCCAGTTGAAGCTAGAACAAGATCTCATCATTAATCAAGCAAGAAGTAACTTGGCCAGCTGAACTAAAGCTAACATCACACTACTTGCGACTGTTCCTCTTGCCCAACACAATCCATCAGTGAAATTCACGTAAATAAAAATTGAAACCATCATACTCAAGAAATGCAAAAGATATGTTTAACAACGAACTAAAGTCACCTAATTGTCTTTGTGCAGCGGGAATTGCAGCTGACCCTGGTTTCTGCAACCATCAGGCATTCTGGCTTGGATTCTGGATCTTTCACTCGCTCATTCTGATCAATTTTTCACGCCAAACAACTGATTATAGTTTACAAATGCTATCGTTCTTATATCCACATCTTCAATAACCTAGTCAAGCAGACAATCAACACCAAAAACATCAAGCTGCATAAAAGCGATTCTACCAGTCTCGACAAGGATAACTACTCCCCCCGCCGGAAGTAGATTATGGTAAAAAAACATAGACTTCAGCAGGCCAAACCAATATCTCTTATAATGACAGTGGCTGAAACCCGAAAAATACAAAATAAATAAGATTAGTTTGTTTCCATTGCTTCTGCGTGATATTTTTCCAATTCAGCATCAAGATCTTCAGCAGAAACCTTTTCACCTTGGTTTCTTCCACGTCCACGCCCCCTTCCACCAAATCCACGGCCTCCACTACTGCCACCACGAGGCCTTCCAAGTAGTCCACCCTTGCCTTGTCCTCCACTGCCAATAAATGTAATATAGCATATATGAATGATGAAATACTGATCAAAAAAATGCATCTCTACTATACAGTAAAACTTCATACTGATTAACTTAAATCCAGGAACAAAATTTTGGTGAGAAATCTCCAACTGTATGGGGGGATGAATTCATATATGGTACCAATAGACAGAAAGAGGAACCAAAACTACCAATCCTAGTAACTCAGCTGAATCTACTATTTGTACTCTTTATCCAGAGTCTTGATTAAAGAAATGATATATCTTTGACAGATAAGCATCCAAAATTCGAACCAAAAGGAAGAAAGGATTAAATGAAAGAGCTGAGATTATAAATATCAATGAGATTGTCAATTACACCACTACTGCAAAGAATTATTTGATTATAAAAATGTAATCAACAACACTTAACAAGATTCTATCCCACAAGCACTCAATGAATGCCTGAATTACATCCTCCAGCACCAATATTTAGTATTAATATAATGTTATCTAACACCTTCACAAAGTATGATTAATCAAAGGTTCTGGAGCATGACATCTCAATTGTACAAGGAGAATGTAAAAGCATAGATCTAAATTTTTTAGATCCCAAAATTTCAGATTAAAAAGAAATAAAACCTTCTTGGAACTCCATTAGGCTGTCCAAAAGCTCCATTAGCACCAACAGCTCCAGGCACAGCTGGCGTCACAATGTTTGTTCCCACTATCTCTAACTTCATCGGTTTCCCATCAAGCTGAACATTGTTGTATTTCTTTATAGCTGCAAGAGCATCAACTCGCCGAGAAAAGACTACCTCTGCCATACCCTAAGAAAATAAGACTTTCCTCAGCGACAGCGGGACAAAAATAAACACACAGAATATTATTCACTCATTTACTACATACCTTTGATCTCCCGCTCTTATCATAATGAATTGCGTATCGTTTCAGATCACCAACTTCAGAAAACAGATCCTACATATTACCGGTATAAACTTTGTTATTGAAAATAGATCCAAACACCAAATTTTTGAGACGAGTGAATACAATTTCTCAATTACCCACAAAAAAATAATAGCAAGTAATAATCATGAAAAGCACAAACATAATAAACTTTAGAGCGTAAAAGTACCTTAATATCCTCGTTCGAAACTCCATAATCCAAATTCGATACGTATAGCTTACATCCCGTCTCGATAGCAGATGCTCGTCCCACCTGTGGGGTGTATGCCGCACCTTGATCGACGAACATATCGTGTTGCCACGTTGACTCCGGCGCCTAAACCCCCATATTTACAAGTAAAAACCCTAATTTCGAAAAAGGGAAAAAATCGAAGCACGGATATGTAGTGACAGATAAATCGGATCTGAAACCCTAATTTCCACCTTTGGTGCTGTATAAGGAGCTGTTCTATTTACGCCACGATTGGGAACGCGACGTGCGGGACCAGATCCGGTAGATCTGCCACGGCCGCGTCCCCTAGAGTTGCCGGATCCCGATTTCTTGCTATTCTTAATGATGTCGTCGAGGCTCATGTCTAGAGGACCTGCGCCTGCCATCGCCAGCGATAGAAAAGCCACACACTAGACAGAGAGCGAGAGAGCGACAGAGAGAGCGAGAGAGAGCAAATGCGTAGACGGAGGAAAGCAGATATAGTTTATTTGGAAAGCGACCTCAGCCGGTTTATATAGGTCGTCGGCCTTGGCACATAATTTCTAAATGACTAAAAGACCCTCTCTTGGAGCACGTTCAAATTTGGTAAAGGCTCCACATATTTGATGGATGCTTCTCATTGGTTGGTTTTGAACTACGTGAATTGCTCTGCTAACTATTTTCAGCCGTTGATGAAGATTTAGTCTGACGAGTTGACTTGACAACCGCCACCGTCGCCGCCAGAGGGAGATTTTGTTGTTGAAGCAACAAAGACCTTGTTAACCCCTTTGTCATGATTCCCCATAGCATATCCCACTATCGGAATTGGGGTGAGTGTGGACCGACTTATAAGTGAGTACTCGTCCTTGTCTTGACGATGCATTTTGGGTCGGGGATTACAGAACCCTGGCCCGAGAACAAACTTGTGAGAATTAATGAGGATTTAAAGCGAACAATATCATACGACGAGGTAATGTCTACTTGTAACACGTTCCAATTTCAATGTGGCTGACAAATGGGCGTTGAGGCCTTATGGAGGGTGGTTTGTCATGGTTCACCATGACAGATCCCATATCGGAATTGGGAGTGAGTGCTGACTGACTTATAATTGGGTATTCATCCTTATGTGTATGACGTATTCTGGGTCTGGAATTATGGGACCTTGGCTTGAAAATAAACTTGTGAGAGCTAATGGGAGCTCAAAGTGAATAGTATCATACGACAAAGTAGTGTCCAATAGTAACACCCTTCTTCATTTTCAACGAATTAACGGTATTGTTGCACAGTGCAGCGTAGTTCAGTCTTTTCCTTTCCATTGTTCGCCACTCTTCGTCGGAGGTTTTTCCTCTTTCCTTTTCCGTTTGATTCTTATACTTTACTCTCCGGTTTCATTTCAACCCGGATCTTCACTTCCCGCCGGTGGTCGGCTGTTGTGCTAGTTTTCTTCTTTCTTTCTTCCTCATTTTCTCGCTCTTAAAGTTTTTGCAATGGCAGGGATCTCTTACGAATACTTTCGATCATCATGGTGAAATAATTGAAGGTACTGCAAAAATTCCTACTCCCCCTGTTTGTTTCAAATATTTACAATACCTGTATTTCTCAAATTAAGCAGTTAAAGTAATGTTAATGGAAAATCAAAAGGCTATGGGTTTGTAAGGCTCACTTCTGAAACTTCTGCTGCCAGAGCTGCTACTGAATTGAACGCTCAGGTGTAGGCTTCTTCTTCCCATCTCTTCTTTTTTAATCATCTCTTAATCATTCTCAGATACTCGATGGGAGAAAGCTTAGAGTGGCTTATGCAAACAAGGAAGAACAAACTCGTAAGTGTGGAATTTAACTGTTGGGTCGGATCAAATTGCAACAAGATTCAATTTTTACATTAAAATCTAAACACACTGAATAAAAGATTGCTGTTTTTCTTCTGATATTGCCTGAAAATAGAAATTGCCATTGCTATTAAGAGTCGGCTTTCCTCCTAGCTCATGGGGTTTTCGCAATTTCCACGAAAATCAATCTTCCATCAACTATCTGCACAGCAAATATTCTATTAACACCACGCCACCGCATTCGTGACAGAATAACATTCTCAAATTATGGAATTCCACATTTTATGAGGAAGTTTGAGAGAGAGATAGAAAGAACATTGTGGAGAGAGAGAATGGTTTGATTGGTACTAAGGTTTAATGAGAGCATCTAATCAATCTACCATATTTTGGATAAGAATCATCTACTGGTTTTTTATTCCCTTTGTTCATATCTAGTTAAATCTAAGCTTTGATGCTGAAATATGAAGATTTAAATTGTTTGAAACATATTTTTTCGTACATAGATATAGAATTAAAAATTAATGAGAAGGTTAAGATCATCGCCCACAAGGAAGAATCTACGCAGACCAGCAAATTATGAGCGAGAAGAAATAAAACTAGTAGAAGGAAAGAAGATGAAACAATCACACAATTTTAGCTGGAAAAAAACCTGAGTGAGTTGCCCTCATAAACTCTGGTTAAACCACCCCAAAACAGAACTCAAGGATCATTATAGTTCCCAGATTTCGTGAGAAAACGGGCGCCTTTGTGATGGGTTAGTCAAGTTTGGCTATATGGGAGGGATAAAAGAGGAAGAACAGAATTACCCGGCCATTCATGGCTTTAAGAGCCTTGTTTGCGTCAACCTCAGACTGAAACGAGACAAAACCAAACCCTTTAGGCCTCTGGGTATTGGGGTCCTTGACTAGACGAGCTGCACGCCATACTCGACAATGGCGAAAAACCCAAACCAAGAATCAGTCACTACTCGAGTTTCCATTAATGGTGAAAATTAGACGAGACGTACCTTGGGTTACCACCCCAAACCGCGAAAACAAGTTCTTCAGACGTTCATTCGTGGTGTATGATGAAAGTCCTGAATGAAAATAAAGTTCAGTTTAGAACACCAGAAACAACACAATTGCAGAAGTGAGAGAGAGAGAGAGAGAGAGAGACTGCTGACGAAGAGGTGGAAACCAGATCCTTTCGCCATGGCTTACAGATGAGGTCTGGGCAAAACGCAAAACGAGATCGACCTTAAGTCGTTTAGGGGAAAAGCCCAAAATCGAAGTAACGTCACCCCGAACTCAATCAACCGATCAAAGGGCTAAGCGGATACCTAAATATACTAATAAGACAACAAACCCCTTTTCTTCTTAGACAAAGCACGCACTTCTGAGGGCAACTCACTCAGGCTTTCTTCCTGCACACAATTTGCTGGTCTGCGTAGATTCTTCCTTGTAGGTGATGATCTTAATCTTCTCATTCAATTTTTAATTCTATATCTATGTACGAAAAAATGTAAGCCTGAGTGAGTTGCCCTCATAAACTCTGGTTAAACCACCCCTTGTCGTTCGTAAGTACAGCTCTGTGGTTATAATCCAAATGCTACTTTACCAAAGCAAGGTCCTTTCGTTTTGATGAAAACCAACTTCTTCGATCCCACTTCGTTTTTGAGGATTAATGTCGCCAATTTAAACAGGCAAATAAAACCCATAAGCATCTAATCGTGTAATAGAACGATTTCATTTAATCCACAGCAGTTATCATCAAGGATCGAGCAGATCCATCATGGAAATACAAACCAGAATAAACACAGAATCACAAGAAAATAGAAATGAAACAAAGTCGATTTCTATAAAAACCCTAACCCTAGAAAAGGAAGCCGTCATGATTTACCGAACACCATCAATTTGCAATTCCACCGCCATAAACACATCTAATTTCACTTGCCAATTTAAGAGCTTGTAAACTTCGTCACCGCCTTGGTCCCTTCTGAAACAGCGTGCTTGGCTAATTCACCGGGAAGCACTAGCCTCACAGCTGTCTGGATTTCCCTAGAAGTGATGGTTGGTTTCTTGTTGTATCGGGCCAATCTTGACGACTCCTGAGCAAGCTTCTCGAAAATATCGTTGATAAAACTGTTCATGATGCCCATGGCCTTGCTAGAGATTCCAATATCAGGGTGAACTTGCTTCAACACCTTGAAGATGTAGATCTTGTATGTCTCTATGCTCTTTTTCGTTCTCTTCTTCTTCTTGTCCCCGGCTGCGGCACCACCATCCTTGGGGAGCTTCTTGCCAGCCTTCGGCTTCTTCTCCACCGGAGCTTTCTCCGCCACGGCTGACTTTTTCTCCTCTGCAGGCTTCTTCTCTGCAGGCTTCTTCTCGGCCTTTGGCGCCATTGCTAAAGAAATTTTACAGAAAGGAAAAGGCTAGGGCTTGAAGCGTAATGAAAGCGAAGATACCAGAAAAACAAGGCTGAGCCCATATTTATAAAAGAGCCCTGTGAGTTTTCATTTGCCATTGGAGCTTCTCTTGGATAGATGACGTGTAATCCTCTAGAGCCGTTGATTATTTGAAACTTAAAGACATGTACTGAACGGTCAAAGGTGCTCGATCGGGTTTAGAAGTTCGGATCGATGACCTGGCAAGAGTCTGCAATAATTTTCTACAATTATTAATTAGTATTTACTAATCACGGATTTAGCAAAAAATCAACTTAATTTAATTATTTACGAAATTTTTAGTTACTTTGTAAATAATGACATAATTACAAAAATGGATTAACCTCTAATATTCTTTTTATTGGTTGTCTTGGCTGAAGAAGCCATTAAAGAGATTATAATTAATTTTGTCTCTATGCGTAAACACTCTGATGTTCTATTAATCATGCTTAAAAACTCGATTATGGCTATACAAACATATCATGCTCGTTAATTATATACCAAAATCAACAAACTGTATGACTCAGAACGTATATTTTATTTTTTACAGTAATTATTTTCTCGTGTTTTTATACTTATAATGTATTAGAATATAATAATGCAAGTGAAATTGAGTCTTAGAAGCATTCCCTAAGTTCATTGGATGTAAAACCTTCTACACAAAATCATTCACAAGTGCTGCAAATGCCCCTACCACACACATCATATTAAATTGACAAGAGGGTCTATCGTGACACTCATGATGGACTGCACATTTTAATTTCAACTTGAGGCTAAGCAATGCCCAACATAGAATATAACATATTCTTGGTTGAGAATCAACTTTGCAACACACAATTACACAGCCCAAATCTTCAAAAGGGTTGAAAGTCGATCACGTATTGAAAAAAAAAGGTGATATCGAGATTTACATAGAAAAATCATAATAAATAAAACTACGGGCATAGAAATACATTATCTTAAAGTCAAGATACAATGAATTTTAGATTCAAACATATATTTATAACATTAAATTGGATGCCAATTGAGATTCATGTTGTAGGTCTAACCGAATGGGGAGTGACCTGTAATATCCTGAGTTTTTATGTCATATTAAGCCTAGTAACTAGGAAATAAATGATAATATTGGTTTATGATTGATGGAAATGGAGTTCTCTTAAGGGGAGTGGTTGATCAATGTGATGTGTAGTTTATCAATTTCATGTTCAACCATTACATAGTGAAAAATATGGAATTGCAGTCGATCGTGGGAAGGAAGGCAATCGATCGGTGTTCACAAAATCGTCCAGAGGCGAGCAATATTTGGAGCTGTTGATCGTGGGTTTCATTGGTGATCTACCGGTAAATGTGAATTGCAGTCGGGCATGGCAGGATTTGCGATCTATCCTACCCTTTGAAGTTTGTAACATTGGAATTGCAATCAATCATCCTCATGAAGGTGATCGACCAGGAATTCCAAATATCGCTTGGAATTAGCAGCAACATTGTCTTCTGATTGGAACTCGATGGCTGCTCCATGGACGCGCATGCATGTGTCTTCCTGTTCTTTCTCCTCTATATGGCAGTTGAAGAAGAGGAAGGAGATGGGTTATATAAGGCATCAGGAGGCATTTGAATTATGAATGGAAGAACATAAGGTCTGAGAGAAAATACTGAGAGCTTCTTGAGGGGACAAAATTGTGAGATAGAAAGAGAGTTTAGAGAGAAAGGTTTGAGAAGATAGAGAGAGGTTGAAAGTTTGGAGAGAAAAGAAAGGAAGAGTAGTTCAGGATTCAAGTTTAATTTCCTTTCTCCGTCTGGTTCTTCAAGTATTCTGAGTTCTTTCATGGCTGTTTTATGGATTTATGTGAATAGTAGTAGAAGATAAAGGATAAGTTTCCTTTCATTTTGTTTACTGCTCTAAACGATAAGGAACAAGGCTTAGATTAGTGCTCTGTTGCTAGTTTGGATTCTCTATAATATCTGTTTGGTGATTATTAGTGAGGGAATCAATCATGTTTATTTGGGATGAAGAATCTGGAAAGATAGAAGATTGATGAATATGGTTTAAATTTCGAGTATCCTTGAATAAAATTATAATGTATATGCATATTATCATGAAATAGGTCTGAGAATTTGGGAGTTTGGTTAATCATTGAGATAATTGTGTATAGTTTTGGTGATTAAGAAATTAAATAAAGTCTTGGTATATATATATAATAGTATTGCTGGGGTTTTTGTTAACTTTGAAGGTGTGAATGCTTTGGAAGATGAACATAGGTATTGAATTTCATTGAATACCATAAGGTAAGTGGTATTGCATGTTTGTTGTCTTTTGGCCTACATCACAAGAGAATAAGAATTGTTTACTGATTGTATTTACCAGATTATTAGACTCTTGATCTTGCTATCGTTCTAGGATGTATTGTTTGATGATTGCTTGATGTTTTGACATTGTGTTTATTAGACGTTAAATTCTTTAAGTTAAGGATTTTGATCATACTTTGAGATTTTGTTAAGAATGTACTAACATATGTTAAATTGTATGAGTTCATATGCATTCATGCATCATGTTTTGACAAAATGTACGAAAACAGTTTTATGCATATGTTTTGAAAATGAAACAGAAAATATATGGAAATAAACGTAAATAGAAGTTGTGAGATGTGAGTTATTGAGTTGGCTGCCCCACGTGGGCCATTTGGTGTCACTGTACCTTGTCAAGTTGACATCTCCAACGCTTGTATGGGTAATTGGAATTACATAAAAATAGAAATAAACGTAAATAGGTGTGAAGAGATGTGGGTTATTGAGTTGGTTGCCCCACGTGGGCCATATGGTGTTACTTTACCTTGTCAACTTGACATCTCCAACGCCTATATAGATAAGCAAAACTAAAACTAAGTTAACAGTAAAGTTAAAGTCAAGGTAACGGTAAATGAAAATGAAAACTACATACGGATTTATAAATGTTGCATAGCATTAGCATTTCATAATTTATATTGTTTATTGAGCCTTATACTCATAGTTTATGTCTTGTGATGGAAGTACGCTCGATATTGAATAGGAGAGCAGTTGATGGAGAACTTGCACATGGGGACCCTATGGCTGACCAAGCTAATTGTTAAAGGAAAAATGTTTTCAATGTGTAAAAAGGTTAATTGTTTTAAGTTAAGACATGATTTTAAGTTATACATTTTCTTTTGTTTAGTTTTAAAATGCAAAGTCTTCCTCTGTGTAATGCAAAGTTTTAGTTTTACATGCTTTAAAAAAAATACGTTTTAAACTGTAATGTTTTAAGAAAAAGGAAAACGGGTCGTTACATGGCCTATCTAAAACCATGTCGTCTGACCCTTTTTATTTTAAAATACTTATTTAAGCAGTGGAAATTTTTAGTAAATTATAACATGAATAGTAATATCGAAATAAAGTGAAAATATAAATATAAAATAAAAGTGCCACAAATAGAGGAATTTAACACAAATATTATTACAAAATTTAACAATTTTGTCTAACTTCACAAAACTCTGAAAAAAATAATAATAATAAAAAAAATGATGGCTCAATTCTGCGATGGCCACAGGTGATCGTCCAAATTATTACCTCGTCCAAATTATTACCTAAAGAAATGGCGTTTGAGTGAGTCCACCAAACTTAATAAAAATAAGATTTTATATTCAACAATTAGAAATTTATAAAATAACTGAGGAATCATGCCATAAATAAAACGCGTGATTAAAATTGAATAGAAATCAACCACTAAGACAAAAATGGAAAACATCCACTATGGAGTGGTATAGACCCCACAAAATTTTAGTAAGAATAGAGTCACTCGTGGGCTCCAGGCACATAGATGTTATAAGCATATAGAACCAAGGCAATACTCGGCGACCTCTTAAGCCACGAAATAATATCTTCATCAAGTTTAGGTTTTTACTCCAGGGACTTGTCACAAGTCAGCTACCTCGTTACTATAGTTAACACAACAAACACATCCTCCAACGATCGAGTATGCGTATAGAAAACAGGTTTCCTTCATGGTCCAATCAAATTTGGTTTACTCAACCAAAATGATTAACAAATGATGTGCATGCTCGAAACAAAACATGTCAAGCGAAAATTATACATATAATATTGTAAAAATGGACGGTCATAACAGACCTGTCATTTTATATGAGAACACGTATCAAAATAATTGTTTTTGAAACAATAGCATGCTGAACATAAAATAAAGCTTCTACCTCAATGGCCTACCAATAGACAAGAAACGCTCAATCGAATGGGAAAATAATCGGTTCAAATTTCACATTAATCGAATGGGAAAAAAAAAAAGGAGGTATTACAAACCCAATATCCAATGACAAAGCATTGTCTAGGGCAAAATCAAACAGAAGAAGATTGCACCATTTCACTTGCTTTTGCGCCTCTTGCCCTCTTCACGGGAGTGTCTATCACATTCCACCCCTTTCCCTTTCAAAATATTTTATTATTTGTTCTGATGTGTCGGATATTGAAAAAGAGCTGTCCATTTGATCATTCTTTTCTCGTTGAAGGATGGCAATTCACAACAGGGTGTTAACCTTGTCTAATTTCTCACATAATAACATAAGATTTTGCCGTTTTGATGTGGGTTCTTAACATTTTTAACAACACAACTTTAACTCAGATGGTAAGGCCACCAACTAGTCGAACAGGACAAGCTTTGTGTCTCCTATCAAACGTAATTCGAGTCGAACAATATCAGCTTAGCTGCATATAATGTCAAGGGTTTCTCAAGATCTTTGTTTTGTAAATTTCAGAAAGGAAAAGAAGGAAAAAGGCACTGATTTGTGGACTCAACCACAGAATAAACAATCCAATCACGCTTTAGATTATGAACAGAAACAGGAAAACACAGATCATCCCCATCTTTTATTAGTATTAATAATGCAGAATAAAAAAACCTAAAAATTATTATCTGCCCTCAAAAGCAGCTCAGCTGAAGCTGGTCGATGCCTAAACCATCTAATTCTCTGCCAAAGGATCCTGGGTTGCCCAAGTTGATCAAACTTGGTGTCTAAATCATTGAACTTACTCACTGCTAAGATTCATCGTCCTCTTCTTTTCCATCGTCCTCCCCGTTGATTTTGCTGCAGCACCCTTCGGAGGCCATGGCTGTTTTCCTGAAGAAAAAGGGAAGAGGAAGCTAGATGGAGGAGCCCATGAATGGCTCCTCACAGAGGACAAAACAAGAGACTGGTTTCTCAGCTTTAAAGGGAAAGCTTTCATTTTTTTTAAGCTTGATTATGGAGACTGAGAAAGAAGAAAGGATCTTCCAAGCATATGCTTAAAGCAATATCTAGTGAGTTGGCATTTTCTCTCTCCACTTATAAATATTAAGTGAAATCCGGCCGATTTAAAAATAAAAAATAAAACAAAAATTTTAAAAAAAATTAAAACCCCCATTGTCTATGGATTGTTGCCTAAAGCGGGAATGGTTGATCCCCACTCTGTTGGTTTTTAGGTTTCATTGCACGGCGGAATTACCGATGTTCACAATAACGGTAACGTGCGTAACCTATGTATTATGAAAAAACAATTTTATCATGAACATAAAAATGGATCGTTGTTATAATATATTAATAATAATATGTATTTAGATCTAATCTAAAAATAAAGAATGTTACCTTTGTAGCTCACTTCACACGGGTACTAAATCAACCATTGATCTTCTTCGCCAATCCTCCTTACCTCAAATAAGCACGTGTGGGCGTGATTAACGAAACAAGATAACACTCAATTTATGATAGATCGTATTATCAACACATGAGACGATCTATTTGGATTTAGAAAACAATTTTCTAAAGCCAACACGGAAGACAAAAATTTTCTCTCAAAATGGATTTCTTTTTCAAAGATTTCAAAAACTCAAAAACTCTTTTGCTAATGAAATTTGACCTCTATTTATAGTGGTATTTCTCCATAATGGCCATTATGGCATTTAGAGAAAAAACCCTATAAATTCATCATTACATTTATAAAAATGTTATGAAAATCAAAAGTCTTTTCACCATATTTCAACACTTGGCATATTTAAGTTATAACACATTTATAACAAAAATGTTATGGAAATAAAAGGTCATTACATTAAATCAAATTAGACATTAATTCAAATTTGACAAAATCCATTTTAAAAACTATTTTTAAAAGTTACTTTATATTTATTACTTTATTGAATAATCAATAATTCAATTTGTTTCATATAATGAAACATAACAAATATATTAACTTTGACAACTTTTGTCATTTTGTCTTAATTAATTGAATAATCAATAATTCAATTATTTCATCTAATGAAAAAATAATAATAATAAACTTATTATTGAGTGTATTAAATAATTAATTCATAATTAATTATTTAATCTTATTTGTTCATTTTTCTATTATTCGAATAATGATAGAAGGTGACAAAGGGACCGATGGACCTATAGTTTTAAGCTCCAATAATATTTTGTTAACTAATATAAACTCTTTATATTAATTAACATAATTATTAACTCTAAAGTAATTCCACTAAATACTTAGAGTTGCACTCTCAAAACTATAGAGTATTTTTACTTAAAGTAATGTCCATTGATATAGTCATTACATATGCATTAACCCTCCATTTAGATTCGCAATAGAGCTAGGTTTATCATCCGTTAACCTCTCATATTGCTTTTTTATCCTTGACTACTATTAGTTCTTAATTGAATAATTAATTCATAACGATTATGAATTGCGCGCTAATTATTCAATCCTTGAACTAACAAACAAGGGAATCTATGGAATGGATTTCATTGTATCGATATTAACATTCTCGGCTATTCATTTTAATTTAGTCCCAATATACAAGGTATACGAATCGTAACTTGTACAAAACTTTACCGAGTAAATCAAAGGATAAATTAAAACAAAAATAGGAGTTTATTAAATACAACGAATTAAGATCATACATATATGACCATCATTATGATAAAATTAATTGTTCTATATCTAACGGAAATTATTAGAATAATGTAATTATATCTGGTCCAGTCCTATATAATCATATTATATAAAACATATTTATCTTATGTCACTACATATTTAGTCGGGATATGACTATACATTCTTAATGAGATAAACTATGTTTATGACTATGAACTATTTGAAGATTCCATACTTCAAATATAAGTCATGGACATATTTTGGTTATTACTCTTTATATTTTATCCCACATATATACAATATATATGCTAATATAAAGTTAGCATAAATAACCAAGAAATTTTCTATGAATTTTATAAAACATAATATAAAATGTTAACATAATATTAATCAATATAAATTTATTCATATATTACAAAAGTGTTCTATTACATTTGCTTGTTGGGCATATTACTCCCAACACACTCCTCCTCTGCCCATGAACAGAGTTTGTGAGGAGGAAAAGGAAATCTTCCAATGGGTAGGCGTTTCCACTCGCGTCCGAGTTAAGTTTCAAAAAAAAAAAAGATTTTCTTTCTGTTTTTTTCTTGGTGATCGGTGTTGATGGATGAAATTTATCTTTTTAAGATTTGAAAGTTGGGCATTGACGAGACTAATTGATAGGGAAGTAAGGTTCTTCGAGTAAGTTAAAAATATTCATTTTTTTTTAGATTTTTACTAAGGTTGGATTTTTTATTTCAAAAAATAGAATTGAGAATGAAATCATAGTTTATTTTGTGTTTTGGAAAACATTGTTGGTTTGGTTGTTATTCGGATGTTAGTAATGGATTGTAATTGGAAGGAAACCAAAGTTCTGGCTTAACTCTAGTTGGCCAGCAATTCTTTCCAGTTGCTGGGCCCCGACCCATGCCATTTTGGAATGTGCGCCCAAGCTTTGTTTTGGACATAATTTAATTTTTACCCATTTTTTAACTGAATTTAAGTTTTGATCTAATCATTATTTGGTCATTTTGGTGTCTGTTTTCGACTGTATTAAGCTTTTGATCTTATCATTTTTGGGTCATTCTTATTTAGCTTAGAAATTCAAATTTTTAGTTTCAAAGTTCGAATTCTGATTTGGATAAAAATATTATGAATACGTTTCAAGACTTAGGGAATTATTTTGACTTGTCTGTTGTTAGATTCATTAGATCGTATTGTTGAGCTTGGTATTGGTAAACTCACATTTGAGGTATGAGTTATTTTATATTCAACATACATTGTTTCCTAAAACGATATTTTTAGACATATTCTCGTATTAAATGACGTGTTCTTATTTGGCTCATCGGATTTCATATTATGTATAACTTTTTTATTAAACATGTTTAAAATTCAAGTATGTATATTTAATTTAATGTTCAATTCAGTTATATTTACATTTACATTTTATGCACTGTTATTAACTAGAGTAATGAGACATCTGTATTTGTAGTACCCTTGTCACAAATCGTAAACCTGATCATGGTCGTTTTGGCTGTTGTGATCTCCTGAGTATCGCCATTATTTATTTTTGTTACTTGCTCTATTATTCAATTCTAACTCCCTCATATATAGTGTTTGTTTTAAAATAAAATTTGGCATGCACTTATATTTTTATAAACTAAATGTCGAACATAAAATCTAATATCTGCTGAATTTAGTTGACTCACTCCAAATTTGACTCCCTGTTTCAGGAAATAACTAAAGTGAGTCAAGTTGCCACCACTAGAGTAGATTTGAAGGATTCCCTGAACAACTTAGATTTTTTATTTATTGAGAGACTTAACTTGTGTTTTTTTTTTTTTTGTAAAGTTAGCACTTAGAATTATTTTTATTTTTAATTTTATTTCCACAAAATTTTGAACCTTGTTCTTTTTACACTATTAAATTTCATGATTGGACCTTCATTTATTGGGTCCTGAATATCTAAATTTGAAGTCTTTCGCTTTTAATTAAGAATTTAAGATATGGATTAAACAATTTTGGTCATTTTGGATTGGGTCGTTTTCCATTCTTAGACATATTACACCTATATCATAGTCATCATCAACAAATATAAGTGAAGAAAACTAAAGGGCAGGCAAAATCATCATTTCATTATCAAATAGATCACTTTTTCATATAAACTTAAATATTAAAAATATTAAGTAATACTTATAATTGCAAGGAAGGTTCTACTAGACAATAATCACCTATTTTTGCCCCAACTAGGGTTTATAAATTGGTTTGTAGATTTCTTTGGTCAATCTTTCATTCAATTCAATTATTCTATTAAACTCTCAATGTTGTTTGTTTGCTGCTAAGTTGCCTATCTTTATATTATTTTTATCTGTTTGTAGACATACAACATAATATTCTATTTTGGAAATTGTTTTTCAATATATAGTTGTTTTTTTTCTTCTAAAAAACGTTTGAGAGGTTAGAATTTACATATAGTTATAGTCACCATTCTACATGTCTTTCTTTCCAAAAATTCTGTTAACATAGTGTTGGGCTCGGCCTATATTTTTTGGAGTGAGTCTGAAAGGGGTTTTTGTGCCTACTGAAACCTTAGAGTGATAACAAAAAAAAAATATGAGAGAAGAGAGAATGAATTTTTGGATTTTTCAGAAGCAATTGGAAATGAATTCAGTTTTCTTTAGTTTCTACCCTTGAATCGTTATGAAATTTGAACTGTAGGTTCGCGACATCAAGGGGTATATTCTAAACGGTGGAGATCGTCGTCTAAGTTTTCTAAGGCGGTCTGTTGAGGTAAAAACAGGATTGCAGTTTGGTAACTCTATGTTTATCCTCTCTTACGTTTTGTTATCTTACAAGATTGTTATTTTAGTCTTTATGAATATTTCATGCCTCTAGTTTGTTGAGCAAAAAAGAATTTTGGTGTACTCATATTCCTGTTATAGTGGAATGTTCAATTAAGTGGCCTACATGTCTCATGATTTTTTACTCTCACACTTTTGAGAGTTCTTCACGCTAAAAATTGCTGTTATGATCTCGTTATTTTTGTTGGTTTGTTTTACTTATTTGATTGCACAAAAAAATAAAAATATATTTTATTCTTCTGTGTATTTTTGGATTCTTTTTCTCAACACATATTGATATGTTCTTATTATATTTTGTAGTTTTGTAATTTGTTTTGGTTTTCATGTCAAAAAATTATATATGATTAACGCGTACAGCACGTGCCGAAAATTAGTATTTAAAAAAAAAAAAAAAAAGGAAAATGAGACTAGAAATATCTTAGAAATTAAAAGAAGTCAATTTGTGGATTTCTTAAACTACAAGGCAAAATTGAAGAGGTCAAGGCTATCAAATCTTGTACAAAATCAAAGACCATGTCAAGTTCTAAATATTTTGAAAATTATATTTCACAATATTATATTAATCTTGATGCCTATTGGTTGATAAATAAATAATTAATAATAATAATATTATTATTATTTTATTATTAATTTGAGAAGAACTATTTTGAATATTTCAATGCTTGGTCATGACAGTAAGCCATTGACAAAATGGATACTCGGGCGGGAAGGGAATGTCTTGGCAATGAGCAGGATGCCAGCGCGACAACCTGGGGAACTATCCACTGCATCCGGGCACATTGAAAGGCTGCTTATATGATGACGCGTGTAATCCAGGGACGACTTGTTATCTGTCAATGTGTTATTGACCGATATTTGATTCTCCCCCGGAGCGCCTAAAGTTGAGAAATTGCGATCGTGAACCTGCTCAATCCAGAGAGGGAGAGAGAGAAAACGAAGGAGAGAGGAGCAGAGTAGTCGGAGAAGCTTGTCCCAGGTTGGCTCTCTCTGTCTCTCTCTTTTGGTAAAGTTTTTTTGGGTCCCCTTTTTGGTTGTTCCCTGCCTTTTCGCTACTTAATTCGCCGGGATCTTCTCTCTCCGACCTTTTCTTTTCCGATCTGGTACACGATTATGTCAATTTCTCTTTTGTTTTCTTTTTTTTCCTTATGGGTTTTTGTTTTTGTAATTTGCCGAGAAGAGTATAACTTATAGGGTGTTTTTTGCGGGATTTCGTTTATTTGGTTTAGCAGTTAATGGCCGCTCCACCTGCGCGAGCTCGGGCCGATTATGATTATCTCATCAAGCTTCTATTGATTGGCGACAGTGGTGCGTGATTTCTACCTTTTTCTTCCTTAGTTTATCACGTCTCTAGATCGCATTTTGTGAAATCATCAGGATGCATGCAACTGTTGGGGAGTTATTTTGTAAATTTCAGATAATAAAAGAGAAATACTAACAAACATGTTCTTCACCTTTGCAGGTGTTGGTAAGAGTTGCCTTCTTTTGCGTTTTTCTGATGGCTCCTTCACCACGAGTTTCATCACAACCATTGGGTGTGTAAAGTTCTAATTTCAAGCCTTTTTGTTCCATTCATTCCCTTTCACTGGAGGAAAAATGATATATTGCGATTGTGTTTTATGTTCCAGTTTTTTTTTTACTATATTCTCTAGGAATTAATTTGATATCAAAATGATGGAGTTTCTATTTGCAGTATTGATTTTAAGATAAGAACCATCGAGCTTGAAGGAAAACGGATCAAGCTCCAAATTTGGGATACAGCTGGTCAGGAACGATTTCGAACAATTACGACTGGTAGGTTTTGCAATCTTTTGCCTGTACCGAAGCAGGCTATCGGAAAAGATGTTACGATCTTTATTCATGAAAAAGCTTTGAGAGACTAGCCTAAATTCTTTCTCCATCTTATAATCCCTCTTAATGGGGATGGATCATGAATTGATATGTATGAATTCTTCCATTTTCGGTAGTCATCCTGAAGTTTTAGGAAGAGAACTTTCGTATCAACAACCTGTTTTTTGTGTTCCAGAAGTCAGATTATTTAACACCATTTGAATGGCTATACCTTGATCTGTACTTTCTATTTGCATCTCTTTTTTAATTTACATGAAGTAGTGTCCAACAGATTAACTTTCTTTTATCTCTTGTTCTCAGCTTACTATCGTGGGGCGATGGGTATATTGCTGGTCTATGATGTCACTGATGAATCATCATTCAACAGTAATATCTCTTCCTGAACATTCTTTCTTGTTTTCTTTGCAATTTTCTGTCATTCTGGCATACCTCTTCTATGGATTCTATAGTATTTTATTGATAACGAGGTCCAGTATTTGTAAGTTCATCCCACTGTGTAGTATAATTCTTTTGTTTTGTAATTGATTCAGACATTCGAAATTGGATCCGCAACATTGAACAGCACGCTTCCGATAACGTCAACAAGATATTGGTCGGGAACAAGGCTGACATGGATGAAAGCAAAAGGGTATGTTTCTTTTCAGATTGTACGAATGGCTTTGCAGTGCTTTCGATGGTTTCATCTCTCCCTTTTCACTAAATCACTACATTTTTTGTGAAATATTAATCGAATGCTTTCGATTGCAGATATTATGTCTTAAATAAGAAGAGTGATTATATTTTTAGAGGAAGATAATGATTGATGAGTTCTGACGAATAAGATAAACTATTTTACTTTTGCTTCTGTTTAGGCTGTTCCTACTTCCAAAGGTCAAGCACTCGCAGACGAGTATGGGATCAAATTCTTTGAAACTGTGCGTAAAATCTACTGCTTTTGTAAATTGTTTTTCACAACCATTGTTGTTGTAAACCAATACATACATTCCTCTCAGAGTGCTAAGACTAATCTAAACGTGGAGCAAGTCTTCTTTTCAATAGCAAAGGATATCAAGCAAAGACTTGCTGATACAGATACCAGAGTTGAGGTAGTTCAAACTTTTTTTCATGTATACACACATATACACACGCACACGCACACATATATATATACACACACACATACATATATATATATGTATAGTTTACACATGTATTTCATATATTAGGGAGTTACGTAAAATTTCATGCGATTCAGTAAATACAACATGTATTCCATCATTACTGGATCGATTTGAAAGATTTTGTAGGACCATTGATCATGGATTATCAGAAGAACTTTATAAGTTTCCAAAAATAGAAGACCCAAATCAAGAAATTGAATTGCAATTATTTGTGGAAACATATCAATTGGTAGAACCATTGATAAAAGAACGAGATACTGTATACGAATCACTCACATATTCTTTTGAGTTATACATATTTGCGGGATTAATTTGGAAAACTGGTTGGGATATGCAAGAACAAACAATTTTTATTGTATATATACAAATATTCCTGACGAAAATATCTGATTTGGTTTCTTCAAAAATGTCACCTTGCAACAGCAGCAGCCCACAATCCGAATCAATCCACCCGACCAGGGAGCCGGTGCCGGTCAAACCGCACAAAAATCAGCCTGCTGTGGTTCTTGAGCCTCGTCTGATTACGCTCGAGGCATCTCTCGATCTGAGAAAGCGAAAAGAACTGATTATGACTACATTTCGGTACTTGTAATTTCTCGAATATTCTTTTCGGCAAAGTTTGTGATAGGCATTCTTGTTATTCGGTTATGTCGTTTTGCAGTAAACCACTACTAATATTGTATCTTATGACAAACCTTTTGTATTTTCTTTACCAATATTATTTTCTTCTATGTTGAAGATCTTATTGTATTGCTTGTGAACTCTGATCCTTGATCTAAGAAAGGCACGATGGTTTTAGTAAAATCTGGATCGTTGATTTTGATTATATTATAATATGGTTTATGGGCATTTCTTGGGGGGTTCTCTTCATTTATGTAGGATGATGATAGAGAGAAATCATCTCTGCCCCATTGTTTAGCTCTGTCATTAACTCTATAATGAGACTGTGGGGGACATCAGGAAAAAAACCAAGTGAAGTTCGTACAGACCGAACCAAACACTAAAAAAAACCCAAAAACCGAACGGACACAAATTAGAAAAATGGAGGTTATGCTTGAATGGATCTGATATGTAGAGATTAACATATCCGGTAAAGTCGTTAACAATTTACAGATAATATCTGTAAAAATGACAGATATTCGTTAAATGACAAATATTATCTGTAAAAATTATTATTTTTGTTTCAGAAAATACTATTTTCGTAGCAAAAGATAATTTCCCGTTACGAAAAATATTGTTTCTGCTGCAAAAAAAAAATTCTTTCCACAATAGAAAAAACATTTTTTGCTACGAAAAATACTCTTTCTGCTATAGAAACGTGTTTTTCGCTATGGGTAGAAATGACTTTTTTCGTTGCAGAATGTGCCTTTTTCCATAGCCGAAAACACGTTTATGCTATGGAATTTTTTTTTCCGAAATATGATTTACTTTTTACAACAGAAGATATGTTTTCTTTGCAAAAAATACCGTTTTGCAATGTTAATATCCGCTATTTATAAGACCTCTTAATAATAAGATGACCATTACTAATCCTTGCTTTACTCTAATTAAAATATTAGGAGTCAAAAAATTTTGAATCATTTGTTGTAAATCAAAACTAAAAGTAGATCATTAGGTGATAAATTAAATCTCGAAAACCGTGTTGAGGCGTTGAAATGAATGAAATCTACTGAACCAAAAGTCAAACAAGCAAATTCAAAATTTGAGATTAGTGCCTAATCATCGAAATTAAGGCCAAAAAATCAACCTTTACAAACCCCAAGAAAGTAGCGCATAAACCATTGCTTAGAGATCCAAACTTTAATCGGCAACTATACAAAAGCACTCTAATCGAATGGAGCCCCTAAAATGTTAAGTGCTTTCCTTGACCTTTTACCTAGTCTTACTACTAGCTCTCTCTCTCTCTCTCTCTCTCTCTCTCTCTCTCTCTTCGTTAACCTTCTTTCCTGCTCCCAAGTTGGCCATGGCTGTCATCAATTGAGTCCTCTTTCCTATTCTGGTTCGACTTTTGCTTCCTGGGTATGCATTTAGCTTTCACCCCGTCTACTCCCTTTACGTCTAGTTTCAACTGTGAAGAACCCCTGGGCGAAGAAAATACACTCATTTAGCGCAACCCAGATAATAGCCTAAATGACAGCAAGAACAGTAAATTGCTTTAAATCTTAAGGAATTCAACGGACAACACCCAGAATTTAAATTTAAAAAGCTTCCCAATTTAGGAACTGGTAGAAGTTTTTCATCTTGTTCTTCTCTGTTGCGTAGATTTAGGAACACCCAACGAGGAATCAATTAAGGAAAACCATACCATACCCACGTGCTACTGGCAGGCTCGGGCAGAGCCCCCATCGATTTGGAAAGTGAGCAGTGAAGAAGATTTAGCAAGAAATTCCAAATACTAGCAATGGAAGCTTTCAATCCAAAAAACAAAAAAAAACGTTCTCTATCAACCCTGTTTGCGTGTAGTAGCTATGATCTAGCTGGGTCTTTATAAATCCGTACGAGGGTTCATGTTCTTGAATCAAAATCAGGCAAAAAGCTCTGCAGAGAATCGAATATTTCTGACCCAGAATCCAAGGAGCAAGAAAAGAAAATTTCAAACTACTCTCTCCTGTTAAACCAGCGGAATAACATCATAATGAAATCGTAATCGCCCTTTTAAGTAAGTCGATTAAGCTTTTTTCCAGAATAAGAATGGCAGAAATGGGAAGGAGATCGTGGAGAGGGCGAGCCACTGAAATTTTTTACCTGTCTGCATTGTACGAGGACGACCTCTTCAACGATGGCATCTCCTCCCTGGTTTCAATTAAACTCCCGCTGAAATACGCCTTATCTTCTAATCTAACCCCTGAGAAATCAGAAATATCCATGGACTTTACAGATTGCTTCGCAGTTTGATTCTCCGCTACGCGGGGCAATCTTGATTTGCCATGGCCGATCAAGGAACTCCCTTGATCTCTCACAGATGCGGGCCCACAGTTCTTGAATGATATTGAGCCGCATGATATCAACTGCATTAGAACAGAGGAGGCTCTCATACGCCCGCTCGGAAAGTTCTCCGCCGTCTGATTGGGACAAGTTTCTTTCTCTCCGTTTTGAGAAAGTGTGAGTCGTTTATCAGATTTCATCAGGGATTCGAGGGTTTCGGGGCTAGAATCAGACGGTGGGGGAGAAATCTCTCCCCTACTCAGCTCCGTACTTTGACTATGACTCATATCACCTTGACTTTTTTCCTGCACTTCTCCTCCTTCCTCCGACTTCTCCTTCTCCAGTCTGGCCGTTCGCCTTCTTCTCCTTTTCTCATCTGTCTGAGTCCCCGCGTCTGCGGCTGCTTTTCCGGTCGACTCGGTACTTGATTCCGTCTTGTAGACTTTGTATTCATGGAGGTCCATGGAGCTCCAAGACTGGTTTCGACGGTGGGTAATCACCGGAAAATCAGACTCATCGCCGGACTTACGCATCTCCGGCGGTCTCATGGATCTAGAAGACGCCGTTGCATGTAGTTTGCTGCTCGGAGAAGAATCGAGCAACTCCGAGCCCTTCAGTACGTACTCTTTGCCATGAGCTGGGTAAATGAAATCATTTTCGGACAAATCATGCCAGACGAATCCGTTCTTGTAGCCTCTGAATTAGATTCAAAAAATCAGAATTAGACCCGAAATTTTCTTCGAAAGCGTTGGTGGTTGGGGGGAAATTTGAATGTACCTTTTGGAAGACCAGGAGTACATACTAGCCATACCCTTTCCTCGGAGGAGGTCCAACCGATTGAGTACATCTGAGGAGCACATTGAAGAAGAAGACTCGCAGAGATTAAAATCATTTGCAATGAATACTCAGACTGATTGAGGAGAGAAGAAAGATGGATTATTTGAGCTATGGGGTCTAATTACCTCTGAGATAGAGTCCTTCCGAAGAGGAAAGAGGAACCTCCATGAAATGAGGTTGCTCAAGCAGGCCATTCCTGGAAAGATAGTACACAACAGGGACTTTTCTGTCGGACTTAAGCTTAGGTTCTGTCCACACCATAGTTCGCTCTGGACTGGACTCTCTATCCTTCAATATCTTGGACGGAATCTGAAGCTCTCTGGGTCTTCCCCTGGAAATGACAGCCATGCTTCCCTGCATGAATAACACAAGCAAAAATCCAAGGCAAGCCAAGTAAGAGAATCTGAGTGATTGATCAGAGAGAAAAATGGCAGAGAGCTCGAGAAATGCGGTGGGGGAAAGACAGTTACCGAGGCGAGAGGGCAGAGAGGAAGAAGCCAAAGGGCGAAGGGTGTGGAGCAGAGAAAGAGAGAGAGAAATAGCTGGGAGTTTTGGAGAGAGAGAAGAGAGAGAGAGAGAGAAAGAAGTGGAAGAGGGGGGAGGGAAGGGGATAGAGATTTGAAAATGGCGGATGCTTGGGACAAAAACAAGGCTACAAAAAAGGGTGGTGTTTTGATTTCAGTACTGCGGGGTTAGGGCCCCACCCCCCCGCATTGCATTATTCAAGTCAAACGCCGTCGTCTTTCTCCTCCTGCTCCTCACGTGCCAAACAAGCCACTACATACAAATCGTCTACGTTCATACTCTTAGTTAATTATGGATCAAATATTAATTAATATAATAAATTATAAATAGTTAAAATAAAATATTAATTAATCTTTGAGGTAAAGTCATCGTAGAATTATTTGAATATTTTATCTTTATACATAATTATTTAATTTAAAAAAGAGAAATTAACAAAATAATTATTAAACTATGATATCAATGAAAAATTAATCATTAAAGAATTTTTGCTAACAAATAAAATACTCAACTATGTAAAATGAACGACGCAAATATCGTTATTAACTTTTTGAAAAAAATATTAAATTTTAAAAAAAAATGATAGTGTTAATTCTGCTTTGCAATTCTAATTCTACTTCAGTTTTATGTTAAAATCGCAATAATTGAAGTAATCTTATCGTGAAGATGATGGCAAAAGCTCAAAAATACTAAAGCCAAAAACAATTTCCACGTTTTTCAATTTTCCGAAGATCTTCTATTGGTTCACCATTTCTCTTGATTTCACATCTTCATTTTCCATCACCATCTTCTCTTTCCTCCATCTGGTCTATCATTGTCGTTCAATTTTCATCATCAATGACTCGCTTTTAGCAGCGGAAAGTAAATTTTTTTTGCCAAAAGATTACTTTCAGCAATAGAATGTTGTCTTTCCGCTGCAGAAAGTAATCTTCATGAGTCATATATCAAGTACTCACATTCTGCGGCGGAAAAAACAACATTTCGTTACAGAAAAGACAACGTTGCTCAGCAGAAAAGAAAATGTTTTTTTTTTTAACAGAAAACGTAACAGTGTTGTTCGCTCTATTCATTTATCTTAGTTGAGTATTTTATTTGTTAGCAAAAATTATTGAGTAGTTACTTTGTCATTTACTCGTAGTTTATTTATTAATTTCTTTTAAAAAATAAATAATCTATTTTTATATGATTTGATAGTTCATACTACAACAATAATTAAATTTTATAAATAATTTTTTTTTACATAATTTAACAAATAATAACTTGAATTTTTTTCACCAACATTAATTATTGAAAAATAAAACAATATCAAAATGTCTCGTCCTGTCATTTTATACCCATTTGTTCTAGATGTTGTGACAAAAATGGACATGTGTATATATTAAATGTAACATAAATGTAGATTTTAAACTTTATAATATACTAAAATTAATCATTTTTACATGAGTTTAATTCATAAAGTTGTCACAGGAATCAAACAAATTCAAAAAGCCAACGAGGGTTGACCGATGCTCCTCAGTTTCCACACCTAACTTTGACCCTAGACATCCAGCTTCGGAGTTTCCACTAGGGGTAGGCTCCACACCCACCTGGCTCGCTTGATTCGTACCTCCAATCACCGTCCATCGTGTCTATCAGACAACGGAATACTAGTTTAGTGCTACGGAGCCCGACGGACGGTCCAGATTAAAAAGTAAATCGCGCCAAAACCTTGATCAGGCACGTGTCCCTCTAGCTTTTTGTAATATCCTAGGTCTCATCAGACGGTCGTCGTTTTGCGGTGATAAAAGAGAGTGAGGCCCACGACACAAAATAACATTTTATTTAATTAATTTTTATATGATAAATAAAAATTAAAAATTAAAAATAATAGAGAAGCGTTGACTATGAATGCGCAACTAAGATTTATTGAGTGTGATATTTTTAAATTAAATTAAAGGAATGTAATTGGATAAGGGCAATGGTCCAAATTAGCGGCGAAACAGGCCAAGATTTGAAGACTGTTGGGATGGGTTCATACTTCTTATTCTGCATGTGACCCAGTCTACGTGCATTGACTCACCACCCCCAGCTGCCAACCAAGTAGTGTTCTTGTCCTCTTTTTTTATTTTATTTTATTGTATTTTGTGGACTTTAATTCTGGAATTAATTATTAATTAATTTGATAGGTTTTTGTAAATTACTTCGTTCTACCAGTAAAATATCGTTAATTTTATATTAAAACCTGCATAATTTTATTATTAAGATTATCTCAAAAACGTGTTGTACTAACTATAAAAAAAAAAAATTCTACTTATAAATCATCATGTATTTTTTCACTCTCACCAGAAGAATGAGATTGTTGAATCTAACACGCACCTAGGTCATTATTGACCGTCCTCATCTGCTACACTCCAGGTTGGTTTTTAGCTCTTATATATCATTTGTAACGTCTCTTAATCATTCTAGAACAATTTGCTTTGCTCTAGACAGAGTTCTGCACAGTTTTATTTCTAGAGTTAGCTCAAAAGACATTGCATTAAGTATAAATCATGAATTTTTCTACTCTTTTAAATGATGTGAGATCTTGCATGGGTCATACCCACACTTGGATCATTATTGCTTTCATATAGCGAGCTGTCACAATTTTCTTTTACTATAGTTATTAATCAGGTTACTAAGGCTTTGCCTAGGTCCAATGTGGCTTTGGGGTCACTCTTTTTCGTGATTAAATTTAATACACTCTAATTTATAATTAAATTTATTCAGATATAAGATTAAATTACAAAATTGGGGTTTAAATATAAAAATATTACCTTAAAAACGTGATTTGGAAACTAAAACTAAATTTTATAAAGTAGATGGGTCAAAAAGGCAACTAGGGGCAAGTGTAAAATGGATCAAAGTAGAAAATACAGAAAGATAAGGCCCCCAATGAGGTCCATGGACAGGAATTCAGCCCCATTGGGCTCTTAATCCCTCTTTGAACCCTTTACATTTGTCACGACGATCCATGCATGTACATATTCTAATTGAATCTTATGATAATATTAAGATAAAAATAATTTTGCTCCAAATTTATATTATACTTATTTTTTGTCACAAAATTTTGAATTATATCTATTAATTCACATTTAAAAATGAATTTCTCATCGAGTTTTGTGGTACATCAGAATAATTGGTCTCATAGAACAAAGTTTACTCGGCATCATATTAATTTTTGGTCTTGGATGATACTACGTTTTACGTTCTAATCTCATATCATGACGCAACGATTATGTGTCATTCATTCATTGATAAAATTATTATGGTATCAAAATAATAAATTACATAAATTAATGATTGAATGACACGTAAATTACATGAATTAATTTTATAAATCTTGCCCAGATAACAATTGTCAAAATTTGGTGTTCTGATTTCTATTTTGAATCGACTAAAAGGTATGCGGTGCGTAAAAAATGATAAAACAAAATTTCAAGTGTTTCCGAAAAGTACGTGGTTATAGAGAGTAAAATTGTTGTTGGGACAAATGCTTTAAATTTGTGATATGACCACGTTTAGAGTTTAAATGCACTACATGTACATATTGTGCATGAATTAGAAGCTCATAATCAACTTCAATGATGACTTGAATTTATCTCCTTCGTTCGTAGTCTTCTTCTACCTGTTAGGATTTTTGTAATGTCTCCAATCTTCTTATTACAATATTGTCTTTTTTTTTTAAGGAAACCTGCACTGTTTTGTTCTTAAAGTTAGGCAAAAAAAACACGTTATATTACGTAAAAAAGAGAATCCTACTTATAAACAATGTATTTTTTTTCTCCAAAACGATGCAAGATTGCGCACCCCACTAATATATAAGTCAGACCCTCGAGTCATCCTTGTCTTCACAGGACGGATTACCACAATTTTACACCTAAACATCCTTATCATCATGTTAGAGTTCGGCGTAACCTGATTCTATTGGGCCGAACCGGTGGTGGTCTGCATTATAAATCTCATTTAGAGTTTTATTTTCTCTATAAATTGATGTAAGGTAAAATCGCAAAACTCGCGGTTGTATTTTAATTTTCAAAGTAGATTTATTCTAACACCTTGGATCAAATTCACATGAATGCACATATATACAAGGGTCATGTCACAGGCCACTCTCAATCCCAATCTATTAATTCCCCCACTTCTAAAAAACTCTCGTAAGCAATTCCACTTTGTGCATAAAATTAAAAAACACCACTTTCACTTTGTATACCCACTAACTTCATGACGCCACACTTAACACCATTCTCTCCTTTTTGGCTTAGGCAATAAGACGTTCCATTGCTCACCACTATTTTGATTATCTCAGAAGGATGCCCCCCACACAAATCATACGAGAGATTATGCTCATAGCTTTCTACTTTCACCCAACACACTAATATATCAGTCAAATATCTTTTGTATTAAACAATTAATTAAATATTAAATCAATTAAAATTTAAAAAATAGTTAAATGAGAATCGCACTTGAGGAGGACAACATCCAAACTCAGAAATAAAAAAGGACTGCCAGTGCTTTGACTCCATTCGGTAGAAAACAATGGAGGAAAAAGGATTCCGCTTTTAGATATTGGGGTTGATAAGCACAAACAACATTAATCTACTTGAATATGTGAAAGTATAGATGATCCAGCCATGAGGCTGACCCATTGTAACGTCCCCCGGTGCTCCCAGTACAATATTGTCTGTTTTGGGCCGAAGTTCGCATGGTTTTGTTCTTGGGGTTAGCCTAAAACGCGTTGTACTATGTAGGAAGGGGATCCATGCTTATAAACCATGTATTTTCTATTCTCCCAAGCGATGTGAGATTGTGCCCCCTGATATGGGCCGGATCCACACTTGGGCCTTTTCAGGCCATCACAGGGCGGGATGCCACACCCATATTAGTGGAGATGCACAATCTCATATCGTTTGAGAGAGTAGAAAATACATAGTTTATAAGTAGAGTTCTTCTTTCTACTTTACAATACGTTTTGGGCTAATCTCAAAAGTAAACTGTGTAGACTTGACCTAAAACAAATAATATTATACTGTAAAATTTGAAAACATTACAAATCCACTCTTCACAAAGTTCAAACTAAGACAGAGAGGACATGCTTTTTACTTTTTGTAAATTTAATCATTGCCCATCAAAATCTATGCAAAATATAAATTACTACGAGAAGCAAAAATATAAAAATATGCAAGAAGACAATGTAACAGTATAAAGTTCATTATGATTCTTCTTCTTTACTATTCTTATTCGATTCCACAGAGAGAAACTAAATATGGAAAAAGCAGTACATGAATGGTGCTTAGTTTTTATCCAAGTGTAGGAATCTAAGGACCGCAAGAATATTGCATCCTTTTATAGGCCCACTTGCATATATAAGCATCTCAATTGGGAGCTCTAATCATCACACGTTGAGGTTGCTTATACCCATCACAGCAAAACCATACATACATCATCATCCATGCATCTATACATGCATGCCTGATGCTTGTGAGAGAAGCAGAGCAAGAAAGAGAAGAGTTGTGTGGGAAAGAGACATAAGGAGACAATGTCCTTTCCGTGAATCCTAAGTTATATGATTTGTAAAAAACATAGAAAACATGCCTACAACCTACTTCCATGTTAAGATATCCATAGATTTAGAGTGCATACCTCAATCCATTGCTATTAAGAGTAAAAATTCTAGTTGAGCATTTAGGTCTTTAGTCTACGCCCAAATATCAAAATCTCATTCTCTAATAATTGATGAATATCCAAGAGAAAATTCAGTAATTACATATGAAATGGAGACTATGTCTTGGGGGTCTAATGAATCCAACCCATATTGTTCTATATACTCTACGCTCAAATACATAAACATAATTAACTATTTTAATGGGCTTATAATATGTACTACATATCATATGTATGTCCACTAATATGATCTAACAAACATCACTTTGAGAAAGAGGATCCAATAAATAGATGAGCGTGCGTGTGTGTATGTGTGAGAGAGAAGATAAATATAATGGGGTGGCCACAAAATGGTGATGTACACATCAAACAGGTTCAACTTTTTGGACAACTGTTCCAATTTTCTTCAGGATTAAAGTATAAAAGTCACTGTCTCTTTTGTTCACTTGCTTTGCATATGTTTGCTTTGCGCATATCTTCCAATATTCAATACAGTAATGCCACACTCATTATTTTTGTAAGTATTCATAGGTACATGCATAGATGCTAAATTCCACTATCTTATTAACAAAATGTTTTTAGTGCTAAAACACATTAATTATCCTAAACCCATCTTAGCTGTCAATCAAATCCTATAATTTAGGACAATCTTTTACTTCAAATTAAGTTTGAAAAGACTTTGGCTGATTCTCTCCAAAACCCACGGTTGATTGGATGGCCATAATCTCACAAGGCTGAAAACTAGGACAGCGTCTAATAGTCTAGACTCTAAGCCAACTCATCCTAAGATAGATCTTGATACTAACATAGGCTCGTCCAATGTCACTCATTATGCGCAGAGTATAAAGTATGAAGGTCATATTACTGAAGTATTCTCACTTAGGCATTTTCACGAACAGCTTAAGGGCAAGTCTTTCGGTGTTGGGTTACTTCGCCTACGGCTAAACTTTGCTCCATATCCTAGATAGAAAAGAAAGCTCATAAATAATAGATAGCTTTATAGCAAAAAAGAGACGTGTCCTTTCGAAATTACCAAGAAAATTGCAAACCTGTAGTTGCCGCTTGTTTTATGGAGTAACATTTCGTTTTCATAAATATATTCGAACTTTGAAAAGCTGTACCTTATTCCCTTCCCTTATCTCCAGGTTCGCTGACAGTTGGCCCTTTTGACAACTGAGAGCCGCGAGACAACATCGTTCCGGACGACTGTAAATCTCAGCCTCATCACCGTCCGACGAACCTGTATTTCAACGGGGAGGCCTTCTCCCTCATACACTTCTTGATCATTTAATCTGATTTTAATTTATTTTATTATAATTTATTAGTTTATTTTAATATTAATTAATTTCTGATATTTTCTGACAAAAAAATATAATTTAAATAGTAACTCTAATATTACTTAGTTAATTAATCAAAAAAAACACAATCAAATAAATACTAAATAATTTTTGTTAATAAATAAAATGCTTAATTATTGTGTACAGTTAAAAGATGGACGTGCGTTTCTGCCGAGCCATCGGAGGAGTGAATCTCCTACGTCCGATCAAATGCAGAACTGTAAGATAAGCGGTTGAGATTGATACATAACAGTCTTGGTTATGAAAGTTACGGCAACAGATCAATCTCTCCCTCTGATTATTAGATTAACCATTATCAGGGATAAGCTGACATCACACCATTGAAATGACAGCCCATGTTTTCTTTAAACAAATGGATGCGCATACTCCACGTGTAGGGTTGCGATTCATCCTCGGTTGGCACTTTCTCCCCTGGCTTCGTATAAATAGAGGGACCACCGCAGACCCATAGGGAGCAAGCAAGCAAGCAGCAAGCAGCAAGCAGCAAGCGGGAGATAAAGAGCGAAGGGGTGAAGGAAAGATGGCGCAAGACGAAACGAGAAAGGGGCCTTGGACAGGGCAAGAGGATTTGCTGCTTCGTTGCTTTGTCGGTCTATTCGCAGATCGACGATGGGATCTCATAGCAAAAGTTTCAGGTTTGAGGGTGGCGGGAGACACAGAATAGGTAGGGTTTTTATGGAGATTGGCGATTTTGGGATGGAGCGTTTGTTTTTAACCACCTCGTTTTTTTATTTTAGGTTTGAACAGAACTGGAAAGAGTTGCAGGTTACGATGGGTTAATTATCTTCATCCTGGTTTGAAAAGAAGCAAGATGACTCCTCAAGAAGAGCGTCTTGTTCTTGAGCTTCACGCCAAATGGGGAAACAGGTTTCTAAAATTTCTCCATTAATCAAATTCCTCTTCGATTTTTGAGGATTTGTCATTTTAATTTGGCCTACATGTTAGTTACGAACCCGATAGGGACAGCTATGATTGGGGTGATTGATATTGACGACAAGTGCTAAGGTGTTTGTTTTTGGACTCTTCCATCAAAGTTAAATTTGTGGTAGTAACTGGACGTATGAACAAATCTGAATGAGCTTGTCTGTCTGGATTTGCATTTTTTACTTCTACAGTTAACCAATATGAACTCGTGTTCTTAATTTCTGTATTTTAATTGGCTCATTGTAAGAGGCGGAATAAAAGTTTGAATTAAAGGTCAATTTTTGTATTTATTTTAATTTCCTTGGAATCAACTTTGCCATCCCTTATTCATTAGTGGAAATTTATGGGATTCCAGATGGTCGAAAATTGCTCGTAAACTGCCAGGGCGAACTGACAACGAGATTAAGAATTATTGGAGGACCCACATGAGGAAGAAAGCGCAGGAGAAGAAAAGGGTCATGTTTCCTTCATCATCTTCTTCAAATTGCTCTTCTGAAGCTTCCAACAATCCTACTGTTGATTCAATGCCAATTCGAGAAACTGGAGAAGAAAGCTTTTATGACACAGGAGGGTTTCAAATCTCAGCTTTGAAGACAGCCAAAGAAGACAATCTGGCACACGAAACCGGCTTCTCCTTGGACGACATATGGAAAGACATAGCTATGCAGCCTGTTGAGACCATGTTCAAGCCGATTTTCAGTGGCTATAGCGAAGAGAATTCCAGCTTTAACTGCCCACCAATGGCTTCTCCTTCATGGGAGTATTGTTCAGATTCTCTGTGGAAGATGGAGGAGGAAGAGGACAAGATGGAGGAGGAAGAGGACAAGATGTTTCCCCATTAACTATTAAGTAACCCAGCTAATCAGGTTTTAATTCATTGAAATTTGTTCATATTATGTAGTATTTTCGTCTTCTCTGGGGGAGGGGGGGGTCTGTGTATAGAAATGTAGCTTTCTGGTAGCTTTCTGAGTCTGACTCGTTTCTGTATGGTCATAGCCATCGCCATTGTAATTATCTCATCACATGCATCAATTATCCTTAGCTTATGCTTTTTTTTCTGTGTAGAAAAGCAAAGAAGTCTTGCTTGTAGTTTGGAAATGCTGTAACTCCTGGCCTAGTCTGCCATTGTTGTTTAGTAAAATGAACGTTTTACTTTACAGGAAAAGGAATTTCTGGGCCAATCCTTCCATTTTTCAAATAACTTGTCTAAAAATGAGGAAAAAGGTTGATTTTAATGCAAGTAGGCCACGGTTCTCATGCATGTAATACGAATAAAGCCAAGTTGTGGTGACTGAAAGTATAATATGATACTCTAATTGTATTTTTGGTTTAAATTAAACAAAACATATCTTTGTGTCATTATAATTGTTGCCAACGCTCGGATGTAAAGTCATTAGCTATTTAAGTTTCTTGCTTCGAAGAAACTTGATCAGTCTATGTAACTGCAAAGTTCTTCGCGGGGAAGGAACTCTACCCAACTTTTATGTTACTTATTCGCCGAATTTGATTTGATGTGAAGACATTGAATTACAGCCGCTCAAGAGGTACTAAATTTGCTTAATCGCGAAGCGGGTGGTTTAGAACCATTTGTTATTGCTTTTCCCCGAGCCACAATCCTCTTTATGTAGAGGGTAAGGGTAAGGTAATTGAAGGTATGAGTGCTACTTATTTGCGAAAAGAAAGAGGTTTAGAGAGAGAAAAATGAAAGAATCTTGTTGAGAGTGAGTGGCATCTCGTACTGATAGTTAAGAAAGACTCAGGTGTGAGTCTGACCCATATCACTGAGGATGCATAATCTCACATCGCTTGGTAAAGTAGAAAATACATGGTTTAGTTGGTACTTTCGCAATAGTGAATTCCTTCTATAGTTTTTTCTTCTATCTCTCTAATGAGCAGTCCAACCCAATGTCACTCCCACGACCAGCTACCAATGGCTGGCCCAAGAAAACAGGGCTGGGTTCATCAAACTGGCTAATATAATCGCACCCACAAACGAAACCAATGGCAATGGGTGCAATTGTCGCTAATAGGGCCGTTGCATAGACTTTGTAAACTAGGCCCAAAGTCATCACTCTTTTGAACACATAATTTAAGGGTTTTTTTTATTAATTAATCTTTTTAAAAAATAATTATGACGTAATTATTAGGAGCAATTTTTAAATTATGGTTCATAAATTAAAAATAAAGCAGCCTTTTTCGCATTGCTGTTCAGTCAAAGAAATGCACCAACTAAACTGCATGATTATTGATTCGTCCACTTTATGTTGAAATTAATCATAATCGCAACTTTTATTTTCATTTTTTATTTTTTTATAATTTACACAAACAAAAAAAAAAACATTTTTATTATTTATTTTCCAAAGTCGCGGGTTTAATTTACGGATAATAAAGAGAGGAAAATCTTATTTATGGCAAAGTCAAAATAATTAATAATTCACAAAAATGATATTAAATCAAAAATTTATATATTAAAAAATGTTTGTTTTAGTGGTCTTGATCACTTTGATTATGCTAATACGTTGTTTAATTTGGGTTACTTAGTTTAATAAAAATGAAGATTAAAGCACACACGTTGAATTTTGACTTTAAAAAATAATAAGAAATTACATTTATTTAAAAGTCAAATTTATTTAATATTATTTAAAAAAATGCAACAAGTATAATCCATGATGGTACCGCTCGTTTACATGCCTTACATTTTGGGCACGTCAAAATCAAATTCATCAACTTAATTTGGAGTACTAGACAATATTATTGTAGGTAGACTTTAACTTATTAAATTTAATTGACATATTTATAAATTATAAATTTAAATAAAGTAATACTAAGTTTACTTCTTAATTTTATAATTTATTTTAATTATTATATGTGACAGTCTACCTTGTAAAACTAAGGATAGTTCATGTGTGGGTTCGGCCCATACTAGTAAGGGTGCACAATCTCACATTGCTTAGAAGAGTGAAAAATACATAGTTTATAAGTATGATTCACCTAACTATCTACTGCAACGTATATTTCAGGCTAACTCAAAAATAAAATCGTACAAATTTTAACCTAAAATGAATAATATTATATTAATTAAAGAGTAATAAGTAAAGCCTAAAAAATATAAAATTTGAAAGTAAATATAATGGAACTGGGTGGCTGAATCACATGTACCGCGCCCCAGGGTGGCTGCCCAAGCTTTAACCAACACTCTCTCGCGTTGAGCTTTGACGAAACACATTTCTCGCACGTGGCGTGTTTCCGATGGCCATCACATGACTCGGTACCTAATCCCATGTGCGACCTCACTACAGGACAACCCCTGTGGATTTGCTGCAACCCTTTGTGAGAAAGACAAATAATAATACATAATCAACTATATAATAACATTTTATTTTCGATTATTTTTATATTTTTCAATAAAAATATTTTCCCATAATTTTTTAAAATTAAATTGCTTAAATAAAAATACAAATTATTATTCATTTTCTAAACAAAAACTCCGTCCTAATTTATTAAATTAAAATATAATAATTAATAAAAAAATTCTTCGTGATCTTGTCTAAGGCACTAGTCGTTGGCTGTTTGGAAGTTATGAAAAGTTAAAAGGAGAGATATTAAATATTTAATAGCAAAAAAATATTAGTGAATCTTTTTTTATCCCACCCATTAAATTAATAAATAAATAAATAAAAGGCCCCAAAGATGCCCCACCTCATCGTTGAAAGACGTCTGTTGTTGATCATTGAGCATTTGCCTTGATATTTTTTGACAGAAAATATGACTGCGAGCTTTACATCGTTTATTTTTTATAGTTCAAAGTTTTAGTTGTCTAACAAAATAACTTCAAGGTCTGGCATGTCGCTGAATCCAAAATCTAGGGTTTGTTTTGTGTAATTTCTCGTATATTTAAATGAGATACATAGATCATATAAAAGTAAAAAATAGAAAGACATTCATAAGGACATAATTATCATAATATCATATATTATATTTTGTGATGGTTTTATTTTTATTTAAATGATAATATTATTGTAGATTTGACCTTAGAAATGGGATCACATGGAGTTCTAAATGATCTAATGAGTATGTGGGAGGGCTGTGACTAAAATAATATATCTTTGATTATTGCTAATTATTGAAGCATTCCAAAAGATTAAGCTTTTAAATAAAGCATTATCATCAAGGGAGATTGCATTAAAGATTTGCTAACTACCTCTAGATTCTATATCCCATGTAAAAAACAAAAAAAGAAAATTAATAAAACAACCACAGAACTATGAGATCAATGACAAGTCATACACTAAATAATTTTTTTTAACAAATAAAACACTCAATTATTAGAAATGAACGATGCAAATATCGTCGTTAACGTGTTGAAAGAAACATTAATATGTTCGAAATCGATTTGGGTATCAAAATAGAAAATCGATTTTAGAAATATTAACTTGTTCGAAATCGATTTCGGTATAAAAATGGAAGATTTACAGTTAACTGTTTGTTGGAAAATCAATGCACTCCAAGTTAAATGTGTTTCTGATCCACTAAGGAAATTTGACGAAAAATTCATTGTCTACTACATTGAAGAACGACAAAGAATTTAACAAATGGAGATGAATATTTTTCGCAGTGGAAGCTATTCTTTCCAATGCGGAAAGTGAATCATTCTGTAGTAGAAAAAAAAACATTCCACTGTGAAAATAAAATATTTTTTAACGGAACGAATACTTTTCATAGTGAAAACTAGCATTTCGTTGCGAAAAATAAGTATTTGATCTTTTCGATGCAGAAACAAATTGAAATTTTTAACGAAAAACGTGACAGCGATGATTGCTCCATTTATTTCTCATAGTTTAATATTTTATTTGTAAATAAAAATTATTTAATGATTAATTTATCATTGATTTTATAGTTCAGTGATTATTTTGTTAATTTTCTTGACAAAAGAAACAAGGGAAAGACCTATTTTTTAAAAAGCTAACTACATTTTTTTTAGATATATAAATATTAAAAATAGTCCTTTTAAGTAAAAATTTTCCTGCTTTTTACTGAAAAATGTTTTCAAAATCTGTTTTTGGGTTTTTAAAAATAGTTTTTTGAAAAGGGTTTCATTCATTTTAGTTAATTAAATACATTGTAATAAGGTGAAGTGAATTAAGAAATAGGGTTTTTAATTTTAATTAAATATTCTGCCTTGTCGTCTCACAAGTAACAAAGTAGGCCCCCCACGAATATCAAATTAATCCAATGGATGTTCTTCTCTTAACTTGGTAATAATGACATATTAAATTTTAATATCAAATCAAATATTGACTGCGCTTCAAAGGATGCCCGGGATGGATGGAAACTGGTGGCATCGTGCGAGATAACAGAAGCACTCGTGTGGGAGGATTTTTCATCTCCTTGAAATTGGTACTGCGATTGAAGTAGTGGTCCGGAGTCTTTTAAAAAATTGAGTTTCTCAAAACTTGAAGCGAAGACGGATTCATCTCCATATATCAAAATGGTTAAAAAATTCAACGGCAATAAAGGGTATTTGACTAAATTGTTTTCTGACATAAATAATATTATTCATCAAGATAATCAGATCTCTCTAAATCATATTTTTCGGAAAGAAAATAGATACAACTGATTAATTAGTAAACATCGTCATCAAGGAAAGAAATTTGTCATTCGGGAAAGATATTTCACTAGGTTAAGGAAGAGTTCTCAAAAATGAGATCTAGTTTTATTTAATCAATTTTTTTTAATGTGTAATATCATTACATGAATGCTATATTTACTATCTATTCCTACTTGTTAGAGTTTGGTGTGATTCGAATTATAGTTGAACTGGATCAAGCCCATATCCAATATTAATGTTATCTATTTTCTCTATATATTGATGCTTGAGTCGTAAAATTTATTGTACATTGATTTCAAATTAGTGAATTTCTCTTCTACCCGTGGTTTTTCCCGTAAGGGTTTTTCATGTAAATCTTATTGTCTCTATTTGTGCAGATTTAATTATACTGTTAAATATTTGACACTCAAAAAATAAGAATAAAATGTAAGAATATTAATTATAAAATTAATTAAGTTTAAAATAATGCAAAAATATTACTTAAGAGGGGAAGCATATGCAGATCCCGGAATCTTTCAAACACAATTCCTCACCCACGTTCTTTGTCTTGAAAAACGGCAGTGATTTGAATTTATTTATTTTATAAATTAAATAACGACATTAAAAACATAATATTATTCTAAGTTAATTTAAATAATGACATTTATTATTTAATCACATTTTAATGATTAAAAAACATAATATTATGTTTTATTTAATTAGCAAACGTAATATTAATTAAAAAAAGATTAATTAAAGTAAAGAGCAAAGAACAAGAAAGAAGATGATAAAAGTCAACTGCAAAATGGTTGAGTTCAGTTTTCTTGGGCAGTTCACAAGACAAAGGCAATCTATTAAAAGCCTCCATTTTTTCAAACTAGAGAATGTTTATTATAAAATCAAATATTTTTTATTTAGGAAAATTAATAAACCAACTGCTAAATTATAAGATCAAAAAATAAATCAACTGTTAAATAATTTTTATTAATAAATAAAATATTTAATTATAAAAAATAAACAGAGCAGACATCGCTATTAAGTTTTTCATTAAAAATATTTTTTTTTTTCGCTGCAGAACAATATCTTTCTCTTATAAAACAATTTCTTTCTGTTGCGGAACGATTGTTTGAATACCCACTAATTTAATAGGTGAAAAACACCCTTTTTAATATAAACAAATGTATTCATCATTGGTTAGGTTGAGAGTTTTTTTTTTTAATAAATACTAATATATATTTAAATTATATTATATGAAAAAATTTATTAGAAATATATGAGTCATGCCCAAATGGGTATTTTAATTAGTTTAAATTTAGCTAAAAGTAAATTATAATCTCTCTCTTTGCCTACGGAGTTGCTCTTCTTGGATGTAGGGGTGGGCAAGAAATGACCAGAACCAAGAACCAACGATTGGTTTCTGTTCGATTCTTGTTCTTGGTTCTCAAAACTGTATTTGGTTCTCCCCTTCCGTTAAATTGAGAGCCTTGAGCTCCTTGTCGAAGGAAAAATTCAAACAGAAAGGGGAAGGGTGAAAAAGGCTGGAGCTCCCTGTTGAAGGAAAAATTCAAACAGAAAGAGGGAGGGCGAAAAGTAGACTGAGGAGAGAGAGAGAGAACAAGAGAGAGAGGACAAGTGAAAGGTGAGAGCGTGTGAGGCAAGGAAAAACAGTGGAAGAAGCTGTTGCTGCCATCGGTGAGGAGAAAACTTCATTAGCTAGAATTTCTCAGTTCTTCCTCAATTCAACAAGGATAGAGCGAGAAAGAGAAAAACAAAGCGAACGAGAAAGAGAAAAACAGAGCGAGAGAAAAACTTGCATTTCAAGTTGGGAACCAGAACTGAGCCTCGGTTCCTGTTTCTTGTGGTTTCTTACTCTCAGAATCGAGAACCGAACGGTCGGTTCCAATAGGTCTAGAACCAGAATCGAGAATCGATTTGCCCACCCCTACTTAGATGTAAGGTTTTTTCTATGAATGAATATTATATATATTTATTTATTATTTATCAAATATAAATTAATAATTTATTTTAATTATTAATTACACTCATTAATATTTATTAAGATGAAAAATAATAATTAGAAACTTCTATAATTGAAATGGAACAAAGGCTAGTATGGAAATTTGATTAGAAAGAGGGGTATTAAGGGAAACATGAAAATCTCATTAATTTATTTGGAAAATCTAACGAGATTTTCACGGAATATCCGATTTTTCGTAAAATGCCAAAATTCCATATTTTGTTCTTGGACCGGACTCTCTCTGTCTCTCCCATAAATAGCGTCCTCCCAACCTTCTTCAACTCCCTTCTTCCCCTTCTTCTTTGATGATCGTCTTGTGCTTGCTGCACTGCTGAAGAAGAAGAAGAAGAAGCTGACTATGGAGGAATTGGGTTCTATTTGGGTTTATCAGGAGGTGGGTTGTTTCCCATTTCTATATTTCTTCTGGGTTTTCTTTCCTTTCGCAATCCTCCAAGCTTTTCTCTCTTCATTTCCTCAGTATTATTGTCTCTCTCTCTCTCTTAACTCCATCTTTCTTTTCTTCGTCTTTAACCTGTTTACAACCGCAAACTATTTGTTTTGTTGATTTAATCACTTGGGTCATATCCTTTAAACAAAGACTGTATTTTTATGTTTCAATTCGGCGAAGTTTCCAATTTGAGATGCTCTTCCGCGTTGGTTTCTCACCGGAACAACGGAATCATCCATTTTCCGGCGAAAACATGCCATTGAATTCGCACAAGATTTTGAAGCTCATTCATCATAGAAAATTTTCTTAGTTCATTTGTGTTCTCAACGAGCTGATAGAGTTGCATTCGGCAGTAATTACTGCAGAAGTGTAATTTATCGGAACATTGAGTGTCGGTTCTCATTAGGTTGGTAGGTTCAACTGCGATTCTTTCTCTTCTTTTGTTGTTTTCTTTTCTATTCAAAAGTGGAAGCTTTTTTTGACTTGATGAGGCGGATGTCCTTTTTTCTGACTTCTGCATTTATAATAAAGTTTTGGGTACAAAATTTAATCGTAATTTACTGATTTACTTCTAATATTTTTCACTGCTAAGATTCTCTGTTTCTGGGTCTTAAACTACTGTGAAAATGGTTGAGAATTTGCAGAATGTTGATGAGCTGAAGGAGAAGCTTCTGTACAGGACACTTGAGCTAGAATCATTGAAAATGGAAGCAGTTGAGGAGATTAAAAGGATCAGAGAAAACGCGAAGAATCTGCAAGACCTTCTAAAAATGGCGTATGATGAAAGAGATGAAGCAAGAACTCAGTTCCAGATTCTCATGGAAAGGCTTCTCTGTTCGAACAGTGATGAATTCCGGACTCGTCTTCCTCAACTGCTGTCGGAAAGCCGTCTGTTTGTTCCCACTAAAGCAAATTCAAGCATAACAGAATCAAACAGTCTGTCTCGTGACTCTCCTCCGGTCGATTCGTTTTTTGATACGGTTTCTTCTCCAGATTTCTCCAACATAAACATGGCCGATTCGAGTAAAATGGGTGCTGTTAATGAACAGTTTTTAATCGATCCTTCCTTAGAGATCATTGAAAATATTGCGAAGGGGAAGCCATTGCCGCAGAAGGGAAAGCTCTTGCAGGCTGTAATGGAGGCGGGTCCATTGCTTCAGACACTGCTAGTCGCCGGACCTCTGCCCCGGTGGCGTAATCCTCCGCCATTAGAGCCCTTTAAAATTCCTCCATTTTCAATCAAAGACAGCCAGACTTTGAATTTCGATCAAAACCCATTACCAAAATCCAGTTTTTCAGCTCAGAAACAACAAAATTCATCTTCATATACTGAAATTTTCAGTGGGTCTTCTCGAATGTGTTCAGCTTCTATCTTGAGCGTTAACGGATCTTCTCCTGGGTCTTGTTTCGACATTCCTGACAGCAAGCGACAAAGATTACAATAACATCAGCTGGATTTTCATGATTTCTGGTGTAAAAATCAAATTTCTTGGGTTGGTGATGTAAATGACATAATTTTGTTTTGAATTCTTACGTTGAACGAGATATCTATTTGACTTAGTTTACCTCTTTTGGCTTCCACATAAACATCAACAGATTCCACTTAGAACATCAACAGATTCCACTTAGAACAGAACAGTCAGAAACTAACGACGAAACAGAGCAATCCATAAAAAAAATCAATTGATCATAAAAATTACGCTATCGATGGAGTTAATGAAATTCAAACCAATCAAAAAACATTTTCAAATATGAGAGAGAGAGAAAGAGAGAGAGAGTCTTAAGAAGACAAAGGGTCTGGAATGTCAGAACCGTAGATATGACCCATCTTAGTACGTTTAGTTTCCAAGTATCTTTCGTTTTCCTCAGTGATGGGAGTCAAAACAGGAACTCTCCCAACAACACCCAATCCATACCCTTTCAACCCTGTAAACTTGGCTGGATTGTTCGTCATCAACCTCATCGTTCTTACTCCAATGTCTCTCAAAATCTGCAGTCACCCAAAATATACACAATCTTACTATCCATTCAGCCATGCCAAATAGTCATTAACTCATTTCTCTTAATAATAATCTATAAACTACAGTTGTTAGCAATTTGAAGTTTGGTGTCCATTTATCCGTTAAAACCAGCACATGTATATCATGTTTTTTATCGAACGAGGTGTTTCAAACCGATTTCTAACATATCCGATGGTGTCTAACCCGACTTCGAACTCTATCAAATCTTTTTTTTGGCGATTTTGAACTTTGTCGATTGCGTGATAGAGTAAGAAATTATATTGAAAATCACCAGAAATTTTAGAAATCAAGTTAAAACATCTCATTGAATGAAATTCGAAGTATATACATGTTGAATTTAACGTGATTTGGACGGAATTTGCTAAATCGAACGGGTTTTAACCAAACTGACCTGAGCTCCAATCCCATACTCACGAGCATCAACAGCCAATCCAAGTTCTAGATTAGCCTCAACTGTATCATGGCCTTGATCCTGTAAATTATAAGCCTGAAGTTTATGGCCAAGTCCAATTCCCCTTCCTTCATGTCCTCTCAAGTAAACCACAGCTCCTCTGCCGGCTAGATCGATCAACTGCATTGCAAAATCCAACTGGTTTCCACAATCGCACCGAGCCGACCCAAATATGTCTCCGGTCAAGCACTCCGAATGAACTCTCACTAGAACATCTTGTCCATTTCCAATTTCTCCCTATTGCAACAAGCACAACTTAGCAGAGTTTAAGATTTTCGATTGACTTACATTCATAGAGATTTCGAGTATACCTTTACTATGGCAACATGCTCGGTCCCGTCTAGCTTCGACCGGTAGCAGTAGGCATTGAATAAACCCCATTTGGTCGGAAGACGAGAAACCGCTCGTCTTTCCACCAATTTCTCTCTCTTTCTCCGATATCTACACGGCCATTCCAAGTGGTGACGATTTGATGAAAGCACAAATGCCACCAATTGCTAGAGATGTTAGATATTGGATTGAAACACCTCATCAATACACAGAAGTTGCAAGCAAAACGTATTTTGTTTTAACTTTCCTTGAAAATTTACCTGATCAAATCAGTAATTGAGACAATTGGGATGCTTTGCTCCAATGCCAACATTCTTAAGATAGGCAAAGTGGCCATAGAACCATCTGCTTCATTAACAATGGCAGAAAGAACACAAACCGGACGGAGACCTGCCAGTGTAACCAAATCGACGGAAGCCTCTGTATGACCGGCTCTCCTAAGAACTCCCCCATTTCGATATTTGAGGGGAAACACATGGCCTGGCCTTCGAAAATCTTCCGGCTTAGACTCCAACGACGATAAAGCAAGAACTGTTTTGGCCCGGTCACTTGCCGAAACTCCAGTGGAAGTGCCGGTTTTTGAATCCTGCACAAGAAGATGACAATACCCTCTATTCAAATTGACCAGTTTAAATGATATTTAGTTATGTTTGAAAAGAGGTTCATCACTATATACCACTGTGATTGTGAAAGTTGGAGCAGAAGAGTCCTCATTTTCAGTGTCTGGGGACATTAGAGGAAGCTTCAGCCTCTCAAGATCCTCCTCTTTCATTCCTACCGAAACAATTCCTGATCCATATCTGACCATCAAGGCAACATCACTTGCACTTACTGAAGAAGCTGCCATTATCAGGTTTCCTTCAATTCCCCCATTTTCATCATCCACCACAATTACAAACTTAAAGAAACAACAAACCCTAGTGTTACGACATAAACCTTAATTAGTTCAACCAAAAACAGAAACAAAACAAAAATCCAAGAATTTTTAGTGGTTGTTCATTGTTTATGTGAGAGCCACGTCCACTGTAGTCGCAGTGATTGGAAAAACAATTACTCTGGATATAGAATTTCTTGATACTCTAATAGGTTTTTGTCTAGACTTCGTCTAAATATGATGATCCGACTTACATCATTGCAATAACAAGATAAAAAGGAGAATTTCTACCTTTCCATGGCGTAAAGAAATAAGGGCTTGCTCAATGGAAGAATATCCCGGCGATGGACAGTCAGGATCCCCCTCAGCGTCACTGACAAAAAAATCGATGGTCTCTGGCGTGATTTCAGCATCCAAAGTCCCAAAAGTATCGGAAATGGACTCCTCCAAAGCCCCCAAAAGAGACCCATTTTGATTTCCTTCTTCAAAGAATCCTCCAACTCCATTTCTAGATACTCTGATAGCCCAACCAGAAGAACTAAGCAACCTTCGCTTCCATTTCCCAAACCCGATTGCCAGAGAAGATCGATGAAAGCTGCAAATAAACATAAATTATATCGAGCCAGTAGGCAATAGAGAGAGATAGAGAGAGAGAGACTAAAAGAGAGAGTTTACCAGTATCTGGTGAATACACTGAAATGAGGAAACACAGGATGAGAAATCAAAGCAGAGTTCATTAAACTGGATTACAAACGGGCCTCACAAAACGTCTGAAAAAGCGATTTAACAAATTTGCAGGCTTTGGTGTTCTTCGTTGCATGGATTGGCAATTGGATAGAGGTCGAGAAAGAGAGGAGACCACGAGTACCTCTAGTTCTTGATATACACTATGTAGTCGCTATCTTAAACTTGCAAAATTCTTTTTCAATATTTTATGGTCAAATAAGAGAAACCCATCAATCTTCAATCACTCAAAAGCTTTTTACCATCTGTTTGGAGTGTCACTCGATCATACCCACCATTCAAATTCATCCCAAACGTACGTTGAGAGAGAAATAGTTGGCATTGATTTTCAGAAAATTAAGGATAATCCCTCTGCAGACTGCATGTTAAGAGGAGATGAAAGAAGAGCGGGAAAGCAAACGTGCTTTCCTATCTATCCGTTGCTAATGCTATAAAGATTTTCTAGAGGCGGGTGAAAAATATATCCAAAAATAAAAAAAATGATTTTATATTTTCATTTTAATTCTTCTTAATTTATTGATCAATGTAATATAATATTTTAAATATTTATATTATATTATAATAATTTTACGTATAATATCACTCAATATCAAATATTTGTGTATAAAAAAATAAATAAGTAGATAAATACGTGGTTTGTCATCATGTCTGGAGATGTTCAAAACCAATTGGTTCACAGCTCGTCATCAACTCTAGGGATGTTCAAAATTGACCTGGAGCCGGTGAACCGGATTAGAGCCTATGGGTTCGGTTTTGAACTTTGAAGATTTAAACTCAGTTCTATTTTTTAAGGATCACCTTTTATTGGTTTCGTTTTCAGTTTGACAGATTTAAAACCAGAGCTAACCAAACAAAACCGATAAAATTTAAAATTTGAAATTTTTTTCAAACCATTAAAAAACCCATAAGAAATCCGAGGCAATTTTAAAATAAAAAAAAAAAACTCGAGTTGGCATAGTACCCCTATAAATAGTTCTCCACTCAATTATTTAATTTTAAGATATTTATATCTATTTTATATAAATTCCAAGTCCAAGTTCATGTTCAACGTGATTTGTTTCAATATTTATATTACGAGTAGAACTACTGAACTAGAACCAAACCGAATCCAACCAAACCAAACCAAACGGGTTTGGTTTCTATAATAAAACATACCAATATCTGTTCTAAAATTACTACAACCGAGGTAAATTGGTTCAGTGGATTCTAACATAAAACCGAACCATGATTGCCCCCCATTCATCTCTTGTATCTACCAAGCTAAACCCCAATTCCTCGGCAGAAATGATGGAATTTTTGCATTGATTCTATGGATTTGTGGACATTAACTGAACAGAAATACTTAGTATTCAGTGTAGCCTGTGTTCTATTTGATTAATGATGAAAACATGGGGAAGAGGATCGTAGGTTCAGGCAATTACCCTTTTTTCTCATTTAAGAGATTTCTAAGACGGTACTTGAACTACACTTACATGCTATAACGTTATCCCTATAAATAGTCTAACAACTAAAAGCCAACTAAGATTAACAGGTTGTAGAGGGCCAGAGAAAAAGAAAAAACTCAACTGCAGTTGCCTTTCATTGTGACTGCAACAAGAAAATTCTGCTGGAATCCCATAAAACTCTCATGATCCCGAGTTTTGTTTCAGCGTCGTGAAATGAGGAGCCTGTAAGGTCAGACGGGTATGGGAGCAATGCATCTCTCTCGGCTTTAAGGTCGTCAACATCTACAACCAATGTCTCGAGTTCATCCAAATTTCGACCGTTCCAATTGCCATGAGCTTGATAGACCTTCGCTTTAGCGACCTCCTCTCCATGCATATTTACTAGCACCACATTCCGGCCAGGCTTGCATTGAAGTAATTCGATTGGTGCACTTTCAGAGTTATCGAAAATACCTGTCCTTTGAATGCTTTTCCGATCTCTTCTTGCATTTGATAAAGCATATGTACTACCAACCGGACTATCGGGTGAATCACATAATCCGGCTGTACCTGACCCGCCTTGCTTGTCTGGAAAGCCAGAATCAATTTCTGATGTTGTGCGAACATCCTTGGCTGTCCGTGCTAGCCTTGCTTTTCTGTTGTTCAGCCTGCAATAATAACGACGAAAAGAATTGTCCGTCAAAAGATATTTGTGAGGATTTGGAAAATAATACACGATTATTCATATCACAAGGCATGGAGGATAAATTCTTGAAAGAAAAATTTCCCCAGAGAGACAGAAAGCGCATAACATTCTAATCATCTTGTTTGCTCAATTACCAGGCAGAGTAATGTTGAAAATATACCTAGGAGAGTAAATGGACTAATAAAAGGAAAGAAAGGTTGTAATGATTTCAACATCATAATATATGACTAGAGCTGCAATGTTGATACAACTAATCTCTTAGAAGAAGTTTTTAGCTTCTTAGTAAAGATTCATCGGTATAAAATAAAATTATCAAACCTCAAGAAGAAAATTTAAAAACCAAGGTAAGTGAGACTTCCTCACCAATTTTTCAGCTGCGAAGATGTCACGTCAGATCCCTAAAAAACCATAGAAATCATTTAGAAATGACAATTTTTTAAATTAGACAGCACAAACCATTTTAACAGCATCATCAATGAGTGATTTGGTAAATTTATGTGAATAGATAAATTTGACATACATGAAGACTCAATTTATCAGCCCAAGATTGTATTGAAGCTGCATGCCGCTGCATTTCAGGTTCATCCAAGAGAGCTTTCTCAATCAGCTTCATCTGTTTATCATTCATGATAGTTCGTTTCCTTTTTCTACGATGCTTTTCCTCGGATGGAACAGTGTCAACTGTCTCCTCCATTGGATTTCTGATTGCTTCATTCTCTTTGACATGATCTATTGATATGGAAATTTCACCATAGCCAATTTGGTCAGTAATATTCGTTCCTCTGGCAGAGTTGGTATCAGAACCACTGGTTTCAATGTTATGTAGATCTCTGTCATCTTCTTTTGCACCTCCAGAAGCTTTTCTGATGGATAGGCTATCTTCTTTACTCCCAGATTTTCTCAATGAAAGATCAGTTTGATCTACATGTTCCATTTCCACGGAAAAATCCACTTCTCTGAAAGCAGAGTTCTCAGACATTTCCTCTGTCAAATTATTATTTCTATTGGAAAATTTATGAGGTTCTTCTCTCACTGAAAGTGATATGCTACATCCTGCACTCTGATCATCCTTCGGGGAACAAAATTCAATCTTATTTAGATTTTAAAAAATGTTTAAAATTTAAATTAGTGTCAGAGTACATATTCATGAAATTGATGAAATGGAGAAATTGAAGTCATAAAATATCTTGAAAACTCTCCTAATAAAAGTTTATCCAGTTAATGCATAACGATCACATACCTAATCAAGTACTGTAAATATTGAATGGTGTCTAGGAATATGCAATAATAGAATGACAGCCCAAGAAAACAATTTGATCAACTGTGTGTGAACAAAATGAGATTAACTCGACTACTACCTGATTAATTGATTGGATGTTGAGTTTTGAAAACTTCTCCCAAGACATTGACTCTTCAGCTGCATTGTCCTGAGAATCATTGCCAACAACATGGTTTGAATGATGAAGAAAAAACCTTATGTTACTGAAAAATATTAGAATAGAAAAAAATATTTATATACATGCATAATGCACAAAGAGAATGAGAAAATAAAAATCCACGGTTATATACCTCAACTTGATTTTCTTCGATCTTGGCAGAACTAATTACCTTCTGAAGTTGCTCAAAAAACATCCTGAAAACTTTTACATTCATTTATTATTACAAATTTTGATTGCTGATGAAAAAAAAAAACTCATTACACATTTGCTCAACCTCAGGAGACGTGGACTTTTTGTAAAGTTATAAATAAGTACAAATTTACTAAGCATATATATCAATAACCATCACAGAAAATTACGCAAAGGAAGCAGCCCCACATTTCTAAGAACTCTTCACAACTCGAGTTCCCAATTAGTTCCCCCATACATCTATTATCATGGCTAAGTTACTTGCATTTATCAGTTCAAGAAAAACTAGAGTTACTTACAAATCAGTAGTATTTCAAGAACAAAATATGAAGCCCATATATAAAATATGAGCACTGTGTAGGTCATAATCACACATGATCAACCTTGCCATAACAAAATTCGAAGAAATAATCAAAACTGCACAGCAAACATATAACTCATTAATCCCCTTGTAGATCAAGCTGCTCATTTCCAAATCTTAAAATGTTCAGCCAAAAATAATAAGAATAAAATCTAGACATTTTCCAGATTTTCAAATTGAATGCAGAATAAAAGACGTAATAATGAGAAGCGTGGATGTACAATCACTGTCTTCAAGAGTGAAATACTGAGAATGGTATTTATGCATTGGTAACATTTGCCACAAAAGCCTAAGCACAAGTAGAACATGGTTCATCCAGTCTAAGGAATCAGGTAAACAAACAGTAGGACTGGTAATTGGATCCACGGTAAATGGAAAATAAGTGGCCAGAGTAGTTTTTCAATTTATCTCATTCCATCTTATCAAGGAATAAACTTGCTTTCTCAATAATTAAGTACATGTGAAAAAACAGTGTATGAAGGGAAGGAGACTCATCAAGGGAAAACTAAGAGTAACAAGAAAAGCTATGAAGAGAAAAGCTAAATATCCACATTAACTGAAAAAAAATGAAGATTCATCAGACACATAAAAACGAGAGAACCACTTCAATCAACCAATCTGTTCAACAAGCCACTAAATAAATCCAAGAATTAACTATCATCTTTATGTGTACATGACCAAGTGATCCCACATATCTCTCCAAAACCTAACTTGCTCTAGACTAGTTAGCAAAAATGTTTGGTAAGAAAGAGAGCAAATCACCTTAAAAGACGCACATCGTCTTCATTCAGAAAATTAGGAATCAAAGATTGTGCTTGGCTCAATAATGAACCTACACATACAATGAAACTCATGAAGGGAAAAATAACACTTTATTTATAACATGAACAGGGACACCGATAAAGGAGATAATTACGCAGGTTACGACAAGCAATGGATGCTGTTGAAGTATCAGCAGTAAAGGAGTACCCTGGTAATTCGTTAACTGGGTCCATTTTCAAGCAATCAACAAACTTCCTAAGAAAGAAATTCCTTTCCTGTTCTGCAGATGAAATCAGAAATTTCAATGAATATAATAGCAGAATATTGTCCTAAACTAATAAACAATTGATAACGAAATTACAAAATCACCCAATCACCTTCGCATATACTGGGAACAAAACAATGGAGATTGGCAATTATTTTCACAAATAATGATGTTCTCTGATGTGCATATGAGGCTGGTGGCATGTTATTGGGAATTAGTGCGAATTCCAAATTTTTCAAATTCTTCACGTCCAAGGAAGGAAAACTATCTAGAATCCATCCAGCAGCTGCAAATGAATCATACTCTAGTGTTGCATCTTCTTCCTTCAAAGGGAGATCAGAGGAACACCAACTCGATAGAAATTCTCCATGAGAGAGTGAAAAAATAGCCGATAGGACTTTAGTCTGAAGCAGCAAGCCAAGAAAAGATTAGACATCTGATGAAACAAGAGCAGAGAAAATGGTCACACATAAACAAGAAAAAGCTCGCGAATATTTTAGCCAAATGCAGAAACAGAGTCACATCGTGATAATGAGATTCCACATATAAAAAATTAGTCTTGAGATCATTCAATATTTAAGCAAGCATTCAACTCACAGACATTCCTTCAACATTCAAAAAGTAGGAAACCAATTTCTCAAGTTAACAATCCTACAAAAAAAAGCTTACAAAGTTATTAGTGATGTATGCTCGAAAATTTGAATCGTCAGAGAAAATATCGGCAAGGCGCATTGCGTTAAGTTGCAAAAACCCCATTGGGTAGCTTGTGTCTGAACAAGCAGGTAAAACTTGCTGATCTTTACTGAATACAGCGCTCAATATCTCAAGAACCTACATATCAAAATTGCACAGTGAGTTAACTTCAGAGTTGAGGCAGACAATCCTGGTGCAGGTGTAATAAACTAATTACGTCATTATGTTATTGCCTCATAGGAAAATGTAGAATAGATAGAAAAAGATCTGGATAACACAGCAGAGAAATATTCATTTGCAATTAACTCCAGTTCAATGGCTACTCCACAGCCCCTGACTTATCAAATCATTGGGTAATTGTGGAGTTTGAAGACAGGTTCCAGTAAGCAGTCATGTCTTGGTATGGAGAGAGTCATAGAACAAACCAAGAGATAGAAGCAGCATCTCCAAGTATAGCAGGAACAAACCTGTAATGCAATTGACTTTGCCAAATCTAAGCTTCTAGGGGAACTGGCCACTTCATCCAGGTAAGAGATGCTTTCAGCTTCACACAGACTTATTAGCTGCAGCAAATAAAATAAAATATGACTTGAACAAGATATTAAAGAAGTATTAACATCCAACAGCTAGGAAAATTGAGTCCTGGTGGCCATTAACCGTGACTCACAATGGATAGGACTTTAGCTTTCAATCTAGATACAGCAGCCACAACTCGAGAGGAATGTAAAAATGGCCTCCTGGTGTTCAATTTCAAGATGGTTCTAGCAAGAAAAAGAACACCGCCCTTCCTACAAAGTTCCTGAAAAAGGGCAAAACCTCATTTTAGTTTTAAAAATGACAACATGAACATTTTGGCCTCACACTTTCTTAAATTACATAACCGGAAGATTGAATTAGTATTTTAAGATTTGACCTCAAGAACATTCTTAAATTAATTAATTGGAAGATTAAACTAGTATTTTAAGATGACCTTAAGAATCTTTTAATCAGGACTAGAACTCAACTACAAGTTTATCTATAAGATCAATTTTTTGACATCTCACAGCCCAGCTTCTAGGAATGTTAAATGCCAAACTAGTGTCATCTAGAGGAATTGAGTTAAGAGACAGTACACCCACCATCCCACCATTTGTGAAAGCAATAATCCTGCTTGCCTGAAAGAGAACTACATTTCAATATCTACGTATCCCATTGTATTATAATCAATGTTGTTATCTTCAATAATAAAAAGCCTATTACTGATTTTTGGGACAATATTAATTTCACTTTTGCTAAATGGGTCTATTGCTCGGAGTTTTTTAGCATTTATCCTTTTAGTTTAGTTCTCTCTAATTAGAGAAAAATTGCGTTAAACCAAGTGTTCGTTTTTTTAATGAGAAGGATTCTTCATTTTTCTTGTATTTTTATTCTTTTCCCTTCAATATACCTCCTTCCTTATAAAAAAAACCAATAACTTATTGCTTGAAATTTACATATATAATAAAGAAAAAAGTTATAATCAAGTCACTTTGCAACAAAAGAGGGCTGTGAGTTCCAATTTGGCCACCTTATTCCTCAGCAATCGCTCACGAAACACTTTTTGCTGGCACAATGTCTGAAGAAACTGTAGAGCAGCCTCACATTGCAGGCAGAGATAGTTAACTATTTCCTCAGAAGTTGGTGAAATGGAAAAAGTATCCACATCATGAGACGACAGCATAATCTCCAAAAAGCTAACATCCGCATGAACTGCTCTAAAAGCTGCATCAATAAATATGTCTACCTGTCAAAAAAATTCATGATCCGAAAATGCATGATTATGCCATATTACAGAACCTGATAACTAACAAAAAAAACATAAAAGAATTTTAGGGAAGACTATATAATAAAGCAAGAGACTAAATAAAGTTTTTATGAACAAGCGTTCAACAGTTCTCTGAAGAAAATCCGTGACTAAACTTATCCAAGTCGGGGCATAAAGTACATGTATCTTTACCGATTAACCAATTTCTAACAAAACAAGGGAGGTGGATGAAAGAAGTAATCGAAGTGACAAATGATCCTACCATATACCTTAGGATGTGCCACCAAAACATGCACAATATCTGTCCACTGTCCAGATATACATCCCATTAATAGATATAAGCTGCATGCCACCAATGCAGAATGCAAAATAGACATGCTACTAAATTTATAGTGTTCCTGCATTAACAAAGCTAGTCTCAATATATTACTCATAAAAATGTAAAATTCACAGGCAAAATTGTTACCATTCTGTCGCCCCCGAGAATGATTAGCAAATAAAAAAGCATGTCTAGCAGCTGCTCTGACACTTTAACATCATCAAGCAAAATCTGTACAAGTAGTTCAAATTGTAGCTGAATAAGCTATAACATATTCTGGACACTCCAGAATATTCAACTTTGCTAAACTACAATTCACTAAGCAGCAATCTTCATAAAACCCTTATACTTCAGTAAGAATTAGACAAATAAATTTAATAATGAAAACATATAGCATATCTAATTATTCAGAGACTGTGTTTTCAAGAAATTAGCGAGGAAATGACTAGGAAATAACAGAAAGTGAAAAAATGACAATTTCAACCTTGGAGGGTAAAAGAAAGAAAAAGGAAAAGCTATTGCAGATTCTATCAGAAAAAAAAATCAAGAATCCACATGGCATCTGTGAATCTTAAAAAACAAAATATATGCTTGAAATTTTGGAGAAAGAAAGGATCTTATTCCAATGAAACTGAAACCAAATTTAGGTTGCACCCTGCCCTACTTCACCGTTATATTTAACTTACTATTGACACTGATCGCCCGTGTCAACAAAATCAAAATTGTGATTATAAAATTTAGTACATAGATAGTCAAATATCCAATCACTGAAAACAAGATGCATCCACATATTTTCATATTTTAAGCGTTAACTTCTTGAAACAGAAAATATGAAAAAAAAAATGCAACTGAAAAAGTAATTACAGAATATTGGAGCTGTAAACAAAAAACAAAAAACACCTGCTCAAGTTTAGAATGTCGAGGTGCCAATTCACAAAGGCAATGCAAAAGTCGAATACCACAAAGCAAATATCTGAAAAGTGCTTCGTTTCTATCAGATGATATAAGAACCGCCATGAGGTGCAATGGCAGAAACCCTGCAAGCTTTTCCACATCAATCTGGAACACGAGATATCATAAGATACAAAGAATCTAGATTAAGAAGGAAACTGAAGATAATGCATAAAAATTTATTCACCTTTATCAAAATTTCTTCTCCAGAAAGGAAGTGAATTGTGAAGTTTTCAGAATCCCTCAATAATTTACTAAGTTCCAGAGAACTAAGCCTATTTAATTCCTTTACGGCAGATATTAAATCAATGGCCTGTTTTTCAATTAATAACAATGAATATATTATTTCTTAGAAAAATTAATAACAATTATTCACATGAAGAGAGATTAAAAAAAGTACAAAAAAAATTAAAGAACATAATAGAAAACTACAGAAACATGTTGATTTGGGAATACTTACTTGGGCAAGGACAACAGTCGAAGAAGGCTCTTCCTTAGACTGCCTCATTCTTAAAGAATTGTATCCGACACAAATAAAGCACAAGCACAGATAGAAAACATAAATTAAGGAATGTTAATAAGATATTCAAGAATATTTTCTTTGCATAACATATGCGAATTAAGAAATTGTTGGACGACAGAGAACCTCCCAAGAAGAAATACTCAAGCTAAAGCCCTTCAATGGAGTGAGAGGAGGATTTCCATAAGTAAAGAGTACATTCAGTTTGATGCGACCATATTTCTAATAGATATACTAACACAATTCCAGCATATAAGAAATGTGTCAAAATCATTGTAGCATTTTTGCAACTAGAGAATCTTGTGCCATGCACCATTCTCCATTTTGACCCCACAAAACAATTATGTTCTCAAAAATCAAGGACTGCTAAATAGTGTTGACATTGTTGTGTGGGTGAATGTCAAACCTAAGTACATGTACCCAAGGAAAAGTGAAGAAATGACTATAAGGTACATCCATGTGCTATAACTCTCAAGACGTTCAAAAACTTCATCTCATAATTGAAAAATGCGTTGAAGCAGCTAAAAATAGAAACAAATTTATTAAGTGTAAGCAATCATGTGAGAAGTTTTCAGAACAATTAAAAGGATAGTTAATAGAATCAGGACACTTTTTTTTTTAAATCACCATGATATGGATAAAAAAACCGCATTGAAATTGTGAAAAATGATTTTGGAAAAGTTACAAAAGGTCAAAACAGACGCAGACATGAAGCAGAAAGGAAGCTCAAAAGTGAAGAAGATCGTGAACAATGGTTTTACCCAGAAGCAGTCGGAAACTGAAGGTTCAAGCAGCTTCGTTGAGGTACTAAATCTGTGCATCAAATCAAGTAACTACTTTACGATCTTAATGAGCTTTTCGCTTGACAAATAAAACAGTAAGCTTAAACCCAACAAAATGACAAGAAAGTAGAAGCCCTAAATTTTATCAGTGGATGTACGAGTAGCAAGATTAGTCGTAAATCATTAAGCTGCTGATTCCATTTCATGCACCTGTTGTCTTCTCTTTACATATGGAAAAAAAATCTTCCTATTATTTTCTACATAATAAGTTAGAAATGAAAACTACTAGGAAAATAGTTTAAACAAACGCAAAAAATGTCATGAAATTCATCGCTTCCTATCTACTGAAACTGAATAGCAATTGAGTTGACAAAGAAATGCAATCAGCGCAATTCCAATAATCATTCCAAAGAGAAAATGGAGAGCGAGAGGGAGAGAGAAAGAGAAAAGAGGCGGCGAAGAGAGAAAAAGTCAGTGGCGTAGTACCTCGGCTAAAGAGTAGGTTCTCGCGTTGGAATGAAGAAGCTTCGAGCTACAGAGGAAGTGGAACGTTGCGTGAGGATAAGAGCAGGCCGCAGAGCCAGCGGGAGACACAGCGAAACTTTCAGAGGTTGGGGTTGGGTGGTTGTAGGCACAAATAACCGGCAACTACAAGTCTACAATACTAATGTCTAATGACCATTTTCACAACTACAATGACTATACTACCCTTTGTGATACTTGGTTTTCGAGAAATTAACAAAACAACCACTGTACTTTGTTATCAATGATAAGTTAATTACTAAAATATTTTTATTAACAATTTAACCACTGAACTATAAAAAATAGATGCCGAAATATCGTTGGCACATTTTTCATTAAAAAATGTTGTCGTTCATTTACAGAATCTTATCTTTCCGCTGTGAAAAATGAGTCATTGAAATAAGATTCAAGAAAATCATCTTTTTGCATAGGAAAAATGACTTTCCGCTGCTGAAAGATAACGTTCCGCAGAGGAAAGTCTACAGATAAATAACAAATTCATTGTTTTCTTTGTAAAAAAATACAGATAACACAAATAATTTGTGATAGTCTCATAGATAGTAAAACAATTATTATTTTATTAAATTCATTCTTCATGAGTATTAACTCTTTTTCACTAAAAGTCTCTAAAATCACAAGTTCTTGTAGTTTTTTCCATGGATATTAACTCTCGAGTTCTCAGAAAGTTAACGGCGATATTTGGTTCTTTCATTTCTCATAGTTTAGTGTTTAAGTTAGCAAAAATTGTACAGTAATTGACTTATTATTAATTCTATAGTATAGTAGTTATTTTTATTAATTTCCTATTATATATATAATACACAGGCATGTATATATATATGTGTGTGTATGTATGTATGTATGTGTGTGTATTTGTAGATAATATATATGTGTAGTTATTTGATTAAGCATTTTTATATTACGAAGAATTCAATTTATTTTTTATATCTTTAATATCATATGTGAGTTGTCCTATGTACTTTTTTATATTATTTGGAAATAAATAAATAAATATATAAATATAAATATATATATATATATATATATATATGTTAATAGTACTGAGTTAGTAAATTAGGGTAATTAACAAAATAAATTATAAATTATGGATCAGCAATAAATGAAATCTCAAAGTAATTTCGTAAACAGCTAAAATCTAAAATTATAGAAAATGAACGAGTCAAACATCATTGTCACGTTTTTTGTTAAAAATTTAAATTTTTTTCCGCAGCGGATAAATCATCTTTCTTCAGCGGATAGAAAGTATTTGTTATGGAAAGTAAGTCATATTTCATGGATTTCCTTTCCTCAGTAGAAAAGGTAATTTCCGTATCGGATATTTGTCTTTTACGGTGAAATCTTAATTTTCTTAAAGGAAACATGTCTTCCGCTGAGGAAAATACATACGATGATTAAGTTTCTTTAACCGTAGTATATAAATTCACATTTCACTCCGGATAAAGCACACCACTCAAAGCGATTTCCAAGCGAACTCTAAATTCTAACTCTAACTCTCACTGTCTTCTCCAATGTATTCTACCATACCTAAAAACTTTTAATTTTTAACGAAAAACGTAACAACAATGTTTACTTCATTTATTTCCTATAGTTTAATATTTTAGTTGTTTATGAAATTATTTTAAAATTTAACTTGTCACTGAGCTCATTGTTCAATGTTTGTTTTGTTAATTTTCCATTAAATTATAATAGCATTATAATCATTTAAATTATCTCATAGATCAACTATATATGGGATTAATGTGTGTTTATTATAGTAAATACAAAAATCAAATTAACTAGTATTTTAATTAAGGAACATTAAGATATCAAAAAGTGCTATCTATTTAGATTACATTCTGTCTCTCTTTATGTATTCAATGGGTCAGATAGTGTAGTTTTGCTATTTATTTTATATTTATCTAAGAATTTTATAAATTAAAATACTAATTATTTCACGTATTAAATGAGTCAAAAAAATATTTTCTATCTATTTTTATAAATATATTGATTATAAGACAAAAATAAAAATATTTGTGTTACAGATAAAGAAGTTTCAACAGAGGAGATGCATGAAGAGGAAGGAGTCGAGACGTTAAATAAGAATGCACCTGCTGTTGAAAAGAAAAGCAAAATAAACCTGAATGGTTTAAATATTACGTGTAAAAATTGTAACTATCGTAACTGCTTAGAAAGAAAGTATAAACGATATAATTGTAAACGTTAATGGATATCGAGAAATAAAAAAATAATAATAAACAAATTCTTTCAGTTTTTTAATTACTACTTCAGCAATAACACTTTGGATCATAGCAAATGAAAATGTTATATCGAGATCAAAGAAACAATGCATAGATTAAAAGATTATGACCTTATTTTGAATTGATCTAAATAATCAAATTGGGAATTATAGGATGTATAATTCAGATAAAACTATTTAATTTTATATGAAAGAATGACTGTATCTTATTATTGCTCTCTCGTATTTTTTTATAAATCAACATATCCTGAGCTAAATCTTCGAATACGATTTGCATTTAGTTAACAAATAATGACAAAAACAATTAATTGACTTAAATTGATCAATTAAATTATTAAATTTGAATAAATCAATGTAAATATTATTAATATTGAGAATCAATATTCTCAACAAATAAGAAAAAAATAGAGCAATCTCACTAAATTGAGTAGCAAGAAACTTAAGCGATTTAGGCTATTCAATAATCGAAACCTGTAGAATTGCAGATCTTGTCAACAGGAAGAACACTTATAAATCTTGGCACAAACGAAGAAGAATCAATGTTCGATTTTTGCACGCATAGATCGAAAAAATTCCAAAATAAATCTATTTTTTCTTCGCCCTTTCTATTTCTTTTAAAACAACCACTCATCTATTTATTTTATTTCTTTTTATTATATTGTGGGTCCATCTCAAAAAAGAGGCAAAACCAATTTGGACTTATTAATCCAAGTTTGATCTAATAAAAACTCGACATTCTATCGGTTTATTTTACTAAAACATCCATAAATATCAATAAAACTAAAAATCTAACTACAAATTATACATATATTATAGTCTTATATTTTAATATTAAATTAATATATTATGAAAAATATTATTTTTACTGCAGAAAATACACTTTTATTATGAAAAATATTCTTTCTATTATAGAAAATATTTTTTTTGTAGTGTAAACGTGTTTTTCGTTGTAAAAAAAATTAATTTTTAACAAAAAAATATAATAATTATATTTGTAATATTTATTTTTTATAGTTTAATATTTTATTTATGAGTGAAAATAGTTGAGTATTTTAATTTTCATATTTCTAATGACTTTTTTATTTAATAAAATAAAATCAGAGTGGCAAAAATGGGCCATGCCACATTCTAAAGGCTATATGAGTTGGGGCCCACAATCAATGATTTGATGACGTGGAGAACTAAGATTCGTTGGATGCTCAAATTAGGGGTGGACAAATCGGTTCTTGGTGCTGGTTCTGGAGGTCTCAAACTTGACCGTTTGGTTTTTGGTTCCGACTGTTAGGAACCAGAACCAAGAACCGCAGGAACCAGAACTGGAACCATAACTCGGTTCTGGATCGGTTCCGGTACGCTCCTGGTTCCCAAAATTAAGAAATCACTTTCGTATGAATCAGACGGTCTGATTATGATATGCAGAGCATCTCATTCTCAGATCCTTTCTCGGTCACTCGCCTGCCGCCTCTATCTTTCGTAGTCTTGCTCTCTTTCGCGGTCAATTTCTCGCTCTCGCCTTCTTCTTGCTTTAGCTCTCATCTCACCTTCTTCTTTCTTTCAGGAGAGTGACGGCTGAAAGCGAGAGACTTGTGGCTTCGATTTCTTCTGTTCGAGAGCATTCTGAGAAGGGAAAACGAAACGGCGATTATGAAGGTTGTTTGGAGCACTTCGGCAATAATAGGGTAGCTCCAAAACTAATATTGTCTTCCGAATTTTTGATTCTGGTGAGTGATGCCGAATGCCCTAATTTTTTTTGGATTCAGTGAGAGATTTGATGTTTTGATTTTTTATGTTGAGCCATTTTCTCTTACAGAACACAATCCAGAAAAGAACAGAATCTAGGAGCAGAACAGAACAAAACAAATTCATGATGATTAACAGAACAGAATCGCTTACTATGCGAGGCGAGGCGATGAACATTGACAGAACACAATCCAGGAGTAGCGACGCCATGGGTGAGGTGAGGCGAGGCGATGAACAGCACAGATTTGATGAAGAAAGCGACCAAGACCGAGCCGGTAGTCGTTCATTCCAGAAGAAGAAATCGAGGTGAGGCGAGGCGAGGCTAGAGGCAGAGGGTAAACGAGGTTGAAGGCAAGCGAAAGTCACTCCAGTCCAGACTATATATAGTTTGAATAAAGAGTCGGTACCGGTCGGTTATCAACCCACAGAACCGGGAACCAAAAAAATAAACCTATTGAGATCCAGAACAGAAAATTAAACAAAATATTGGAACCGTTAATCGAACCCAAAACTGCAATTCTGAATCGGTTCGTTCTGGGAGGTTATGCCCACCCCTAGCTCAAATCAACAAACTTGATCTTAATCAATCATTATCTTTTCTAGAGTTTATCTGTAATTTTCTATTTTTTTACTATTTATTTTGATATAAATAGGCAGCCCCTAGGCATCAGTTTTGTCAACAAAAGCTTCTTCGAAGAAAAAAAGCAAGAGAGAACTGCGATGGAGATTGATCTCACTCCTCGATCGGCGATGAAGGTTTACGGAGACAATGGTGGATCCTTCCATTCTTGGTCTCCATCTGAGCTTCCCACGCTCCGCCAAGGCAATATTGGCGCCGCCAAGCTTTCGCTTCAGAAGAATGGCTTTGCTCTTCCTCGCTATTCAGATTCTCCCAAGGTTGCTTACGTTCTTCAAGGTTAGATTGGATTTCTCTCTCTGTCTTAGATTTTTTATTTAACTATTTTTGTGTTGTTTTTAACTTGTTTCTTTGACTGATAATTTTTTCAAAAATGAAGCTTTGTTTTTTTGATTGATTTTGCGTTCGATTTCGAAGGACACGGAGTAGCTGGAATTATACTTCCTGAATCTGAAGAGAAGGTCATTGCAATTGAGAAGGGAGACGCCATTGCCATTACTTTCGGAGTTGTTACGTGGTGGTATAACAAGGAGGACACTGAGCTGGTCGTTCTTTTCTTGGGCGATACCTCAAAGGCTCACAAAGCTGGCGAATTTACTGACTTTTTCCTCGCCGGCAGTAATGGAATCTTCACCGGCTTCTCGACGGAATTTGTCTGCCGAGCCTGGGATTTGGATGAGAACACGGTCAAGACACTGGTCGGAAATCAATCCGGTAAAGGTATAGTTCAACTTAAAGAAGGGTTTAAATTGCCTGAGCCTAAGGAGGACACAGAGAAGGGATGGCTTTGAATTGTGAGAAAGCTCCATTAGATGTTGATATCAAGAATGGCCGTAGAGTAGTTATTTTGAACACCAAAAACCTTCCTCTCGTCGGTGAGGTTGGGCTTGGGGCTGATCTGGTGAGATTAGACGGACGTGCAATGTGCTCTCCAGGATTTTCCTGTGATTCTGCATTGCAGGTTACTTATGTTGTTAGGGGCAGCGGCCGCGTTCAAGTCGTCGGCGTCGACGGCAAGAAAGTCCTGGAAACAACCGTGAAGGGCGGTGATTTGTTTATAGTTCCAAGATTCTTTGTGGTTTCCAAGATTGCTGATTCTGATGGATTGGAGTGGTTCTCCATAATCACAACTCCCAAGTACGTTTTTCTTCCATTATTCCATTGTTTTCGATAGTTTTTGATCTGACGCTAACTGGTTTGTTTGCTTTTTTGTTTTGGAGTCCGATCTTTACCCACTTGGCCGGCAGTACCGGCGTGTGGAAGGCTTTGTCGCCGGAGGTGATTCAGGCGGCCTTCAACGTGGAACCGGATTTGGAGAAGCTCTTCTCCTCCAAGAGAACTGCTGATGCCATTTTCTTCCCTCCATCTGCTTCTGAATAGAAGCATCCATTTCTATCCCCCATTATCGTCTATAAAAACCTTGTCTTCCTTTCTTTTCTTTTTTTATTTTTTTTTATAAATATTTTATTTCAGTTCCTTACCATTTATAATTAATTAATATTGCTTTCAATCATGGTATTCTGATCCAACATGCACATAGTCCATTTACGAAGAGAGTTTGATGTCCAACAGGGACTATGCCAGGGACAATAATGAACCAGCTTACCACGCGTGTCAAAGGTACCGATTTTCCCATATCGTTAGAGTGAGATTTGTATTTAACCAGTGATGAATATACTAGCAAGATTAATTGATAAGAACATCATTGAGTAAAGTAAATATAAAGAAAATTTGTATCTATCTAAATAGCAAATTATATCAGTGCGTAGTGAGGTTTGCGTGCTATCACGTCTTTTTTCTTTAAAAAGGAATCAAGATCATCTTTACCATGACATTAGTATACATGCTACGGTGACGAATAATTACTTGTCTAAAATTAAAAAAAAATACAACTGAATAACATAAATGAAAATAAATTTAGCTTATAGTATGAGTGCCCATAGATAATATGTTCTGGATAAACCCAGACCTCTAATGTAAGGTTCTTCAGTACTCTTAGTCTAATATTGTCTGCTTTTGGCAGAAACTCACACAATTTTGTTATTTGAATTAGCCTAAAATGCGTTGTATTAGGTAGTGAAGAAAATTTTACTTATAAACCATGCATTTTCTACTCTTCCAAGCGATGTGAGATTGTGCATCCCCACTGATATGGGTTGAACCCACACCTGAGTCATTTCTGGCCTTTATTGAGCGGACTGCCACAATCTCTCCCCATTGGGAACCTGACGTCCTCATTGGCCACACTTCCAGTTGAGATTTCGCTATGATACTATTTACAACGTCTCTCAGTGCTTCCAGTACAATATTATCTACTTTGACTTGAAATCCACACGGTTTTGTTATTGGGGTTAGTTAAAAACGCGTTGTATTAAGTTGGGAGGAGAACTCTACTTATAAATCATGCATTTTCTACTCTTTCAATCAATGTAAGATTATACACTCCACTGATATGAATTAAACCCACACCTAAGTCATTCGTGATATTCGCGGCCCACCATCCCCTCGTTGGAAAAGTTTGAGCGTATAGAGCAATTCCTGCACTTTGACTCATTTAGTTTTAAATTGAATGGTTTAAAGGTAAATAAGTCAATAACTATTTTCTAATCATATTTCTCCAAGAACGAGAAGAATATAAAAAGGTTGAGGGACTATGATTAGACACTGATTTAATTGAAATCTACCTGATAACCATAATGAGTAAAACCACCTTTTGGTTTCTCTTTTTCTCTCCCGCCATCTCTTCCTCTTACTCCGCCGGAATCCTGGACGATAATGGCCCTCCCATCTCGACTCCAGCAGCGTTGAGTCCCATCTCTGTTCCTACTCCGACTTTTATTCCATCAGCCAATCAGCCTGCTACGCTGACAAATCCAGATTCTGTTGGAACCTCTTCCAGTTTCTCACCGCTTGTGAATCCAAGTTCTGTGGAAACTTCGGCCGTACCAGTTCCTCCGGCAACGGTGGTCCGTGCCACTGTTGGTGATGTTGACCCTCGTGCTCACTCACTGTCCTTCATGCACGACATCCACGTCTGCTCAAGACCGTCAGCCAGAGCAGTCCCCGGAATGGTCACTAATCCGGCAGTCAACGTGTAGATCCCATTCGCCAGCAGTTCTTCCTATCAACAATGGTGTCCCTCGAAACATCAACAACAATTTAATCCTCTACAGCAACAACAACTTCCCCCCAGTCTAAGCGGAAACGTAGCTAACGTAATCCAAAACAACGGAAACAATTACAACAAAAAAAAAAAACAGCTCTCAACGGTATTCAGATCCCCACCGGAACGAGCATTCATCAGCTTCTATTCGGAACATTAACAATCATTGCCAAAGAACTGACAGAATTTCACGATCTTGGCTCCGGTTTGATCGGCAAAGCGCAAAGCTTAGGAAGTTCACAAGAGGGGATGAGGGAGACAATGTCTTTAACTACACCCGACCCAAATATGTAATTATTTGTGTATCAGCCCAATTAATCAATACGGTCTAATTATTATTTTCACGGGACAATAATTAATTATTGTAATTAATATAATAAATCATAAATAATTAAAATAAATTATTAATTATAATTTAAGTTAGAAAATAAGAATATAAATTATAAATAGGAGGTAAACATAATAATATTATTTAATTTATATCAAAGATGGACAATCAAACTTATTTGACGTTGAAGTCCAAAGGGATGATTACGGTCCTAGTAACTAGAGATATATAGAAGACAAGTTCCATTAAGCCTATTCCTAATCGAATGTGAAGAGTAATTGTAATATCTCTTAGTACTTCCAATACAATATTGTTTGCTTTAGACTGAAACCAGCCCAGTTTTATTATTGGGGTTAGCTCAAAACACGTTGTACTAGGTAAAGAGGGGAATCCTACTTATAAACCATGCATTTTCTACTCTCTCAGATAATGTAGGATTGTGCATCCCTACTGATATGTGTTGGACTTACACCTGAGTCTTTCTTGACTTTCACAGGGCAGACTACCATATGAATGAATTCATATACAAATATACTATCTATTCAAATAGACTCGGAACAATCCTTTCTAATGCATATAATATAACATGTTCCTATTATAGTCTAGCCCTGTAAGAAAAACCATGCAGATTTTAGTCTAGCCTAAACTGGACAATATTGTATTAGCAAGATTGGTTGTAGTTTTTAAACGAAAACATGTCAAATTTAACCTTTTTAAATAATACACAAGTTACTATCTCCCCATCTACTCACAATTCAAGAGATAAAAGTGTATTTTAACCTAAAAATTGGCCTATTCAAGCAATAGGCTAGACTCTTTTTTTCTCAAAACTTTAGACGTTTAATGATGTCAAACATCAAAAAACGCAAATACAAAAAAGAAAAACAACTATCGAACACTTCAATTTCACTTGTAAAAACCCAACGGGTCAAAAACAATCGACCTAGAAAATAAATTCACTATCTAGAAATCAAAATACTCGGAACTATTGGCTCGATCACTTTGCTATTTACCCACAAATTCCAGCAAAAATCTCCGTAATGTTTTTTCAAAATTTTTATCGCACCGTGAGTTTTTTCGAACTTGGGTCGAACAGAATTTGGGTGACGCCGTGACGGTAGCTCCAACCGAAAAAAAATAAAAAAATAAAAAAAAGCAATGAAAATAGTAAAAGAGTATTATAGTGGTAGACAGTGTACGTACATGAATGAAGTGCTTTTCCCCCAAGCGACAAGCCTGTCTTTAGTGCCCACCACTGCTTAAACGCATGCGTTTTGTAGCTTTTTGGACATGCCTTTCCTTTTCGTGTGGTTTTCATTTTATCTTCTTCATTACTTCACTCGTTCTCCATTCCTCTCACTCCCATGTTGCTCGTGCTCCGACCAATAATGGGTCTTCTTTTTATTACAACTTTGGCAATTTTTCCATCTTTAAATAGTTTTTCTTAACGAATAAAACACTGAAATATGGTGTTAAAAATTTAAAATTTTTTCGTATATGAAGTAGTTATAGTCAATGACTTACTTTTCACAGTAGAAAACAAGTATCCACTGCAAGAAGCAGCAGAATTCAACTGTGGACGATGAATACTTGAAGAAGTAAAAATGCATTAAGATCTACAAAAAATTAAAATATAAGCATAGTACTCATCAGATCCCATGAAATAACACAGTCGAGTTTACGTTACAAACTCCAAAATCCAAATGGAAAGTCCAACTGATAAAATCAGTGGATGATATAAATATATTTGAGAGAGAGAGAGAGAGAGCTTGTACTGGCTGAGGTTATGAGAAACTCTCAGGCTGACCATGGAGAAGATGGTAATGGCCAAAGCTGTGCGTTTTTAACCTTGGAGACGCTGGCAAGAACACCTAAAGGGGTTACATCTCCGATTACAGTCACTTTCTTCGTAGCAAAATCTATGCTGAACGATCGTACTCCTGAGAAAGCAATGAAAATTCATAGATTTACGAGGATATCCTTACAGTTTTGCGAAAAAGAAGAGGGAATTAAATTAATGAAACAATCTGTGTTCTTGTTCATCGCACCTTCCATTTTGGAGATGTGTTTTCTCACTTTTCCTTCACAGCCCTTGCAGTGTAAGGACACTCTAAGAACAACCACCTGAAACTCCAAGATATGCAGATGAATTGATAATTTCATTCCTTTCTTTAAAATTTCACGCATTTTCTGCTTTAATACAGCCATTGAAATGGGAACCTGGTTGTGAGAGCGAGCCGAAGAAGATGTTCTCAATCCATTCGATTCGCAAAGTGACCCATGAAATCGAGCTGAAGAAAGCGATTTGGAAGCCGGATCGGACTTATTACAGCTTTGTCTCGTCGGATTCTCTGGTTTTTCCTTGCAAATCTTAGCTGAGCTTGCGGGTCTATTGGAATCGGAAAACGAGTCGATGATCGGAGAAGATGAACTGGATAACAGATAAGTAGAGGATCCGTTCGGACTATACAGATCATAAGTATCTGAAGACCTTTTTCGACGAACACCATCAGAACTTTTTCTGGGTTTTTCGTAGTCGGGCTTGGGATTAATGGGTAATTTAGATGAGCAAGGAATGTGGAGAAAAGGACTCGTTTTACGATCATGGAGGTGAGAATCGTAGAGATCAAGAGGTCTGTGGCTATGGCGGACAAGCAGACGGCGTTCCTGCAGGCTAGAGCAAATGGATGCAGAAGATGAAGATGTGCAGAAAAGATCCATTCTTTTCATGGTCGAGAACTTTCTGCCGGAATCAATGGAGTACTGTTTTCTCGTTTAAGTATCTGCGGTTGGTGAGAAACTAGGAAATGCTGGAAGCTTGCTCTTTGGTCTTGTAAGCATGAACACGCAATCATAGCTACGATTTATTTATATATGTTTAGCTTTCTCGCAAAGTATTTCAATAAAACAATTATAGTAAGTTGTTGATTCATGCAATATATTTCAACTGTAAATAATCATAAAATTGCTACATAATTAAAAAAAGAAAGAGGTAATTAATAAAACAACTACTGAACTATTAGATCATTGACAAAACAAACACTAAACAATTTTTACTAATAAATAAAATATTAAACTACGATGAATTAACGATGCAGACATTGTTGTCATGTTTTTCATTAAACGTTTCAATTTAATTCTTCACCAAAAAACACGTATCAGCTGTAGAAAATAGAAATTGTAATTTTCGCAACGGATACTTGTTTTCTTATATATTAGTATATAACTTCATATGCCGTTGAAGAAAACAATTATTTGGAATATGGTTTATTTTTTGCAGTGAAATACACGTTTTCGCAGTGGAAGAGACATTTCTTAGCTACGGAAAAAGTATTTTCTGCAGCGGACCTTCTGTTATGAAAATAGTATTTTTTGCAGCGGATACTTATTTTCTACAGCTAAAAGTAAGCTATTGACTACAACTACTTTATATACAAGTTCGTTCATTTTTCATAGTTCAGTATTTTATTTATTTGCGAAAATTATTTAGTATTTATCTTGTTATTGATTTTATAGTTCAGTGGTGATTTTGTTAATTACTCAAAAAAAAATAGTATGAAAATTAATTCTTAAAAATGATCTCTTTATTTGTTTCTTCTCAGGACCTTTAGCTGTGGCTCAATTCTCAAACCCACGTACTTTTTCTTCTCTTTTTAGTTCAATCTTGAAGGTGGGGTTGACAAAAAATGTGTGACATGATTACTAACACTACCTGTGGTATGTGTACATGAGTTTCTAGTTATATATTGTTGTTATTGTCACATCATTTATTCTATATTTTTGGGGGGAAAAAGCTTGTTGGCACATTGTATTAGTGTAGAACAATAATGATTTTCCAATCATTCATAGACTTTAATTTGCATTAATATACCTTTCAATAAGACTTTTTTTTGTCTTGTTTTATTTACTCAAGAGCGCCTTATTTAACACAAGTTTCAAGTGATATTTAAAAAGAAAATTGAGAATAAAAACCACAAAAAATAAAACTCAATATATGTAGGAAACTTGTGGAAATTTATGGTTTGTGTGTGTGTATTTATGGTGTGTGTGCGCGTATTTATGTGTGTATTTATGGTATGTGCGTGTGCGTGTGCGTGTGCGTGTGCGTGTGCGTGTGTTATTTTGTCTCAAATAAAAACAATATTTGTTGAGATTCTAAAAATAGAGTCGCAAGGGTCGTAACTAAAAACAGACAATATTATACTATTAAGTGGAATATAAGATATTACATTAGTAGTGTCAGACCCAAACCGTAATGTAGCCCGCAAGAAGGTCAAACCTCCGTACGGGGGGAATGGTGATTGTGGTGCCTCATCCTTATGCGGGTTTGTTGGAGTCCAATGACAAGTGATGAGATAATAGTTATGTATTGAAAATTTATGATATTTGAGTATACTATATATACGTAGTATTTTATTTTCAACTAATACAATTTTTTTGTGTGTTGATTTTTAGGTTCCTTTGCATGACGAAATTACTGATGCTCATAACAATTGTAACGTGTGTAATCTATGTATCATAGAAAACAATTTAACATGAAAATAAAATGAATCGTTGTTATAATTTAATAATAATAATATATATTTAAATATCTTATTTTATATTTAATATAAATTATTAAGAAAATATATCTTTGTAGCTAAATTCACATGGGTACAAAATCAGGTAGCTTTGATAATGATTTTCTCAACCTTTGAAACTTTTCAATCTTCTCCATCAATCCTTCGCGTCTTGAATAAACACATGTAGGCGTGTTGAACGTAGCAAGTTCACACTCAATTTATGATAGATCATATTCTCAACATATGAAATGATCTATTTGAATTTAGAGAACGATTGTCTTAGACCAATATGGAAGACTCATAGATTTGCTCTCAAAATAAATTATACAATTTTAAAGATTCCCACCACCATATGCACATGAGGTTGAACCTCTATTTATAGTAAAATAATTTCATAATGGTTATTATGACATTTAGAGAAAATCATTACAAAATTTAATTTCTCATATAAGTTGAAATTGATTTTATATGGCATATTTATAACAAAACCGTTATAGAAATCAAAACAACTTGCCACCATAATTCAACATTTGGTACTATAACATTAATTCAAATTTGATATAATCTATTTTAAAAACTATTCTTAAAAGTTACTTTATGTTTGTTAATTAATTGAATAATCAATGATTCGATTATTTTATTTAACGAAATATAATAAACATATTAACTATGACAACTTTTGTCATTACGTCTAGTGAATTGAATAATCAATAATTCAATTATTCAATCTAATGGATAATGAACTTATTGTTGAGTGTATTAAATAATTAATTCATAATTAATTATTTAATTTTCTTTGTTCATTGTGCTATTATTTGAATAATGATAAAAGTTGATGAAGAGACCGATGAACCTATAGTTTTAAGCTCCAATAATTTTTTGTTAATTAATATATACTCTTTATATTAATTAACATAATTATTAACTTTAAAATAATTTCACTAAATACTCTCAAAACTGCAGAGTATATTTACTCAAAGTAATATTCATTGATATAGTTATTACATATGTATTAACCCTCAATTTATATTCGTAATAGAAAGCTATGTTTATAATTCATTAATCTCTCATATTACGTCTTTATCATTGACTACCATTAGTTCTTGATTGAATAATTAATTCATAACGATTATCAATTACGCACTAATTATTTGATCAATGAACTAACAAATAAGAGATTCTATTGAAATGAATTTCATTGTATCGATGTAAACATTCCCAATTATTTATTTTAATTCACTTATAATATACAAGATATATAAATCGTAATTTGTACAAAACTTTACCGAGTAAATCAAATAATAAATTAAAATAAAATAGGAGTTTGTTAAATACAATAAATTGAGATTATACATATATGACAATCATTATGATAAAATTAATTATTTTATATTTAACAAAAATTATCAAAATAATATAATTTTATCTGGTCAAATTCTATATAATCACATTATATAAAAATATTTATATTATGTCACTTCATATATAGTCAGGATATGACTATACATTCTTAATGAGATAAACTATATTTATGACTATGAACTATTTGAAGTATGAAGATTCCATACTTCAAATATAAGTTACAGTCTTAGTTTTGGTTATTACTCTTTCTATTTTATCCCACATAAATACATTATATATGTTAATCTAAAGTTAGCATAAATAACCAAGAAATTTTATATGAATTTTATAAAACATAATCCAAAATACTAACATAATATTAATAAATATAAATTTATTCATATATTATAAAATTGTTCTATTACATTTATTTGTTGATACATTACTCCCAACAATCTCCCATTTGCTTTAAAGCAAATGAGACATGTTTATAATCCCTAAACTCTCCAGATGTTTCTGAAAACGCTTTGCAGGTAAAGTCTTGGTAAATGGATCAACAAGATTTTCAGCTGATGGAATCTTCAGAACAGTCACATCTCCACGATGCATTATATCTCTTATCACATGATATTCTCTCTATATGTTTTGTTCGTTTGTGACTTCTAGGTTCTTTAGCATTCGCCACTGTTCCACTATTGTCACAGAAGAAAGACAATGACTAATTTATATTCGGAACTACTTCTAAATCACTAAAGAATTTTCTAAGCCACAGTTTCTAATCCATAGTGGAGTTAGAAACACCATCTTGTTGTAAACTTCTTCAAATTATGGCTCCACCCCCAAGGGTGAAGACTTCTCTAGATATCAACTTTCAATCATTTGTATTAGTTTGAAAATTAGAATCTGCATATCCCTACTAGAATATACTAGCATATAGTTTATTGTTCTCCTTAGATACTTGAGAATATGTTTGACTGCTATTCAATGATATAATCCTAGATTGGATTGGAATCGACTGACTCTTCCTATTGCATAACGTATGTCTAGCCTCGTGCACAACATAGCATACATCAAGCTCCCAACAGCTGATGTATAGGGGTAATGTTGCATATTTTCTTCCTTTTGAGGTGTGCCATGACACTGCTTTTTAGAAAAACTCCATGTTTAGAAGGTAAATAACTCCGTGAGAGTGTGAGCCTCCCATTGATCTACCAAGCTTCTTGGCTTGTCTTGGGGTGGATTTCTTATACTAGTCTTTCCTTCATTTCCTTCCAGATGTGAACATTTAGAGAAGAAGATTAGAAGACTTGCTGTGAACCAAGTTCGAGAGGTTTCTTGAAGAAATCCATTGAAGTCAAGAGGTTCCGTCATAACACCTTTTCAGACCAACTTGTAAGTGTCTGTTTGTGGTTTCTTTTCCCGAATGAATTGGACTCTGATTTTAGGAGGGTCTTATGTACACAAGTAAAGGTGAGTGTGGTTAAAATTTCGTGTCATGTGGTTCAAAGACGAGTAAGTTCTGATTCTTTCTTTTCAGACTACAAACTGTCTTGTTGGTACCCTTTCGGGAGAGTAAATTTGTGAATGCATATCTTCGTCTTCATTTGGATTTTTTGCATGAATTTTGGAGAGCACATTCTACTATGGTAATATTGATTGTGGTTCAAATTTGGTATTGATTGAACTGCCAGAGAGTAAGTTACTCAGTTAGAAATTTGCTGTTCTCTTTTTAAAATTTGGCAACCGCCTTATCCTGAGTGTTTGTTCAAGAAGTTGCACCTCTTGGTGCATCAAACCATGTTAAGTAAAGTCTTATTTCTCCTCTAAGTAATACTATTTTCCTGAAGAGTGCCAGATGTTATTAGCAGAGATATAATTTCATATTCTAATATGTAATCATTGAATTCATTATCAAGGTATTCACCTCCTCAATCTGATCGAAGACACTTGAATGACTTGCCTAATTATTTTTTAACTTCAGCTTTAAACTCTTGAAACTTTCTAAAAGTTTATGATTTAAACTGAATTAGATAAGTATAACCATACTTAATCATCGGCAAAAGTGATGAAATATTCATAATCACCTTTGCCTCGAGTAGTCATAGAGCCACATACATATGAATTTATGAGTTCAAGTGGCTCTTGAACCCTTGACCCTTTGAAGAAAAAGGTCTCTTGGTCATTTTACCCTATAAACATGATTTACAAATTGGTAAAGATCCAACATTTAGATCTTTTAAAGAATATTCCTTTACAAGTCTATTAATTCTATCTAAATTAATATAGCCTAGACAAAGTAGTCAAATATATGTGTTGTCATCATGAGAAATTTTAAGTTTCTTGGACTTAGGCAATTTGATTTTAAAATTCAATAATCAACAATAATTTATTAGTGGGTCTTATCGCATAAAGTCTACTTTCTATAAAACCACAACAAATATCTAGTCAATTTCTTAAAAAAATAACAATATTATTATTAAAAGAAATTGAATAACATTGTTTAAATAAGTGAAGTATTGGAATGAGATTTCTAGTAAACCCAAATACAAAATAAACTTTATTCAACAATAAAAATTTATTCTGCAAATATAATTTTGTTTCTCTCACTGTTGAAGTTAAAACTAGTGTTCAATTGCTCACTCTCGTAGTAAACTCCTCATTTACTAGCTTTTCGTAGGAACTTAGCATTTATAAAGAACAACAAATATGTATTTAATTAAATACTCATGTATGTATTGGAGAATATCATTGAAATACTTGCAAAAAATAACATCCAATTAAGCACATGAAATACTTGCAAACAAAGATCAAGATGCTAATGCCATTCATTATATTTAATTAAACTCAAGTCTCTATTCTTAAAAAGGCTTTAAATCAAGAATAAAAATCAAATTTGTTGATTCAATCAAAACCATAAATTTAAATTCTCTATAATTAGCTAAATAATTAGTGAAGATTAAAGATAGATTTACAATTTAATTCTACATTCTAATATTACTTCTTTGACATTTAAATATCACTTATTAATTATTAAAATAATTAAAATAAATTATATATAGTCAAAATAAAATATTAATTAATAATTATTAAATAATATAAAATTAAAAAATAAATATTGTTTTCAATCTTTCGCTTTTGCAGCAGAAGTCGTGGTGATGAACAATTAAAATGTGATTTAATGAAAAAGGTGTGATCTTAATAAATAAATCTAATTATAAATACTAAATAATATCTATTAAATGGGTTGCTAAATTAAACTAAGGTTTGATGAGACAAATGACAGCTAGAGTTGAAAAAGAAACAAATACCCACCAACATTGTGCAGCTAAGTAGGGTCTTATTATTGACCTAGTAAATTTAATGCAATCCCTTTCATTTGGGCAATAATTTCATGACCCCACTTATTATTATTATTATTATTAACTGTGACAGTCTATCTTATGAAATTAATAATAACTTAAAATTTGATTAATTATAAGGATTCAATTCATATTATCTGAAAGAGTAGAAAGTGAATAAGTTATAAATAGAGTTTTCTTTCGTATCAATCACAAAACATTTTGGATTAACTCCAATAATAAAATTGTGTGAAATTTAGCTCAAAATGAATAAAATTATATTAGGAGGACTGAAAACTTTACGAATGGTATTAGAGTCAAACCTCAATCAGAAGTGTGGCCGACTGAGACGTCGGATCCCTAAAGGAGGGAAATCATAACTGCTCACACTGTAAAAGCAAGAATAGCCCAATATTATATTGATTGTGAAAGTATGACTCATATCAGTGAGGATATCCAATCCGACATTATTTAAGAGAGTAGAAAATGAATGATTTATACATATAATTATCTTCCTACTTAATACAAAACATTTTAAACTAACCTTAAAAATAAAATTGTAAGAATATTGATCTTAAACTAACAATAATATAACAGGGGTATTGTGGAATCCACATTAACAATGCTCTAAATTATAATTTTATTTCATAATTGTGCTGCTGCAAGATATTTAATGTAATTATATTGATTTAATTAATTTATATAAAATAAATGAGAAAATTATTAGACAATACATAAAAAAAAACATGTCCATTTAGGTTCATTAATTTATTATGTATATATATATATATATATATAAAGTGGGTATGGGTGGGTGATGATATACAGATTGTCCACAAGCAAACCATTTTCTCAACAAAAAGACTGGCGTTAGGTGGAGCTTTGGTTGTGTCTAAGTTTTGACACTAGCAAAACCTAACCCGCACTTGCTTATTTGAGTATGAAATCTATATTAAGAGTAATCAACTTACTTTATATAGGAAATATGTTTAGCTTGGAGTACATTAATTTTACAACAAAAAGTTAACTGGAAATCTTTTATTTTGATACCAAAATTAATTTCGAACAGCTTAACGTTTATAAAATCTGTCGAGTTTTCTTAGTGAATCAGAAATATGTTAATTTAAAGTACATTGATTTTTCAACAAACGGTTTACTGAAAATCTTCAATTTTCATATCAAAATCAATTTCGAATAAGTTAACTGAAAATCTTTCATTTTGAAAAGTCTTCTCGTTTTTAACGTTTTTTTCAACAAGTTAACGACGATATTTGCGTTGTTCATTTTCTGTAGTTGAGTGTTTTATTTATTAGCAAAAATTGTTTAACATTTGATTTGTCATTAACCTGTAATTCAGTAATTATTTTGTTAATTTTTTTATTTTTTATTTTATTTTTAACAAACGGAACTTCCACAGTGTTAGTAGGACTTTGTCGTGAATATATTCCTTAAATTTAACACACACACACACACACATATATATATATCTCATTTTTTATTTAATCGATATTTCAATCAAATTTCTAACCACTTTGATTATTTTCAACTTTTGTGGGAGATTGAAATAAGAGGAAAGGATATTTGAAACCTAGAACAGGCGAGGGTAGAGTCATGTCGCACCAGCTTTATGTTGCTAAGCCCCGATCCCACGGTCCGGTCGACATCTATCATCAGGCGCAGCTATGCTAACACTATTGTCGTTGAAGAACTTTTGGAGTTCAAAGAAGCCAGCCTCGCTGCACAGGGATCGTTTAAGCATCACAGCTAGTATTTTTCGCAGTTGGTGTCAACTCAATATTTACTGTTGTTTTAAAATTTGTCCACTTGCACCATAAATGGAGAAAACTTGGCATGTACAATAACAGTGTACCCCACTAAGCTGAACTAGAAGTTGTCATTTCAAGTGAATGCTGCTTTTATTACAATGTTTACTCGATATGATAATGCAAACTTGGGTGACACCTCCACATTTTTTAATTTTATAAAATTTACATAAAATTTTTTATGTTAATCGAGGTCAATTTATTCATGTTAACTTAAATTTTACCATGGGATGTTCGAGTCCTCAACGTTTAAATTTGTTGATCAAATCAGTGGAATTTTAAGATATCTCGTGGCTCAAATATGAAGGAATAATGTTTATGTGAATCTATATTATCGCGGGTCGAGTTTTTTTATATTGTTTGGTTTTTCTATGATTTAGAATTCAAGGTTTATTTAATAGATGATATATATATATATATATATATATATATATAATATTAAAATAAAATAATTTTATTTTAAAAGAAAAAAAGTTCTTTTTTCTTTTTCAGCAGGGCATAGAAAGAGGCGACAGACAGAAAAAAAACGTGATCGTCCGAGATTGCGTTTTCGATGCTAGACTCTTGTTTATGATGTCCCGATGTACAGGTTTTGTGAAGATTCTCCTTGGGTACGTCGATTTCTAACCTTCATTTTACCGTTTAAAATTTCTTACATGTCGTATTCAAACTTGGAAAATTCGTAATCTTTGGATATTTTTGTGTCATTAAGGTTGATCTTTAGTTTATGCAAGGTTTTAGACTGATTCGAAATGGAAATTTTTGAAATTGTTAGATTTTTCACGATATTAATTGTTGGAATGTCGGCTCGGGCGTCCGCTGCATGAGTCGAACGTTCGCGTTAGATGTAGGATCGAAAGTACGCGTTTGGATTTCCACTGTGGGAGTCTGCGGCAGCAATTTGGACATCTGCTGCAGGCGACTGCAGCTAAGGTCTGAACGTCTGTTGAGAGCATTCACGGCATCAGGTCGAGCATCCACCTTTGAGAATGCCTTGGGCATTCTCATCATCATGCAGGGCGTCCGCGTTTGAGAATGCCTCGAACGTCCATCCTGGATTGCGTCCATGGATTAGGTGTCCACACTAGGACCTAGGGCATTTGCGCTGGTCGTTCGCAGTTGAACCCTGGGCATCCGATGTTGGGTTCGAATGACTATTTTCGAGTTCCGGTCAACTGTTGTGTAGTCTAGACATTTGCAGAGGAATCTCAGGCATTCACACCAATGTGTTTAAAGGGAAAATTTTGTCACATCTGCAAAGTTCGGGACAATTTATCACTCATAGTGTATTGGTTTAGATTTCTATGTTGCCTATATTATAGGTTTCGACAATTTTACGGATATCAGTATTCGTTCTCAATAGCACATTTCAGCTGGTTGATAAGTGTAGCAACCCGTTTTTCATTCTCCTTTAGAAATTGTTAAAACACAAAAGTATAGCGGAATGTCTTCCTTTTTAAAACCAATTAAACAAAAAGGAAAAGTACTATAGTAAAATTATTTTATTTGACTATTAAAGTATACATTTTATACATATAAAACAAAACTCTTTCTTTAAACCGTTCCTATTTAGTTTAGCCAGCACAATATCTTACCTTGAAAACCCACCATCAATTGCTCATTGTCATTTTCCACTAGTGCTATTATCTACATCATAAGTCATAAACTATATGTGTAACGCTTAGTAAGAAATAATATGAAATGATCAATGTATGCTCATGCAATTCATTTCTTTTCTGTCATTCACTTTATGTTTCACTTATCAGTCCAAACATTGGAGATTACTAGTATAAGAGAAAAAATACATCATATGATCCATGTTGGGTTTAACTATTACTCAATCCTAACTAAGATGAGATCTATCCATTAGGAGTGTTCCCAAATAGGACCATTGTTAATCTCCCTAATCTCCAAACGCCTATTTTCGTTTATTTCATTCGTTTTATTTATAATGCATTGCATGTCATATATGCACTTCAATCAATATTACATTAGCCTCAACAATTAATAAATATATAAACTCCAGAGACAGAACTTAAGTCCTCAATAACATCTAACAGTACAATCAGCAACTAGAGAATGAAACTTAATTAACATAGCATGAACCCTCATCGTTGACTTTCAAAACCGTAAGCAAACCGTGGACAACAACAGAGACTATCAACTGAGAATAAAAATTCCTCAACAACGGTCTATCAAGCTATAACTAGAAATACATAACAAGACTCAAACAATATAGCATATCTTCTTGGTACATTTTATCAAGACGGTACATGGACAGAGAACAATTTCCACGTAACTGTGCACTATTCTTAACAATGTCCATCCAGTAATAAACATAATGGAAACAACACCCAATTGAAAGAACAAACTCAATTACCAAAGCATATTCATCTAATAATATTTAGGAAACACTAGCTAAATAGTATAATCGACCTTAAATCAACAAACAAACAATGTAAATCCTAAATCTTGTGATGTAGACCACCTTTGATAAAACACAAGCATATCCCTTACCTTATTCTTTGTGAATTTTCCCACTTGAAGCTCCTTCTTGCACTCTAGCACCTTAACTTCTCGGAAGGAAAAGAAGAAAACTCTGGAGATGTCTTGAGAGAAAACTCTCTTTTCTTAGAAAGCTTAAATGCTCTCGTTAAGCTTGTGCACATGTGTCAGAAGGACACGAGTCACGGAGAAATTGTTTGAGCACAACTTAATACCCTCTTAAGCCGCGACTTTGCGTTGTAACCTTCTGACTCCTCGACGGTTTTTCCTATTGTTGGTTTCCGCCCAATTTCGACAGGTTTCTCTATAGCCAACACTAACATATGAGTCAAGAACTTGTAATACCTTTGAAATTCTCTACTTTTCTTGTGTTTTCCGGGCTTTAGAATGGTGATTCCATAATTCCTCATCAATCCCGTTGATTCGAATGAATAATCCCATTAAAAATCTTGAATTTTCATATAAATCCGTAAACAGGAAAAGAATATCCTACCTTTTCAATCTTGATGTCGTAAAATCACTAAAACTAAAACGATCCGCCAATATTGAATTCTCTCGTTCCCTCCCTCTCTAGATAACCACTAATCTCAGGCAATACTTCTTTAAGGTTAAAGGATTGTCTTCTTAGTTCTTATAACAATTCCCCGGCCCAATATTTGGTAGGCCCATCAATCAAAACCCATAGACTACATAAAAATAATTTAATTAAGGAGATAACTAGATTTAATTACCTGCTTAAAATGCAGAATTTTAGAAGCTTTGCGTCGAAGCTCAAATTGGTTTAGTTCTCGTGTTGTATCCCAAAACTAGTCGTACTATTCTAAACATGGATCTTATTTATTAATAACTTACCTCAACTATATCTAAATAATGTAAGGTCGTGCACTCTCTAACTTTAGATTAGGACTTCATCTTTTGCTTAATCTTGAGTCATTCTTACCCAAGTTTAATCTAGTTGATTTTAAAGAGTACCTGGAAAATAAAGATCAAATTCTCATTGATTTGCACATGCTATAGCTTAATCTTTAATGTCACGTTATTTGACAGATCGATTGCTTTGAGGGTAAGTGTTATTTCATTGACACGATTAAAGTGTGATATTTAGTGTTAGTGATTGAAATGCAATGAAGATCAGCTTGTTGGGAGTCAGAGCCATGGAAGGAAAGTGGGTCTTTTGCATGTTCACTTGTCCGCTAAAACTCACTGAGACTGCAAGCTTGTTTTCTTATATAAGTAAAATGAGCTTTTCTTCTCATACGTAATGCATTTGGCTTCAAAATCCATCTAAGCCACTCTCCCTTCTCTCTCTCTCTCTCTCTCTCTCTCTCTCTCTCTCTCCCCCCATGGATTTTCTCACTTTAGTTTATGCATTTCCTTTTCTCTTCCTGGGTTTTGTCATATGGAAGCATTTGGACGCCAAAAGAGACCAAGAAGCTTACATCTTGGACTATGAACTCTATAAACCAACAGACGACCGAAAGCTTGATACAGCAACTTGTAGAGAGATCATGAAGAGAACAAAAGCTCTGGGTCTTGACGAATACAAATTCCTCCTCAAAGCAGTCGTAAGCTCCGGCATTGGCGAGGATACTTACGCTCCCAGAACCATGTTCTCAGGCCGAGAGCAAAATCCGACATTGCAAGACGGAATTGCAGAAATGGAAGAGTTCTTCCATGAAAGCGTCGAAAAGCTCTTCAAAAGGTCAGGCTTTTCAGCTTCAGAAATCGATGTTCTTGTCGTAAATGTTTCGATGTTATCGACGGTTCCTTCTCTGTCGGCTCGAATAATCAATCGTTACAAAATGAGAGAAGATATTAAGGTGTTTAATTTCACTGGGATGGGATGTAGCGCAAGCCTTATATCTGTCGATGCAGTGAGGCAGATTTTCAAATCGAGAAAGAACCTTAATGCGCTGGTCGTCACATCGGAATCGTTAACTCCGAATTGGTACTCAGGAAACGACAGATCGATGATATTGGCTAATTGCTTGTTTCGGTCTGGTGGGAGTGTGATTCTTATGACTAACAAACGAGCCATGAGAGACCGAGCCATGTTCAAGCTCAAGTGCTTGGTAAGAACCCACCATGGCGCGAGAGATGAGTCCTACGGCTGCTGTATTCAGAGAGAAGACGAAGAAGGAAACCTAGGTTTTCACCTCGGAAAAACCCTACCAAAAGCTGCAACTAAGGCTTTTATTGATAATCTTAGAGAAATATCCCCTAAAATCTTACCAATAACACAGTTATTTCGGTTTTCATTCCTCACCCTCGTTAACAGAGTCAAAAAAGCCTCGAAAGGAGAACCTAAACCGGCCATCAACTTACGAACCGGCGTCGACCATTTTTGCCTGCACACAGGTGGGAAGGCGGTGATAGACAGTATCGGAATGAACCTTAACCTGACCGAGTACGACTTGGAGCCGGCCCGGATGACACTGCACCGGTTCGGCAACACTTCTGCGTGCAGTCTCTGGTATGTTCTGGGTTACATGGAGGCGAAGAAACGGCTCAAGAAAAACGACAAAGTTTTGATGATAAGCTTCGGAGCAGGCTTCAAATGTAATAGCTGCTTGTGGGAGGTGGTGAGAGATTTAGGGCAGAATGGAAACATTTGGGAAGACTGCATTAATGGCTACCCACGTGAGAATCTGAGCAACCCTTTTCTGAAGAAGTTTGGATGGATTCAACAAGAAGACATAAGCACCTTCAAATCGCTTTAAAGTTCTCGATCTTTTTTCTCTTTTTTGGTTTGCTTGTTTAATTATTTGATTTTCTTATATTAGTATAGGGTACCTTTTGCAGTATTGCGTCTATTCTTTTGCGTTTGCTTAATGAACTAAGTTAGAGATTATGAGCTAAGTTAGACCTCTACTGTAATCGGAAAAAAAAAATGTGGGACAATAAATTTACGTAGAAAAATCATTTCGAGAAAAAAATAACTGGCAAAGACCGCATAAATGGCTACCCACATGAGAATCTGAGCAACCCTTTTCTGAATAAGTTTGGATGGATTCAACAAGAAGACATAAGCACCTTCAAATCGCTTTAAAGTCTCGATCTTCTTCTCTGTTTTTGGTTTGCTTGTGTTAACGTGGGACAACAAATTTACGTAGAAAAATCATTTTAAGAAAAAAATCACCGACACAATATACTATAAAAATCGAAATATAACTGCGAGTTTTGCGATAAAAATTAAAACCATAAATGAAATCAGACTCAACTCCATAGAATTTGAGCAACATGGTATCTAATAAAATAAATATAATAAATTATATATTTTCAGCTCATTTGATTTCTCTTAATACATGTCTCACGAGTCAATTTTCCATTTTAAGATATAAAAAAAAATTATTATATACAGAAAGGGAAATATGTCCATTTATTTTGTTGGTTAGTGGGTCATTATTTAGAGAGATTAATGCTGTTTTAAATGATTATTAGAAAAGAAGAAATTCTCCGGCGATGAATTCCGGTCGGCCAACGGCAACCACTGATCCATTAATCGCTCTTTTAAAACCCACTTACAGGATGAGGCCAGTTTGAAATTTCAGGGAAGTAAAGTTTCAGTGCACTGAAAGTGTCAACCCATCTGCCAATCTAGATCGCTGTTAACTGCGCTGCCTTTTCTGAACGTTTCGTGTGGTCTCGACTCGAGTAATGTCTCCAAACAAAATAAAAAAAAGGGAAAATGACAAATCAATCATCGTGGTTTGCGATAAATGACAAATCAACCACTATGGTATTTTTTTTTAACAAGTTAACCACTGAAGTTCGAAAAAATAACAAAGCAAACATCGAGCGACGTTTTGAGACTATTTCGCGGTCTCTGAAATCGCGATTTCACTCCAGAGAGCTTGTCATTTGCGTTCTATAAAATCGGTGGTTTTCTGAAATCGTGGTTTTGCGGCGTTCTGAAATTGGTGGTTCTCTGAAATCAAGCAGCGTTCTGAAATTGGTGGTTCTCTGAAATCGTGGTTTTTGCGGTCTGGACTGAGATCGCGAATTTCGCGGTCTCTGTGACTCACAGAGACTGCTCTTTTCGCGGTCTCTGTGATTACCAGAGACCGTTTTCGTGGTCTCTGTGATTACTAGAGACTGTTTTTGCGGTCTCTAATCTCAAAACCCCGCTTGATGTTTTCTTTGTTATTTTTTTAAACTTAAGTGGTTAACTTGTTAGAAAAAATACCATAGTGGTTGATTTTTCATTGATCACAAATCACGATGGTTGATTTGTCATTTTCCCAATAAAAAATAATAATTTTGTATTTATTTTTAAAATAAAAAGTAATCAATCAATTTTTATTAGTAAAAACAATTATTAAATCGTTTGAGTTGGGCCTAAAAAAACGGCCCAGTATGTTTAGTGGACTTTAAAAAGGCCTATCAGAGGTGGGCCTTTCGGTTTCGAAACGGATACGATTTCGGCTCGAAAAGGCCCGCCGACCGTGGGAGGGGAGGGGAAATCTGTACAATTTCCTAGACTCAATTAAGGCGGTAAATTGTCCTGAAAACGCCCTCTCCGACTGGGAATCTCCATCCCTCGATAAGCGGCCGCAAGATGGACGATGAATTGTTGGAATTGCAAAGACAGTTTGAGTTCGCGCAGCAAGCCAAATCGAGCATACGATTGTCGGAGCGAAACGTCGTCGAGTTAGTCCAAAAGCTTCAGGAGCTTCGAATTATTGATTTCGATCTCCTTCACACTGTTTCCGGCAGAGAATACATAACTCCCGTACCTTTCTCGTTCTCTATCATCGCACGCATTTCGCCGTATATTTTTTTTTTCCAATTGAAAACTTTGGAATGGGCGAGAGTCTCGATTCATGATCATGCATTAAAAGAAAAATGTCAATTGAGTCCTAGAAGTACCTCTTTTCGTAGAAATTGAAGGAAACTTGTTAAATAATGACAGTTTCTTTGGATTCATGTTTCCTTCAATTTATTGGATTCGTACCCGTTTCATTCTTTATTGCTCCAGTAATAGAACAAAGATTGCCGAAGTGGAATCATCATATTACTGGATATGAGCAAAGTCTGAATAGTAAAATGTAATATGGATATGGAATATTATGTGTTCGCTTGATGATGTTTCTTTTCTAATTTTGACTCTGACGATTGTCAATGCGATAGGAGCAATTGAGGCGTGAAATAGCAAATGAGATAAAAAAGACAGGGCGCATATCTTTGATAGATCTTGCAGAGTTTACAGCTGTTGATTTGTACCATGTTGAGAAGCAAGCTCAACATGTTGTTGCAAATGATTCTGAACTTACATTGATTCAAGGCGAAATAATATCTCAAACTTATTGGGATTCAATTGCTGAAGAAATCAATGAGAGACTGCAAGAATGTAGTGAAATTGCTTTATCGGAACTAGCTACACAACTGCAAGTTAGTTCAGAAACAATTGTATCAATGCTAGAGCCTCGTCTTGGGACTTTGGTAAATTCTCTCTCTTTGATTTTATGTGGATTTGGAGCAGAAAATGATACATAATAGGTCATCTTGCGATTAGGTGATAGGTAGGCTTGAAGGTGGGCAATTATATACACCAGCATATGTTGCTCGTGTTAGTGCAATGGTCCGTGGCGCTGCAAGGGGTATTACAATACCAACAAATGTTGCAGTTCTTTGGAGCTCTCTACAGCAACTTTTGCAAGAATTGGATGGAGCTAGTGGTATGGCTGTGGACGTTTCATTTTTCCAATCCATTTTCAACAACCTTATCAAGGAAGGCAGTATTCTGGGATCACTTCGTGCAGGTGTTCATTGGACTCCAACTGTATGTTTCTATCTTTACTTGATGAAGTTAAGTGTATTTTTTACTTTAGTCATTGAATGATAAGACATGCTGATGAGTCGATAAAACAATTTTTGTCAGCTTCTCTAACTTGGAGAGTTACAAGAAGACTCAGACATGGATGTGGTTTTTTCTGCTATCTTATTAGCTGACTCATAATCTATATATAGTGTTCAATTGTGAATGAAAGTTATATTATGCATGTGCATTTATTGGCCAACTTGAAGTCGTACAATTGTCATTTGGTATTCACTCTGTCAAATGATTGATGTGTAAATTCCATCATTGTGGAGCTCTGGAGGAGATTACTCTTATCGAAAGTCTTTTGTGGAAGGGATGTCAAGATTTGAAATTGTGCCCCTTGTTCAAGAATGAAAAGTTATTTTGTAACATCAAGAGGCAATGTTCTCACCCATAAAAAAATTATATTGCAGGTCTTTTCCATTGCTCAAAAGGAATGTGTAGAATCTTTCTTCTCACAGGTATGGAGAATTATTCTATCTTGTTTCCTTTATGATGTGCCGATACTCATATAGATTCTCATATTTTATTGCCATGAAATAGTTCTTGGACATTAAAGATTAGTTGTCATTTTGGTTTACATTACAAGGACCTCTTAGTGTAGACATACTTTGAGATGTTGGTTCATTCCTTTATCCTTCAATTTTTTAGTGGACGTCATTCCTTATTTTTAGTTGCTTAACCTTGCTGCAGAATTCTTTCATAAGCTATGAAGGTCTGCAAAAACTTGGAATTCCCAATCCCATTCAGTTTATGCAGGTAGTAAATGGGTTTTGTGTTGATTCTTTGCTGTAAAAGCGAGCTTTTATATTATAAAATTGTTTGACGTTGATAATTTTAGTTTAAGGATTACTAACCTTTTGAGCAAAAAATGTCAACTAATTTATTTATTTATGAACTCCAATTTAGTCTAGATATCCGGAAGGCATCCCTTTAGTTACCACATTTGTTCATCAGTCAATGATTGACATGTTGGATGCTACCGTTGAGGATACCATAGAACATGGAAGCTGGTAAGTCATCCTATTATTTTTCTGCCTTCTATTTGTACAGTTTTCTTTCAGTTAAAGAATACATTAAATTTTAATATTTGCTCTGTACTCAGCTCATGGCTATGAGATAGTATCACTACTGTAATGGAAAGATCATCTCCAAGTTTTTGATCTCTCTTTATTGATATCTGTCTTCTGTTGTAGTACATTTTGTCCAAGACTCCTCAACAATATTTTGTTATCGAGTATTTGCCTTGTATTTTAAGAGCACTGTGATATTCTTGTTATCTATAAATTCTATCCCTCTACTCCATCTTTAACTAGTAAAGCATGTACTTAATTCGTTTTGCTCGTTGTTATGATTGTCTTTTTTTTACTTTCGATGGCTGATGCAGGATAAATTCTCTTTCTGTGTTGCCATCATCCTTTGGGTCCCAAGATGCATCTAAACTTTTATCCCTTTGTCCTTCGGTGAAATTGGCCATGAAGGTTACATTCCATTGTCATGTCAGCTTGTTGCTCAAACAATGGTGGGATGGTTGATAACAATAAATAAACTTTCCTTTTTTTGCAGTCTAATAAAGCAGTCATCTTTGGCGACTTTTATCTATTTAGCAATGAATTTATCAAGGTATGGCATTTGATTTACACCAGTAATTCTGAAATTACATTATCTCTTCTCAACTTTGATATTGATTTGTCTTTTTCAATATATATACACTCCATATGTTTTCTTTTGGCCAATGCACAGTGGTTAAAATGGAATACATGATTTGCGGCTTTGGCATATTATATAATTAATGATTTCATAGGCATTTATCTTTTATCAGAGCTAAAAGTGAAGAATAAAGTACCAAATGACGATTTTCTGGAGTTTAATATGCATTTTGATCTTGGATTTTAATCTTGGGGCCTTTTAGTAACCTGTAAACCAAGCTACCTAATGCATATATTTGTTGTATATTCCATATGTGAATATTTTGCTTGATATGCGAGACTATATTTAGAGTAGAGGACAACACTGTATAAACACAAGCAGCATACTTATGGGCACAGAAGTTAATAGCCGTAAGCTGGCAAAAGGCACGAAGAAGCCGAATAAACATCCCATTAGGGAGAACACTGATGAGTCTCAAAAGTTCAATGATCAACACAGATTCATATAACAGTTTTTAAACAAATTCTTATACAAAGTACACATTTGTCTACTCCTTGAACTACAGAACATTAAACAACAAACACACAAGAACATTAAAACACAATACCACAAACCTGGAAACCATAGGTTTGGAATTACCCTCAATTAGTAGAGAGTTGGTCTTCAGAATTCTCTCTTTTTCCAAAACGTCCCCTCCTCTATAACTTTCCCATGAATTTTATTAACTCCAACCGTCTCCCTTAAAACTTCCCACACACTCCCTTTCTCCAATTTATGAAATTACCCTCTTCTATTATAAACCATACCAAAACGATTCTCTCTGTCCATCAAACACAAGTAACAATAACATACCCTTCAACCCAAATCTAATCCCGAAATTTGCCAAAAATACAGATTAACAAGAGAAAACTGACCCACAAAAAACAAACAAGCAAAGAAAAATACTTTGAGCCAGAAGACAAAAACCCATTCCATGCAAGGATCCACCAATGACTACACCTTGGGTCACTGACACAGGTGCAAGCAATAAGATTATTTCTGATAATACTTCTGTTCTTTAGCAATAATAACATGTGTAGACAAAGAAGTTTTGTCGAACAAACCAACATTGAGCTCTTTCTAAATTAGGTAGACATAAGCAGCAAAAGAAACCTTATGATGATGGGTTGGAAGCAGTGAAGAAAATATATCAGTTTGTCCTACGAACTCAACCACAAATGTGGTGAGAATGAATGTGACATTTTTTATAAGAAACGACTTGTATTAAGAAGGATCACATACAAGAGAATACGAGGAAAATATCTCATCTTTAACACTTAACAAAAACCTTACTAGTAAAAAACAATTTCCTTCTAATGTAAAAGAATCATATTAAAATGATAACTCTTAAATACTCAAGAGTTTAGAGGTGACAAACAAGCCGGCCGAGTCGAGCCTGAAAATGTCTGGCTCACCGAGCCTAGTGAGTTAACGAGCTTAGTCTTACTAGCTTGCCCAAAAAAAATTTCACTCTAAATCAGCTTACGAGCTACGAGTTAAACAAATTGAGCCGATCTTGCTAAACGAGCCCAATGAGCCGAGCGTACATAAATATTTATAATTTATATCAAAATAATGTATATTTTTTAAAAATTTAATTATTAAAATTATAATAATTATTTATTATTATATTGTCAAAATATATAATAGTTAGTCGTTTAATTAACAAAATTATTTTATTAATACATAAAGTAACATGTATATAAGAAAAAAATTTATTTGATACGATTCAATAAAAAAAACATGTGACTAGAATATCATTGGAAAAATAGGGAAATAAGGAAAGGGGAGAGAGAGAAGAGAAAGGGAGGAAGTGGGGTTGATGGGACTTGGGAGAGAGAAGAAGGGGAGTGGGGTGGCCGAGAGATATAGAGAGAAGAGAGTGGGAGGGGGTAGTGAAAAATCCCATGTCGGGGAAAAGGGAGAGTGAGGGAGAGAGAGAAAAGAGAATAAATAGAATGGGGGGTGTGGGGGGTTGTTGAGAGAGGAGAGTGGGAAAAAAATAATTATAAAGAGGGCGGGCTCGGAGAGTTTGGCTCCAGGCAGGCTCACAAGCCTAGATTTTGGGCTCGACTCGGCCTGTTGCTTGAGACCAGGCCAGGCTCAGCTCAGCACTATAACAGGCCGAGCAGTAGGCTGGCTACAAGATTTATAAACTCCACTTATCAATAGAAAAATTAGCATTATCTTATAAATTATTATTTGGATAAAGAGTGAGCAAGAAATAGGTGGCCTTCAAGAAATAAAATAGTTTTGTGTGAATTTCAACTGGTCAGAAAGGTCAAACTGTCATATACTAACGTGCACTTCCTCATTTCCACGGAATTTTTTTGCCCCTATTTTATTACATCTTAATACGCCACCCAGTGTGAAATAAGTAAATTATGATGCAAGAATGATTTCTTAAGTTTTCCTTAGCTCAATTTGTTTTCATTGTTTGAGCAGGATATGCATGATCGCTTGGAGAAGGAGATGGAAACTTCAAATATTCTAGGGTCTTCAGGAATTATGAAGTCATTTCCTTCTCACTCAGGTAGTGAAGTTAAACTTGGAGAAGATTCAAGCAGGTTTTCTCAGTCAAACGAAACTGCAAATGAGATTGGTATTTCCAGGCAAACCATGGAAAGAGTGTCAAAGAAGAAGAAAGGTAAATCTGGCGGTGCAAATGCATCCAATGCAGATGGAATTGGTCTTGATGATGAAGACCACTTTCCGGCAAAAGCAAAGAAAAACCCGAAGAAATCTAAAGATGTGGCTTCCTTGCAAGTGGTGGAGAGAAAAGCTAGTGGTAAAAGAGAATCAGTCAAATCAAAAGATGATAACCTCAATGTTCCTTCTGAAGAATGGGTGATGCAAAAAATAAAAATACTGATTCCTGATTTTGAGGAACAAGGTCAGTCTCATTATATGTTTTGTTAAAATTTTGGAAACCTTTATGGATTTTATTCTAATAGACTGACACTGTCATAGGTGTAGATGATCCCTTGATGATAATTAGACCTTTAACAAATTATTTTCAACCAATGCTGGTCAATTCTTTGAAAGAGAGAAGGAAGACATTATTCACAGAGAATGCTGATAGAGTGAAACGATTGCTTGATAATTTGCAGCGGAATCTTGATGAGGTAAGCAGAATTACTATAGCTGTTTGTTATAACATTAACTATATTTGATGAAGTAATACAGATTCAACCTAGACGCTCCTGCATTCTAAACATTGCTATTCTTCCATCCTCTCCAGGCTTTCTTGAACTTGCAGCTGTATGAAAAAGCTTTAGATCTTTTTGACGATGATCAATCAACATCAGTAAGATTTTTCTCAAGAATTTACATTCTAAGGCAATTTGCGTGTGGCTTTGGATATAGACCCTAATCATGAATCACAGGTTATCTTGCACCGGCATTTGCTAAGGACAACAGCAGCATCCATTGCAGATATGTTTTTTGTTAAAATGGTAAACACATGGACTGCATTGTTGCTGTTTTCCTTTAATTTTTTTGTATGTTTAATCACAATTGATTATTGAACAGATCAAATTTTCTACTTATATGATTTTCCCTTGCAGGACGTACACAACAAAATAAAGAATGGAATTGAAGTTGAGGAGTCTCAAAATTCGGAATCTGTTTCACTTAGTCCTGGAGAAAGAACTACACTTGTATGAAATTTATTGATTACATGATGTAATCACGTGATTTTTTAATGATTCCATTTATTAATTCTAGTCAGAACTTTGGAGTTATTGTTCAAGTTCACTATGTTGCTGGCAGGCTCAGAATTTTCCTGGATCTTTGTCCAGTAAAGCTCTTACAGTTGTTGAAGCCTTAGAAGGAAAGGTTAGTGCTCTTTGCGGAGAGAATTTTCAAATTTATTATTTTGGGATAAATGTTTTCAAACCTCCTTGTGTATGTTTTTCTTTTTTGATTGGGGATTTTATTTTGGGTTTAGCTGTTGGCTCGTATGTTTTCTTTTGTAATCTCGAGTTATTTTTTTCATCTATAGAACTGATGTTAATCTAGAAGAGGGAGAGACCCTTAATGTAATATGTCTCAGTTTCTTGCTTAAGGGAGAGACCCTTAAGCAATCTCGATCTTCCCTAACTAGCTTTCTGCACGGCAGCTGATGTTAAATTTTTATTATATGTTCTTAAAGAAAAATATAAAGTCAGTTCTTGATGCCATAGTTTCCTATCTTAGAAACTGAGTTTGTTTTTCAATTGCTTGGGCTTTAGTTGCTATTGTTGGTTCTCCCCACCCCCTAGTGTTACATTATTAGCATTATTGAGTTAGATGCATCTCAAAATCACGCAATTATCTAGATTTTATGTTTCAAAGGATGTGTATTCTTTCTTACTTGCAGCGAGTGGCTGTATTTGTGATTGCCCTGGGAGAAATGGCTGAAGAGAGGTATTAATATGCTATTTTAATTTGTTGAACATTAACCTTCAAAGAATCATCAGATTGCTCTCCTTTAGATATGGAATTTACCGTCTTCTTGTATAATCTGTACCTCCAGCGGGCTGCACCTGAAAAAGCTTGATAAGAAGTTGGAAAGAACTCTTCTACATTCGTATAGAAAGGTATGTCTATTTCACTTGGACTACAAAGTGATATAACTATTCTAGTTAAATGTTGGGGAATCGATGAGGTTATCTCTTGTTTAAGATTTTATGGTTTGCAAAAAATATTTTAATCAAACCAATTGTGGCATAACTAACTGGGGCAATGCTATGTTATTATGTTCACGTCATCAAGGCGGCCTGAGTTAGATTTTCAATGTGTAATACGTGACTCAGTAGAAAGTAATCATGGCATTCAAACTCTTTTTGGGTTTTCTCCTTATCGGTTAGTCATCTATTGTTAGGACTTGACATCTCAAGTTTCTGCTGAAGTTGATCCAGTTTCTCTTCTGCCAAAAGTTGTTTCGTTACTTTATATTCAGGTCAGTGAACGTTGTTCTCTTTTTCACACTGATATGTAGGCATAAACTATCTTCTCATTATTGAATTAGTGGTGGTTTTTTCATGAATAGATTCACCATAAAGCTCTTCAAGCCCCTGGCAGAGCCATCTCTGTTGCTGTTTCTCGATTGAAGGTTTGTACATTAATGCAGGGAGAGATGTAGGAAAGAAATGTTGAATTGTATAATTTACCCAAATGGAACTGGGGGCCACGTTTTTTTAATGACTTCTAATATTTTCATAAATTTCAGGAAAACTTAGATGATTCACGCTATAAGATATTATCAGACTATCAAGCGGCAACTGTGGCCTTCTTAGCTCTCGTATCTGCAGCAGCTGGTGATGTACGTAAAAATTGCATTGCACTTTTCAGAATCTTGATTTTCATTATTCCCAACCCATCTGTAAATGAAATCTTATTTCCTCTCATCTGCAAAACCTGATGATCTCGTATGACCTCTTTGTTACGATCAGGAGGATGGGTGTTCATCTGATAGAATATTGAGTAAAAAGGAGCTTCTGGAAAGCCAAATGCAAGCACTGAAAGGTCTGGTACTAACTGCTTCACAATCTTAGGAGATCAAATTTAAGATCAATGTCAGGGATTTAGTAAATTATTTAATTTGAAAACTGGTTGATATCTAAATGTGCGCCAGTTGGATCTGGTCCATGCGTGCAACAAGTACTTCACCCTCTTCTTCATCTTATACAATCTGAGAAGCCCTTTGAGCCTGTTTGATAAAACCTCATCAACATAAGGCCGGAGCATTACAGCCCGGTTAAAACTCTTACGAAGCTTATCCCTCTTCCAAAGCCCAGCAAGGTTTTCAGTAGGCCCATCCAATTTCTTAACTAGACGTTAATCGTGACAAGCCCAATGCCTATTGGTTTACACCTCTCCTGGACACCAAATTTCGTCGGGCCAGATACATTGATTACCTAGCGGCCCTTATTTCCATTTTAATCAATCAAAGATCATAATAAATTTATGGAAAATTAACAAAATAACTATTGTACTATGAAATTACTGACAAGTCAATTACTGAATAATTTTTGTTAACAACTAAAACACTCAATTATGGAAAATAAACAACGCAAACATAGTCATTAACTTGAAGGAAATGACTCTACCATGCTGTTTCAGAGAATTCGTAGTGGATCAGAGTTAATATTAATGAAAAAAAACTACAAAAATTGGTGGTTTCAGAGACTTTCATTGAAAAAAAGCTAATACACAAAGAAAATAGATTTAAGAAAATACTGTATAAATTGATTTTAATTTTTTTTAATTTTTAATTTTACAAGATTTTGTAAAATAATATATAATATTTTAGATGTTGGACGATTTAGAATTGTTTTACTGTCTATGGGAAGATCACAATTTGTCTGTATTTTTCCATAAAAAAAACAAAGTCCTATTTCAAGGACTCCACTCTCCGCAAAGGACAGTCTTTCCTATTTCTACAACTAAAAGTCATCTTTCCTGAGCCCTATTTCACATACTCACTTTCCACTGTGAAAAGATAACGTTCCACGCCAGAACAACATATTTTAACAAAAAACATAACGACAATATTTATTTCATTCTATTATCATAATTTAATATTTAAGTTATTAATAAAAATTGTTCACTTGTCCTTTAACTCTATATTTCAGTGATTGTTTTTTTAATTTTCCTAAATTTATTTGGACCAGCTACTCAAAGTGTGATATTCCGGGTGAGATGAGCTGATATTCTCACTAATTGGACCCATCTTAAGCGCAAAAATATTATCCTCAATTGTTTAACATGTTTAATTTACTTTAGAGGAATCAAAAACATCCGCCGCATACTAATTTTATGTTCATAAAACGTACGGGCAATGTATATCATTTCACATTTCAAGTAGGTAAAAGCAAGTTTCTATCTAACGCAACCACTGCAATTTTAGATGAGGAACCACCCTTCGTTAATGAAACATGGCCATTGCCCGAAAATAAGAAAAATTTTATCTGTAGCGCGGGAGATCCGACGCTCTTTACTCTGAAAAACCCACTCGTGCATCTTCTTTGCAGGCTACTTGTTACTTGATGTGATATTTTTAGGTCAAGGAATAATTGCGTCTTATGAAGAGCTAAAATGATAGAGCCAAAAAACATAAGCATGGAGACAAATGAGTGACGGCTAGAACATCATAAATTAGAAAAATTGCCTACACATATCAAACGGATATAAACCCTGGAAACTTAGATGCTGCGACTACTGAAAAGTTTCAGTCGCCATCGACTGAAACTTTAATATTTTGAGTAGGAAATACTGCTTACTTTTGGGGCAAGGCTGGTCTCTTCTCCAACATCTCATAATGAACAAAAAAATTATCCTGCATCAAATGAAGAAAACGTTGCACAGAAGTTAAATCTCAGGCAAATGTATGGGGTGTTGCGAGGCATTATCATCATTTACAAACCTTGCGAATCGTTTCAAATAAGTTTGGATCAAAACAGTGATATGATCCCCTCTCGAATGCGTTTGTCTTCACCATTGGCTCCACGTTTGGCACTCTTATGAACCACAATCGGTGTTCTTTGTGATAAAACCATCCTCTGTTATAACTGCTCAAATAACAAAGCCAATGCGTTCAGAAAAGGAAGAATCTGGAATAGAATAACTCCAAATCTAAACCACACATGGATAGAGACTAACATACAGAAATATTCACTTACAAGAGTGAAAATCCTAAAAATAATTTTGAAAACGGGAAACGACAGAAAAGATACATAAAACTTAAAGATAGTAATTAATAGAAACCAATTTGGTGAAAGACAGACAGAGAGCGAGGCTTACAGTTCATTTGCAGCAAATAACTGGGCTTCATCTTTTGGCATGCTGAACATCACAAAATTGAATTCACATTAAATTTCAAAAATCAACCTTAGTGATGAACGCAAGTGAGTCAAGTCAAAAACCTGTAGAATATGTAAAACAATGTTTCTACAGTGAACTTCGCAAAGTAACCTAGCTGCACTCAAAAGAAAGAAGAGATCATGAATGAAAGAAAAGAACATTTCAACTACTCCGGCTAGTATTGAAGTACTAATATGAAAAACTCACATGCAATACAGGTGGTTGTTTAAGAAGATAACATTGCGGCAAACTGAAGTCTGGATCTCCTTTAAATGGCTCCTCTAACCATGGGGAACCAAAAGTCTTGTGAAGAATATCCATAGAATTCATGTTAAGTCCTAGAGTTGTCAAATCAATTCCACGTGCAAGAGATGCAAGGTCAGGATCTAGAGACCTTAATAACGCAACCATGCAATATGGATCAGGAGTAGATTGAGCAGCCTGCATGGATTTCACTCCCTGATCTCTAAACGACTGATTGATAGAAGACATTGGTTGCAGGCGAAACGGGGACTGATTTTGATGTTGATACTGTTGGATAAGCTGGTCATAACCCATACCTGCAGCTGAATTAACGGAATTCAAGGGTCTCAATCCAATGCCAAGAGGCCCACTTGTCTGAACAATAAACAAAAGAAGTTAGAATATCAAGGTTGCTTTGAGATCGGAATTAATATCATTATCTCCAGATGTATGTGTTAGCATATGCAAACAGTCAATTTCTGACGACAAAAAAACCAAGCTAGTATGGAAGAAATATTGATCTTTCGTATAGCATGACAAAGAGTAGTGAGCTTGAACCCAATATCACACCTGTGAATGATAGGATGAATGTGAAGAAGGGAACATGTCTGATCCATGCAAGTGAAGGAGATCCTGATTATTTACAGGTGCAGAAAAGGAGACGTTACTATTACTAACTGATGGTGTATGTTGTTGCTGTGGGCGTTGAGATGAATATGTTCCCCCTATATTAAAACCGGCAGACCTTCCCATCTGCTAAATGATACGCAAACATAAGTAGGAAAGCTTCACATCAACCAGCTATTTGAAAATAGTAAAAAGGAAAATTAATATATATTTTTAATCTTCCAGATATATTTTTTTTGAACAGAAGAAACGCACAGAAAAATGCTGAGACTGCATCATAGGCAAGGAATTATCATGAAGTTGTTCTTTCTGGTTCAATTCCATTGCATAATCAGTATTACCACCTGGGAAATGAAAAACTATATATAATCAATCATGTAATTTTCCAAAACTTCTGTTTTGATCCAAAATAAAATAAGAAAATCCATCTATCTACCAGAACCATCACTTTGATTTCAGAATTATAGGAAAGACAATCAGTTTCAAAATAAGTAGAGCAAGGATTTTTTAAAAAAAGGATGTTTACAGGGCCCAACCACAACCTGTCCAACTATATATATAATGCATCATATTCAACAATTTAAACTCCAGATTCATATTAATTACTAATATTTAGGTGGTTTTAACTTAATCGAGTTTCAAGAATTTGAAGTAACTGAAACATTATTAATGATTTAAAGAATGCCATTACAATAATGAAAAAAGAATTTGTGATCCAGTGTAACTCAAGTCAAAGAAAACAACTTAAAAATCAATCATAGTCCATAGATTATGTAAATTTTATCGCCATAGAACTTTTATATCACAAGAAAAGAACACATTTACACCTTTAAATCCTGGTAACGCTGGAAAGTCCTCATTTTGAATGCTGAACTCTTGGTTTTGTTGAACTATTGGACTAAGACCCTGTTTTCGTAGAGAACCTGAAATTTTCATTTAATGAGTTCACAATTGCATAAAAAAGGTGGATAATAATTAAAAAACTAGAAATAAACTGTTTTCAACATTTACCCAAATGACCTTGAGGCCCACCAGCAGAGCTAGGACGGCTAGTCAATTGAGGGAAATCATTAATGTCAAAAGGGGAATTGTCACTAGAGTTTACATCATTTAACATCCCCATGGAGCTTAAATTATTCACAGCTTGTACGTGGCTTTGAGAAAGTGAGCCTCCAGCAGGATATGAATTGCTCAACATAGAAATGACCTGTGGAGATCCTGGAGCCAGAAAAAGGTCATGTAGGCAAGATGCAATTGATATTATATCATTCACCAAGCAAATGTTGCAAATTTAAATTAACTTATCCAAAAAAATATCGTGCCTACTTACATAACAGAATTGATTAATCTTATTCTGAGTAAAAAAATTCTTAAAACATTTAGGAGAGAGAATTATAGTAACAAGAAAAGTTATTAAATTTTTTCTTGAAATGATATTGACTAGATCAGGAATTAATCCAAGACAACACACCTTGTGGAAGCATGCCACTCATCAAACGATTTTGTCCTTGCAGGCCAAGAGTCCCAGATCCACTATTTGCATTAGGATTTAGACGAGAAGCAAGACCAGGAACTGATAACCCACCACCAGACGTTATACTCCTTCCAATGTTGCCTCCGCCAACCATATTTCCTATAGAGCTAGTAATTCGAGGACCCGCGTTTCCCAATATTGGGGACAAGCCCAATCCTGGAACTGCATTCCGATTACTGATTGCAGAAGACGTAGAGAGAATCCCAGGTATAGAACCACCAACTCCATTTGTGCTACTGCCAAATCCTGGGTTTCCAACAACACTAATACCTCCTCTATTTGTGACCCCTGAATGCCCATGCGAGCTTCCATGGGACAACTGCAAAATGAAGAAATGTTCAATGAGTGTAGAGCAGAAAACACGACAGCAAGAAGATAGAGGACAGTGTGCATGCTAATCTTTCACCAAATAGTTACGTGGGTTGCTTATTGCATGTACCTGCGAGAGAGCAACAGGAAGATTATTCGATGTAAACCGTCCACTAGAAAGACTTCCCGCTTGTTGTTGAACTACCCCTGATGGCAAGTTATTTATGGTTGAATTTCTTGATGTTATTGTACCTTGCATGTTGGATACATTATAGCTCCCATGAATGTTATGCAGCCCTTGCATAGATCCTGCAGCAGCATACTACAGTGCATAATAAATTGAAAAGGCATTACCATCAAAATTTTACTGATTCCTACTTACCAGTGTGATGAAAAACAGGGGATCCTGCGCCAGACTGACCAGAAAATGATGAAGTAAAAGATCGGCCACTACTGTCTGGAAGATTGGATGCTGATCCATTAATTGAGGACTAGCAAGAAATGAAACTTTCTATCAGGGAGAGATTTAATAACTTGAAAAATAAAATAAAATGATAACAGTCTATAAATGAACCAATATCATCTCACAAAACAAATAGGCCCAAACTAAAAAAGAAAAGTTGACCAAGATCATAATATAAAATCGATATGTTCAAATCTTGATAATTTAAAGAAATACAAAAGACAATACATTTAGTAAACCCGACATTGCTTGTGCATCAATCATTCATTCAATATTTCACGCCCGGCAGTAAAACAGTGTTTCCGTGTTTGGAGGCTCAAAACTGTTGAAGAATTACTGAAGATATTGTTACTGTTAATACTAAAGACCTGAGGAAAAAAAACAATGTGAGGATAGTTTGTATCATCAAGAAATATCATCAGTAGAAAGACAACAAAGAAAAACTGAAAAATTAATCAAGTCAAGTCACTCTCCATCGTTAGAAAGAAATGTTTTAAACACTTCTAACACAAACGAAAATCTTCTCAAAATACTGAAGCTGAACTTAAGTACAACTCCAACAATAGAACCTCTAGCCAGTCCACAACGTTAATACTTCAAAATGTAGACTCTTTTAGGTTCTTAACTAAAGCGACACGAGGATAGCTAAAAATAATACTAGCAAACAGCCAATAAAAATATTACTCCTCACTCTACTTGAATTAGCCAATGAAACGCGGCTAACCAACGAAATTTCCCAATTATCATTTGATTTCAACACATTTCCGGGAAATTACGCAAAAACCATAAAAATGCTACGTACGACTTGCAGTTCTCGTATCCGACACTAAAAATACTGCAAAAACACCTCCGTCAAATCCAAGTGAAGATAGCATGATTGATTAGTAAGCCATAGAAAACAGCGGAAGCAAAATGAGAATCTCCATCGAAGACAGAAATTTAAAAAAAAAAACATCAAAGAACAACTCCAAGAATTGGAGATCACAGCGCAGTCGAAAAAAAGAGAGGAAGAAAGAGTACCTGAAGAACAGATCAGAAAGAAAATACTCAATTCCGAGCCAAAGAGCGAGTTCGTGTACCCTAAATCGAAAAGGATGAGCGAGAGAAATACACAAACCAGATATCCCTAGCGAAGCGATGAATCGATTATGACAACTCAAATTTAAGGGCTAGGAAAAGTTAGAATGCGGACGCCTCCACAGCATTAATCCTGTGCTCGTCCTCGTCATCTGATATATCATAGATCATGAGGATGTGGACACCGCATCCGTTCATCCACTTTTTAAATACATGGTCAACTACATTGACTCCATTTTTGTACAATAAAAACAGGTGGTCACAAGATTATAGACAAATAGATAAATTTATTATGAATATTAAAATACATCTGCGAGTTTTGCAACTCTAGATTACGTAAATTATGAATATCAAAATATAATCGCGAGTTTTACAATTCTATTTTACATGAATTTATAACAAAAATAAAATTTTAAATGAGATCTACAATACGGACCCATTAATCTGATCTAATAGAATTTAGATTACACCGAAATTTAATCGTCAATGTTAAAGGTAAAATATGGTTTTTTATTAAAATTATTCTGATTTCAATTTTTATTTATTTATTTATTAAATTATATAATTTCTAATTCAACCCTCTAATCTTTTTTAATAGTTGACTTAATATTTAAGATAAATAATAAATAATGAAAATAGTAATAAATGACTTATCAATGTTAATAAATCAAACTAGAATATAAAATTAAGAATTAAATTTATTCTCACGAGAGTTGGCTGAAAGGACGGTGGTGGATTGAAGTGATATGTGCTTGAGATGAATGAATATTGAGACAGGAAAGGTGCATTTGCGGGTTTAAGGGGAATCTAAAGAGTGAGGACAATACTCCACTAAACAAAATGCCGAATGAGGTTGGGTGAGCTTTTAACAAATATAATTGGAGTAGTGTTGTGGCAGCGTGTCCATGGAAATAAAAATGACTAAAGTGAAAGCGTATCGCTTGAAAAAATAAAAAATACATTATTTATAAGTATGATTTTTGTTATTATTTAATATAACGTATTTTAGGTTAATCTCAAGAATAAAATCGTGCATGTTTTAGCCTAAAAGAGACAATATTATATTATGAGAACCGAGGACGTTACAAATGGTATCAGAATCCAAACTTAACCGAAAATATGACTGACGAAGACGACAAGTCCCTAAGGGAGAGAAATTGCGACAGTCCACCATGTGAAAATAAGGATGACCCAAGTGAAAGTTCAACTCCTACAAGTGGGGTGCGCAATCCCATATTGTTTGGAATAATGAAAAAAGCATTGTTTATAAGTAAAACTCTTCTCTATACCTAGTACAACGTATTTTGAGTTGAACCCAAGAGCAAAACTGTGCGAGTTTCAGCACAAAGCATATAATATTGTAGTAAGAGGTGAGGTTTTTTTGACGACGGGTTGGCAGTTTCGCTCACCGCCGTAGTAATTCCCGATTATCTTCAGCGCCTCATTTTCTTTCTCCTTCACAAAACTGTATCTAATGAACGAAAAATTAATCTATTAAGGACTATGAGTGGATAGCAACGCCGCAATACCATTTTCAGCCGACGGTTTAAGACATGAATTTATTAGGTGATGAGAAAAGAGATGACATTTTTGTTGTGAAAGTTTCTGTATGTGAATGTTGTAATGAATTAGAGATGAAATCATGTTTTCTTTTTGCCTGTGCCATGTGATTTCGATGTTGGATGGCAAGCTGGAGGTCAGAAGGCAAATTCCTTTTTCTGATCGATTGCCCCACCAGCAACTCTACGGAGTTACTGGTAAAATCGAAGGGGGGCCACGGTTTGGGTTATCCCATGTCGCGGCTGAACAGTTTCAGGTTCGTGACAGCAAACCAGAGGTAGGAAGGAAAACCCCTTTCCTTTCCGATCATTTGCCCAACTAGCAACTTTGCAAAGTTATTGGAGAAATCGGTAGAAGGTCATAGCTTGGGATACCCGAGCCACGACCAGAATGAATCTGATCTGCATACCAAATTTCCCTGGGTCACAGCCCAACATTCTTTGGGTTGCAGCCTACGCATTAAATGGGCTTCAGCCCATACACTACGTGGGCCTTGCCCCATGTTTAAATTGGGCTTTGGCCTAGATTGTCTTGCACTTGATTCATTCTGTATTAGGGGCTGAATTTAGTTTTTACCGCAAAATTTTAATTTTATTGCTTTTAGGTCGAATCGGGGCCGTATTGAACCATGTTGGGTCTCTGACCTTGTTATCCTTAAGTTATCATTGTTTAACTTAAAAACTTAAAATTTTAAATTTTAAAATTTGAATCCTGATTTTTGGTAAAATTACTGTACTTAGGTTCAAAAACTTAGGAAGTTATCGGACTTGTTGCTGTTGGGTTTCAGTGATTTAATTTCGGTTGAGCCTTTGGTATTGGTTAGCCCAAGTTTGATATATAAGTTATTTTCTATTCAATGCACATTAATTTCTAAAATGATATTTTTGACACATTCCCATTTTAAATGATGTGATCATACTTACCATGTCAAAAATTATAAAATGTGCAATATTCTCATTAACTAAACATGTTTAATTTACTGTTTAGCTCAGTTATATTTATTTTTACCTTTATGTACTGTTATTGTTAATTAGAGTAATGAGACAACTGTATGTACTGTGTTCCTGAGCACAAAACCCTGAACTTGATTAAGTTCTGTTTTGTTGTTACAATCGTCTGAGTATTGTCGTTGTTTAATTTTGTTATTTTTTTTATTATTCGCCTTATTTCTTTAGCATATATACTTGTTTAAAATAAATAATTTGAATACACGCATATTTTTATAATATAAATATGAATATAAAATCTATTCTCTACTGAATTTAGTTATTTCAACTTCTCATTTTCAGAAAATAATCAGAGTCATTTCTAGTTGTCATCACAAGAATAGATTTTTTTAGAAATTTTTTCGGACAAATCAATTGGTTGATTTTTATAGAGAAAATTAGAACATTTATCTTTAATAAAATTCGTACTTAATTTATTATTTTATTATTTCCTTATAAATTAAACTTTATTAAATCACATTAATTAAATGTCGTTTTTGAGCCTTTATATTGGGTCCAGTTTGTAAAGTTAAATTTTAAGTCGTCAATAAATACGCCAGACAATTCAATTGTTTTTTGGATCAAATTGTTTTCCATTCTATCTCAAATTCTCTTTCGGGCGTGAAATTCTTGGTTTTTGTCACAAGATCGCTCAAAAGAATGCACTCGTTAGGAAGCTGCCCAGTGTGGAAACTCTATGACTACCAATCAGATGGCGGTAGTAAAACTTATGGCTGCCTGTTCCAGAATTGTTACTTCGTTTCTTTGGCGTAGAGGGCATAACATATGATCCCTATAATGGAAGAATTCTCAGTTTGGCCAGTGGGTTAAATGGATGCTAACCTTCAATCGATTGCACAGATTGCTTCTCTAACATCTTTGTAAGACTCAAATCATAGTTGCTTCGTTTTTTATGAACACTCCATCTTTGCATAATGCTTTTGATGATTTTTTTTTTCTCAGCTTGATTGATAGTCCACTAATAATGGCAGGGTGCAGTGGAGAATCTGTTCATCTGCCAATGGATATCTGTAAGAGAGTTGGATGAAATTCTAGAAATTGTATATTATCAGAACAAGAGACAGTTACCTGCTCAAAGAAGATGGTGATGATAGCAATAGTAGTTGCAGCCTGTTCATTATTCTCAATGTTAATCTGTTTTGTCTTCACGTGTACATTATTTCATCAAATATTAGTGAAGTTGCCTCCACTTGATCGCAGCACTTGAAGGAATGATCTCTTTTCAGCTTCTGTGGGTTTATCTTGTTACTGCTGAAACCTAAGTTTTCAATTTTGATGCAAATCCATGTGACTATTTTCAGTCTGGGAAAATTAAGGCATTAACAATCTCTCTATCTGGTTGCCATAGAAATGTTCAACTCTCTCAATTCTCTTTCCCCGTTCTCCCGCTCTCTCTCAGCAATGGCTCTTAATGTTGGCTATTGTCTTCCAAGTAATTATAATCGACGAGATCCTCAAGTTTGTCGGAAGAAGGATTTACCGGCCAAGGAGATCTCACTTGACCAAGCACAGAGTTGTTGGTCTTGACTGCTACCTTTCAATTGTAAAGAGTGATCTAAACTGGAAGAATTCGCTACAACAACATTCACAGAAGTAGACCTCCCTAAATTGCTTCAATGATTTAGTACGACGTAGGCAAATCAGAGCTACTCGATTGACGATAGTCAATCATTGAATTCTGTGAAATGAAACAAACCTTCGACATACAAGTTTGAACTCAGATTCATGAGAAATTGAGAACAGTAATTGATTCATTCGCAGCTGTGATTCAAAAGTAAAATTACACGAGAACATCAGATATTACACAGAATTATCAGAGATTTAACTTACGTAGACCATAGTTCTTGACAACAAGACTTCTAATATCTTAAACCTTAACCTCCAAATCCATACAACGTCCTTCCCTGCCTCTTAAGCGCATAGACAACGTCCATTGCCGTCACAGTCTTCCTCCTAGCGTGCTCCGTGTAAGTCACCGCATCCCTTATCACATTCTCCAAGAAGATCTTGAGGACACCACGAGTCTCCTCGTAAATAAGACCACTTATACGCTTCACGCCACCTCTACGAGCTAATCTCCGGATCGCCGGCTTGGTAATTCCCTGAATATTATCTCGGAGCACCTTCCGATGACGCTTCGCCCCTCCCTTTCCCAATCCCTTGCCTCCCTTTCCACGTCCGGACATTTCCAATTACAGTAAAGATTCGAAACACAAATTATCGAAACCTAAATTTGCTAGCGAATGAGCGGATGAAGGAGATAGAGTCAGGCGGCAGTGGTATATATAGGAAGAATTTGGCTTTGGTTGATGTGTTGCGTTTTAGGAAGTTCTTCGACCGTCGAACAGTGTAGATGGACGGTGTGAGATGAGGCGTAGGAGTGAATATGGATCGATGACGTGGACGAGGGAAAAACCAGTAAGTGCTCATTTTCGCTCTCCTTAGAGGGGGGGTTTGGAAAATCTAGGCAGGACAGCTAGTGTTCATGAGACATGAAATCAGACCCGGATCCACGTGATGGCTTAATCGGGTCGGGTCAGTTGGAATTGGCCCAGTTGGAATTAAAAATGTACATAATTTGTTGTGACCTAAAGAAAATAAAATGGAATATCAAAGCCCATTTTAGTTAAAAAAATGTTATCATGAAAGACAACTTATAGAATAATGTTTACAAATGTATTCCAAAACCAAACCAAGAAAAACTAAAAATCAAAATTTGGCTTTTGATTGATTTTTACGTGAATTTGGTTCGATTTTAATTTTTATTTTATAAGTTCAAACTAAGTCGATTCTATTCCAATTCAGTTTAAAACTGAACAAAACCGAAACGAACCAATTTCACCCTGAATTGATCTCTTGGACAGCGATAGGGAACCTATTTCTTCAGTATCAGTATCAGTATCGTAAGTTACCTCCACCTCCATGGTTGTGCTCCAAATTTAGAACACTTCTTGGAGCAGTGTGCTCTAGATGACAAGAAGAAGAACGAGGTTCAATCCGGTTTGATCCATATTTTACACTTTTTTTTAGTCTATGGTCGTTGATACAGTTCTGTACAAAAAAATTAAAGCATGAACCGAACCAAACCAAAAATAGGTTTTCTCTACTCTACTGAACCGCAGGACTGGTATAATGAACACAGCCGAGATAGATTCTTTCTTGTAGAATTCATCAACCACACGTGGTGAAGTTTCCCAACTTCAACAATCTTGAGTGGGAGATTTCAGAGGGAGCATCAAGCATGTGGGTGTTGAACACTTAAGGCTGCGACCATGTGTGAGATAGAACTTCACCAAGGCTTGTTGGATTTCATATTTTCATTTTGGAAAGAATCACGTAGTTGAGTAAAGTATACACTAAAATGTAAAAATGGAGTATGTCCCAAGTAACAACATCTCTACTTCACTATTTCTATTCAAAATATAAATGGAGTATGTCCCAAGTAACAACATCTCTACTTCACTATTTCTATTAAAAACATAAATGTTTAGAATATAGTTTGAATTAGAAAAGCCTAACTTTTTTAGAGTATTTGATGATCAAACATGGTGTTATTGTAATGGCTGCTTCGTTTGGAGTGATCTGAATTCTAAGTGGGTCGGGTTGGACCCGTATATTATGGTTATTTATTTTCTCTATATATTGATGTTTGAGTAGCAAAATTCATTGTACTTTGATTTCTGATTAGTGATTTCTCCTCTGCCGTGATTTTTTCCTGTAAATTTTAGTGTCTCTGCTTCCGCAAATTTTTTTTTTCTGTTTCGCGTTCGATTCTCAACAATGTTTTTCATTCAACACAAATGAGTTTGCATGTATGGGAGACGAATCTACCGAAAGGAAGAAACTTTGAAAGAGTATAAACTAAAAAATGATTATTTTTATAATCTTCTTGTGTGCAAAAGAACACGAGCAAACCATACCTCTCACTCCCTCCACCACCACCACCGCCACCACGGGTGTTGCGTCTACCATCATTGCCCCCTCAACGGTCGCCTCCTCCTACTTCTTTTTTTGAAAGAAAATTACAATAGGGTAGTGCAATATTCCGATTTTCACCCAGTAGAATAAATTTGTCTCTTTTGACAGTCTGTGCCTAATCCAATTCATCGTGATTTTGTTATTAGATTTTCCTGTAAAAGACCTTGTACTAGTTGAAGACGAGATTTTACTCATTAACTATTACCCTTCAGCTCTTTCAAACGATGTAGGCTTGCACAGTTTTACCTGCTCTTAATTTCCAACTCTCACAAAAGTTATTTATCACAGATATTTGCCTTTTTTTGAGAGCACGATGTTTGCATCGACCTCACTTCCAGTTTAGATTTAACTATGATATCATTTACAATATCTTGATCTTTACTTCATAATACAATATTATTCATTTTGCCAACACGAATCCAACTTGGTCCCTCACAATTTTGTTATTAAATTTTACCCAAAGAACTATAATAACAGTTGAAGATAATATTCTATTTACGAACAAATAACCATCAACTTTTACTCCTCCTAAAATAACGTGAGATTACGCAACTTTACATGCTTCATTTGGAAGATGCTAATAGTAAACCAAAGGGTTTAAAAAGAAAAGTCATGCTAATAGTAATCATTTTACAAAGAATCCTAAGCATGTGCTATCTCCCATCACTCTCTCTCACGTGGATTAACTTTGTCACCATGTTCATATGCCCCACCTTATTTTCCTTATGTTAAAAATCATGAAATAAAAATAAAAAGATAAATAGAAAATAAATATAAAATTATTCAAAAAATTAGGGTAATTATCAATATAGCCCCTAAAGTATGATAGTTTCTTCAATTCATACCCTAAACTTCAAAATTTGAATTCTGACACTTCAATATTTTGAATTATGACACTTCAATGTTCGAGGCCTCCCCCCCACAGCAAACAAAGCTAAATAACCCACAAAAAAACAAGGAAAAGAAAAGCAAATAATACTTTCTAAAACCTGTTCGGCTCTCCTACCTCCTCCTGTCTATAAAATCTACACTCTTCATAGCCGAACCTCTTCAAAATAGAGAATAAATATAGAATTATTCAAAAAATTATGTTGGGTAATATTTGGTGGGCCTCCATGTGTAGGGGAGGCTAAATTTGAAAAGCTAAAAATCAGATTAGTTTCTAATAATTGAGATGTAATTTTGTAATTATGTCCAAGTATGGGGGCTCTTTGTCAGGAGAAGCATCATTTTTCAAAATTTTTTAAAATCAATGGTCAGTATTTTCTGCGTTCTTTTGTAACGGTCAGAAATACGATTGGAAACGGAAACTGTTCACGCCGTTTGTTCCCCCGTTAAATGCCGTCATTTCAAACGTTCTGAATAAATTTTCGTTTATTTTATTATTCTCCGTTTGATCTAAACGGAGTTCAGTTCATCTCTTTTCTCTCTCTCTCTCTCTCTCTCCCATGCGGCCTTGCTCAGTGCTTTCTCTCTCTAATATTTATATTTAGTCCTTAAGCGAATCCGCCATTTACATTTGCAATTCATTATTCTTTTGGATTAATGCTCGGTGATTGATTGATTCCTCTTCTTATTTCGCCATTGATTCCGTTTTTTTTTTTTTAATTCTGAATGAACGTTTGAACAAGCTCTTCTAAGGCCGGCCGTTGAATTACCTTCTACTTGCTCTGATTTATCAAGAAACTTTCGCTTTCCGATCAGTCATTTTCGATCCAGCTCAGATTTTTTGCCATTTGTCTGCATCTGTCTGAGTAATTTTCGTGACCATAGCTTCTTTGTTTCGATTTACTTCTCTGCATTTTCGATTTTGCCTTTCGCTTCATTCAAATTCGTTTCTTTTTGTATGAAAATTGTGTGAGTGAGGGAGTGAGAGTATGAAATGCAGGGATTCATGGTTGGCGTTTTAAGGTTGAGCTGATTCCCCATTACTACTCTTGTTATTGAGTCAGTGAAAAGCTTGAGATTCACACACATTCTGCGTTTTGCAATACTTGTAATCAGTAAAACAGAATCACTTTGTAACTACTCTTTTTTGTTTCCTATTCTTTCAGATACAAATGATCTGCGGGGCTATTCGTGCTAAATATGTTAAAATGATCTGTGTGATTTTGCAGCAGGTTCAGAAAGTTTGTGATTTATTGAGCTGTAATAATAGCAACTATGGATTTTACACAAACCCAGCAGAGAAGAGGAGGATTGGTCCCAGTATCGCCATCTCATACACCACGTTCAAGTGACAAATCTATCCGAGATCTAAGATCTACAGATTCAAATTCGAGTAGTAAGAATGATAGAGAAAAGGGAGTAAATGTGCAGGTTCTCGTGCGTTGCAGGTGATATAGAAATCAAATTTCATTTGAATAATTGATTGCTTTTGTGATCGACTCATCAGTTCATAGTTGATCTCATTTGCAGGCCATTGAGTGAGGAAGAGATAAAGGCACATACACCAGTGGTGATTTCTTGTAATGAGGGTCGAAGGGAAGTTTGCGCAATACAAAATATTGCCAACAAGCAGATTGATAGAACATTTGCGTTTGACAAGGTCATTATTTTGTCCTTTTGTTTTTCAAAGAAATCAATCTCTTTAACCTTTGTGTTGGTTAGGAAAAGAAAAATTTGAAGGTCAATGAACATTATGTTTTATACTGCTTTTCTCTGTGCAACATAACAAAAAAAAAAAAAAGACAACTAAGAAGTCGATGCAATAAAGTTAAGTGCAAACGGCTATTTAAGTTCATTTTTTGTAGCTACCACTCATCACAATGTTGGATAATTTGTTCTAGGTATTTGGTCCAGCATCCCAACAGAAAGCATTGTATGATCAGTCTGTGTCTCCTATTGTGAATGAAGTTCTGGAGGGTTATAATTGCACTATATTTGCATATGGTCAGACTGGAACTGGGAAAACATATACAATGGAAGGAGGGGCAAGGAAAAAGGTTTTTTTTTTTCGTGTGCAAATTATTTCAGATATATGTCTACATTGTCTCTGATAATAATAAATATCTGATTGAAGTGCTATGTACTTGCAGAATGGGGAATTTCCCAGTGATGCGGGTGTCATCCCAAGGGCCGTGAAACAAATTTTTGATATTTTAGAAGCTCAAAATGCAGAGTATAGCATGAAAGTAACATTTTTAGAACTTTATAATGAGGAGATTACTGATCTCTTGGCCTTGGAGGAGACTTCAAAATTTATAGACGACAAGTCTAAGAAACCAATAGCACTCATGGAGGATGGGAAAGGGGGTGTCTTCGTTAGAGGTTTAGAAGAAGAGATAGTCTGTACTGCAGATGAAATTTACAAAATCTTGGAGAAAGGTTCTGCAAAAAGACGTACAGCTGAGACTCTTCTAAATAAACAAAGTAGCAGGTCTCATTCAATATTTTCTATTACAATTCACATCAAAGAATGCACTCCCGAGGGGGAAGAAATGATAAAGTGTGGGAAACTCAATCTTGTTGATCTAGCTGGTTCAGAGAATATTTCCCGTTCAGGGGCTCGAGAGGTGAAGCTTATTTGGCAGTGTTTTATTATTATTTTGAAGTGTTACGCATTGTGTTCTAGCTGTTGTGTTGTAATATGAAAAGAGTTTTATATTTTAATTTCATTTTTAGTAATGATGGCCTCATGTTGCCCTCATACTTGGAAGCTTTGTCTTTGTAACTCATCCAGTGAAATTATAACTTTGCAGGGTAGAGCGAGAGAAGCTGGGGAGATCAACAAAAGTTTACTGACACTTGGACGAGTCATTAATGCATTGGTGGAGCATTCAGGGCATGTTCCATACAGGTACCAGCTTGTTAGAATTTATAAGGTTCTTTGAAAATTTGGAATGACAGAGAATGTAATTCCATATTGGAATATCAGGGATAGCAAACTAACTAGGCTATTGAGGGATTCATTAGGAGGCAAGACAAAGACATGCATAATTGCTACCATATCACCTTCCATGCACTGTTTAGAAGAAACACTAAGCACACTGGACTATGCTCACCGTGCCAAAAATATCAAGAACAAACCGGAGGTTAGTAGTTGTACCAAGTTGTTCTTTAGTAACACAAAACTTTGGGCTACTAGTTGTATGATTTCATGTAATATAATAATTTGTTTATTTATGCAAATCAGATCAATCAGAAGATGATGAAATCTGCATTAATCAAGGATTTATACACTGAAATTGATAGACTTAAGCAAGGTCTCTCTCTATCTCTCACTCTCTCCTCTCTCTCTCTCATGTGTGTGAGTTCATGCATGTGCCAGGGTGTGGCCGTGGTTGTGGGTGTGTTTGTGTGCATGATCTCATGCTCTTTTTCTGGAAAAAAACCAGCTCTGAAAAATGAATTCTCTGAGGGTTGTTTCTTGATGTTATTAGAGGTATTTGCTGCAAGAGAGAAGAATGGTATCTACATTCCACGGGATCGTTACCTTCATGAAGAAACAGAGAAGAAGGTTTGCATTAAAAAGAAGGCTATCAGAAGGTCCAAATTTTTTAGGAAGTTTTAATTTTTCTCATATTTTCTTCTTTATCTTAGGCAATGACTGAAAAAATTGAGCGCATGGAACTTGAATCAGAATTCAAGGATAAGGTGCATAGGTTTTACTTCTTTGTTTTTGCTTTCCATATTGTTTGATTGGAGTCTAATAAAAAGTCCAAATCTTTGAGCAGCAATTAATAGAGCTTCAAGAGCTTTACAATTCTCAGCAATTTTTTACTGCAGAACTGAGTGATAAATTAGGAAGAGCTGAGGTATGTTTAGACAAAGTCATTCATCTTTTGTTGAAATATGTGAACTCCTTTGCACTTTCTTCTCAATATATTTAAAGAGTTACTGTTTCTTGTGGCTATAGAAAAAGCTTGGGGAAACTGAGCATGCTTTGTTTGATCTCGAAGAAAGATACCGTCAAGCAAATGCAACAATTAAAGAAAAAGAATTTTTGATATCAAATCTCCTCAAATCTGGTGAGCACATTCTCGTCAACCTAAGTTTCCCATAATAATTACACCAACCAGAGTTTATACATTCTTCTTATTTCTCACTAACTAAATTTACCATGATAATTACACCAACCACAGTTAAATGGCTTCTTTGTGCATATGACCTACACAAATGGCTGAAATCTTCTCAACTTCTATTTATAGCATTTATTTGACTTAAGTGCTAGGAAAGCCTCTTACTATTGATCTCTTTGCTTTAGAGAAAGCACTTATGGAGCGTGCATTTGAACTTCGAGCAGAGCTAGGCAATGCTGCCTCAGACGTGTCCAGTTTATTTTCTAAAATTGGTCCGTGTAGAATGTTGGACTTTTAAGTTTTTATTTTTCAGTCCAACCGGTGATTTGTTGCTGATTATGGTTGTTTGTTCTAGAGCGCAAGGAAAAAATTGAAGATGGAAATAGGGTACTCGTCCAAAAATTTCAGTCTCAGTTAACTGAGCAGCTGGAGCTATTACATAAAACTGTAGCTAATTCCGTTACTCAACAAGAGCAGCAACTACTTGAAATGGAGGAAGATATGCAATCTTTTGTATCAACGAAAGCAGAGGTACAACTTCAGCAAGGGTATATAAAATGCTTGGTAAGATTTGGTTATCAAAGTCTTTAAAACCTTAATCTAATCGTGTCTTGAAGGCTACTGGAGCTCTTCGAGAAAGGCTTGAAATGTTGAAAAACACATTTGGCTCGAGAATTAAATCCTTGGAAGATATAACTGGGGAACTTGAAGCAAATTCTCGATCAACTTTCAGCGATATCAATTCAGAAGTTTCTAAGAATGCATCTGCCCTTGAGAATGTAAGAATTAGTTACTCCTTTGATAACTCGTCTTCCTTGCTGTTTGCTTCTGTTTATTGACATTATTATTTTACTTTTTGTAATTCAGCTTTTCAAAGGAATTGCTTCAGAAGCCGAAACATTGCTTGATGGTCTTCAAATTAATCTCCATACAAATGAGGAGAAGCTGACAATATTTGCAAAGCAGCAGCGTGAGGTACATTGTTTGATCCAATAATTGTTTGATGCTATCAATAAAACGGAGTATAATAGCATTTTCCTGTTGAAACAGGCACATGCCAGAGCAGTAGAAACAACACGATCTGTTTCTAAAATTACAGTGGACTTCTTTAAAACATTAGACATGCATGCTTCCAAATTAGCACAACTCGTGGAAGAAGGGCAGACAGTCAATCATAAAAAATTGTGTGAATTTGAACGAACGTTTGAGGTGTTTCCAACGTTCTTTACCAAGTACGCTAATGAAGCAAGCCTTTATTAGCATTTAATGTTGCATTAAATACATGTAGGAGTGTACTGCTGATGAGGAAAGAAAACTGTTGGAGAAAGTGGCTGAGCTCCTAGCAGATTCAAATGCAAGGAAAAAGAAATTGGTACTTGTTTAGTACATGATGATATGTGCAGGCCAGTAAATAATGCTTATACTCTGCCTACTAATAGCATTACTTGCTACTTATCAGGTTCAAATGGCAGTTAATGATCTACAAGAGAGTGCAACAAGTAGAAGCTGCAAATTAGAGCGGGAAATATCAACAATGAAGGAATCTACTTCGTCTGTTAAAACTGAATGGACATTTCACCTGGAAAAAGTAGAGTCCCAGTATGTTGAGGATACTTCGGCTGTTGATAATGGGAGGGCAGACATGGAAAAAATTCTGCACAACTGGTATGAGTTGGGTTTGGCATGATGACTCCTTCAATTTTGTTCGTCGATTCTCTTAATTTGTGTTAACTATGATGACAATCATGTAGTTTGAAGAAGGCAAAAATAGGAACACAACAATGGAATGATGCTCAAGAATCTTTGCTTGGACTCGAAAAAACTTGGGTTGCTTCTGTGGATTCTATTTTCAGGTATAGTACACTGTATTGCAACTGCTTGCCAAGCTGGTTCAAGATTGCTTATGTTTTCACTTTCAAATAGGGGCGGGATGGAAGCCAATCAGGTTCTACGGGCTCAGTTTTCTTCTGCTGCAACTTCTGCACTCGATGAAGTCGACAATGCCAATAAGAGCCTCATCTCTTCTATTGACCGTCAGTATCTAGTTTCAGTTGCATGCTACTTTCAAATTTGTCTTCTAATCACAGATTTCTCAACTAACAAATCAAACACATGCAGATTCATTACAACTTGATCGCGGTGCATGCTCAAATTTCAATTCAATGATAACTCCGTGCTGTGGAGAGCTAAGAGAATTGAAGGGTGGTCACTATCACCAGATTGTGGAGATAACGGATAATGCAGGAAAATGTCTGCTGAAAGAGTACACTGTAAGACCATTTAGTGATTTAAATCATCTAATTCACTGGGCGCTCACCATCTAATGCACTGGCCCTTCACTCTAATCTAACTCAAAAGCTATACTTTTTGAGTATTAAAGAGATAGAATCTTCTTGGTCCTCAATTGAAACATGAGGGAAGGAGAGAGATTGAAAAAGGGAATAGTCTTCTATTCCAAACTAGGAATAGAAAAAGAGAATAGTCTCTCGGAAGTGGACAAATTAGGGGGAGAGAGACTAGATTTTCAAAATTCCAGAGGTTAATTTGTAGCATTCGTTTTTGTGATTTCTCAATAAAAGATAGGAATCGTTTAAGTGCACAAGCATCTAAAACTTCTTAAATATTTACTGGTTGATGAATCATCGTGTTCAACACCGAGGATATTAGGGAAGAGACTCTAGACTTTCGAAATTCTAGAAGTTAATTGTAGTATTCTTTTTTGTGATTTCTCAATAAAAGATGGGAATAGTTTGATTATATATCTGGTACAATTGCATAAACATCTCAAACTTCTTAAATATTAACAGGTTGATGAACCGTCATGTTCAACACCGAGGAAAAGGTCATTCAATTTGCCAAGCATTGCATCAATTGAGGAGCTCAAAACTCCTACTTTCGAGGAACTGCTGAAGTGTTTTTGGGACATAAAAAATGAAAAGCAAGCAAATTGGGATGCCAAACATTTGGCAGGAGCACATGAGGCAGCACAATCAGTAAGAGACTCCAGACTCCCTCTCACTGCTATTAACTAGATTTAAAATACAAGGCTGTACATAGTAGCTCTCCAATTCATTGATTTTTGTCCTATTTTTTCGAGCAAATTCCTTGGACGATTTTACCCTTCCGTCCCTTATTTCCCTTACAAAAAACCACTTTGTTTATCATGTTATCTCAACTTAGAAGCTGCCTGTATTTCATGTCAGAGTAATGAATGCTTAAGGAATCATTTGGTGTAATTAACTACTTTATATGATTCAAGTTTCTGAAGTAGGCCCTAATGTGCAAAAGAATGGAGAGATACTACGACAGTATCAAGTTTTCAGTGGAATCTGTTTTATTTCAAGTATCAAGTGATTTTAAATTTGATTTACAAATTATTCTAAAAACCAAGATATTCAAAACATTACAAATAATATATCCATGCATACTGTCAGATGTCTCTAAACCCCATTGGCCGATATTCTTGTTCGAAAGTTAGACAAGTAGCGGGAGAGAGGCGTGCAATAGCACTGAACATGTAAAAGTTGTAAATTTTGTAATAATAAATTATACGTGTAAATTTTTTGTCACATGTGAATTTTTGGTCAAATTGTTAAATCGCTGAAATTAGTTATCTTCATGTGGTGAATAAATTGAAGAAATTAATTTGGTAGATGAGAATTGCCTTGGCTCAAATTTGGTTAGTGCTTGGGAGTATCGGACAAATTAAAAATTTTAAAAGAAGTATATTTAATATATATATTGGTGATATGTATTAAATTAAACTAAATTATAAGAAGTAGAGGGAAACCCTATTTTTCTCATTCAGCCGCTGATGAGAGGAGAAGAGAGCGAGAGAGAGACCGTGGGAGAAGTGAGAGTTGCGGCGAGAGTGAGGTTTGAGGAATATTCGCAAGGCTTTGATCTCCGGCTTTGTGAAGAGACTTTGAGCGTAAGTCATTTCCTCCTCTTTGTTCTTGTGTTCGAGTTTAGATTTTGTTGGTTTCGAAATCGTGTGTTAATACTGCAACATTTGGGTAGATTTAGAGTTAAGCTAGAGTTTAGACCAATTAGAGGCGAGAATCAATGAAAGACGCGCATTTTCCTCGCAATTTCGCGCTGGAAGCTTCTTCATCCCCGGTTGACCGCTATTGTGGGTTCGATCTACTGCATGAGTGTATTGAAGCACCTGGAGACGATGTCCCCAATGTCTGCATTGAGATGCAGGGTCAAACGTCCGTGGTATGTTCGAACGTCCACAGCGTCCATAGGAGCGTGAGACATCCGCACTTAGACCAGACATCTGCATTATTATAGATCCAGACGAGTTTGTTGATTACAAGTTTGTTCCCAATGTTGCTGCTTCTTCTAGTAAGAGGAGAGATCATCATCGAGGTAAAGATTTTATATTTTATCGCATTGCATCGCATCATAGTTTTCAAATTATTATTTTGTGAGATGCCACATATGAAAACTAGAAGGGAACTATTCGACATCACGTCAGTTTTATTACTACATATGTATACGTGAGTTTTACACGTTTATATTTACGTGCATGGATAGCACGTCTGCATTATTTGTAGGTTGGAGATTCTTCCTCAAAAGATGAATGATGCTTAGACAGTGGATGTTCAAGACATAAGACAGAAAACTTTTCAAGGTTTACCTCTATCGAGGACAAGAAAAGAAGTGTAATATTTGGAGGTAATCAAAAAGAAAAAATAATCGGAATCAGTAATCCCTCTAATCCCATAATTGAAGATGTCTTATTGGTTGATGGTTTAAAATACAATTTATTGAGCGTTAGTCAATTATGTGATAAATGATACAAAATTATTTTTGAATGTAAAACTTGCATGATTAAGGATGAAACAAATGGAAAAAACTTGTTCATGGGATATAAACATGAAAATATCTATGTTATTGACTTAAATAATGTTTTATACAAAAATGAAAAATGTTTGACTGCAAATTCGTCTGACGACTCTTGGTTTTGGCATAGAAGATTAGGACATGTAGGAATGATACCTTAGCTAAGATTTCTAAAAAAATCTAGTTAGGAGTCTACCTAAGATATTGTTTGAAAAATACAAAATTTGTGAGGCTTGTCAAAAGGGAAAACAAACCAAAAGTTCATTTTCTTCCAAACAATATATTTCAATGTCTAAACCTCTCCAACTACTTCACATGAATCTCTTTAGTCCTTCTAAGGTTTCAAGTTTAGGAGGAAAATACTATGTTTATGTTATTGTGGACGATTTCTCAAGATATACATGAGTTTGCTTTATAAGAATAAAGGACGAAACCTTCAAAGTTTTAGGAAAAATGTTCAAAATGAGAAAGGATCTCATCATTGTCACAATAAGGAGTGATTATGGTGGAAAATTCAAAAATGAGCAATTCGATGCTCTTTGTCTAAAATATGGCATCGAACATAACTTCTTATGACCTAGAATCTCTCAACAAAATGAAATAGTTGAAAGGAAAAATCGACTGCTTCAAGAACTAGCTCACACCATGCTAAATGAAAATGATTTTCCTCAATACTTTTGGGCGGAAGCCGTCGCAACGGCTTGCTATGTTCTCAACTGCGTTTCCATTCGTCCAACTCTAGAAAAGACACCCTACAAACTGTGATATGCCTCTAGAAGCTATCACAAGAGCTAAAGCTAAGAAGCTTACTAACTTGTTTAATGAGTTTTATTTTGCAGGAAATCACTTCCTTGAAAGCCTAGAGAAGGGTCTAACAACCATGGACTTAGATAAGCTCAAACATTTAATCAAATGGGAGGGTCTAAGCCCAATTGGGAAAGACGAGGAAGCCCACATATGAATGTCACCCAAGTTCTAAGTCCATATCCATCCATTAGTTTAGGCCCAATTGTTCTTCTTATCTTGTTTAGGTACCTTGGGATTGCTAAAAAAGTTTTACATCTTCCTAGGTGATCCTTGTCTCACCATAGAAGGATCTAGAGGTTCTAATTCATCTTCCAAGATGCATTAAAACTCCATTTGTGGTTTTCTAGACTCTTTTCATCTCTCTAGGTGGTAAATATTCTCTTTTTCTCATCCCCCTTCTTCTAAGTAGTTAATATTTGCCTAGGTTTGCTAATGACCTTCCCTCTTCCTAGGTAATTGGTTCTTAGCATATACTTTATTATTTGCATTGTAACTAGTGTCCAAAATGGGCTATATATAGCCCCCCTTTGTAATTCAAAAATCAATCAACTTGGAATCAAAAACTCTTGTGTTTAGTTTGTGAAATTCTTTCACTCTCTTTTTGCTATCCTTTATTTTGGTGAGTTATATCCAAATTGAGTGTTAGTAGATTTGGTGAATCATATCCAAACCGTAACTTGGTGAGTCATATCCAAGCTAGCCTCCATCTTTACTTGGTGAGTCATATCCAAGTAAAGTGTGAGTGTACATCAATTAACTTGGTCCCTCAAGTTAATCCTCTCTCCACACTTAGCAAGGCAAGCTAAGTCCATTCCATCAAGAATAAGTCAAAGCACTCCCCCACGGGTCTCCCTTGTTCCTTTGTTTGCTTTCACACTTTTCCAAACCCCCGTTTGGAATCCTATCACTTTGGAACATTAAAACACCTAATGCAAGTTATTTCAAGACATTAGGATGTAAATGCTTCATTATAAATACTAAAGATAACCTAAGAAAATTTGACACTAAAATAGATATAGGAATCTTCCTAGGATACGCTATATTTAGTAAATCATATAAGATGTTCAACAAAAGAACATAAATTATGGAGGAATCTATGGACATCACTTTCGACGAATCTATTTCCCCACCAAAAATTGATAAATCAATCATTGATTTAGAAAATGAAATCGAATCTCTTAGCCTAGGAGAAAAAGAAAATGAAACTCTTGAAAGTCCTACTCAAGACTCTCAAAATCATTCTTAAAGGGAACATCAAAAGAGGATATTCATGATGACTTACCAAAAGATTGGAGGTATGGTAAAAGTCATCTCATTGATGATATTCTTGGTGATCCCAACCTAGGAGTTAAGATAAGATCCTCTCTTAGGAATTTGTGTGCCAATATGACTTTTATATCTCAAATAGAACCTAAAAACTTTGATGAAGCTGAAATTGATGAAAATTGGATAATGCCCATACAAAAAGAATTAAACCAATTTGAAAGGAACAAAGTTTGGAAACTTGTTCCAAGGCCTCAAGGTCATTCAATTATTGGAACAAAATGGGTATTTAAAAATAAATTGGATGAAAGTAGATTAGTAGTTAGAAATAAAGTGAGGCTTGTTGCAAAAGGTTATAATCAAGAAGGAATTGACTTTGAAAAAAAATTTGCACTAGTAGCTCGATTAGAATCAATATGCATGCTCTTGGCATTTGCGTGCCTCAAGAATTTCACTATTTATCAAATGAATGTTAAAAGTGCATTTATTAATGGACATATTATCGAGGAAGTATATGTAGAACAACCATTAGGATTTGAAGTCTATGACAAACTTGATCATGTATACAAACTTCATAAAAGCACTTTATGGTCTAAAACAAGCCCCAAGGGCAATGGTACAAAAGATTGAGCAAATTTCTCAAAGAAAGAGATTTCAAAATAAGAAAAATGGATTCAACCTTGTTCATCAAGCATAGTGGTTAAGACATAATGATTATGCAAATCTATATTGATGATATTATATTCAGTGCTACCGATGAAACTCTTTGCAAAGAATTTGCTGAACTAATGCTAAGTGAATTTGAAATGAGTATGATGGGAGAATTGAGATTTTTCCTTGGATTACAAATTAGACAATCTCAAGAATGAATTTTCTTAAATTAAGAAAAATATGTCAAGGAACTCATCAAAAGATTTGGTATGGAATCATCCAAATCCTCAAAGACTCCTATGAGCACCACAACAAAATTAGATAAGAATGAAAATGGAAAAGAAAGAAATATCGTGACATGATTGGATCATTATTATACTTAACGGCGAGTAGACCTGATATCCTATTTAGTGTATGCTTATGCGCTAGATTTCAAGGTTCTCATAAAGAATCTCACTTAAATATTGTCGAAAGGATTTTTAAATATTTGAGTGGGACAAGTAGACTTGGATTATGGTATTCTAAATGAACTTATTTTGATTTGGTAGGATATGTTGATTCTGACTAAGCAGGAAGTTTAGTTGATAGGAAAAGCACAAATGGAACATGTCAATTTCTTGGAGAATCTCTTGTTTCATGATTCTCTAAGAAACAAAATTCGGTTGCACCCTCTACGTCCAAGAGTGAATACATCGCAGCAGGAAGTTGTTGTGCACAACTACTTTGGATGAAACAAACCTTAGAAGATTATGGACAAATCTTTGATAAAATTACAAGTAATTTCGATAACACGAGTGCAATAAATATTTCTAAAAATCCTATTCTACACTCGCGTACAAAACATATTGAGATAAGACATCATTTCATCTGTGATCATGTGTTTAAAGGAGACATTGTTCTCGAATTCGTATGTACCAAAAATCAATTAGCGGATATCTTCACTAACCCACTAGACGAAAAGACATTTTGTGGCATAAAGATTCGATTGGGTTGATTTATCTTGACCAAAGCTAAGAAAATTAGAAATAAAACATGTCAAGAAGGAAAGGACAAACTTGTATAAAATTTATACAAAATTTGGTTGACCCTTTTAAGCATACTGCTCTATGACCGTAGGAATCAGTCGACCAGTTACATTTTGGTCGACTGAAAAATAAGACAGCTTACTCCTTGTTTTTCCCTCGAAGAATTCTGTCGACCACCTAAAATTTGGTCGACTGATTAATCATTTTAAAACGAGTTTTGGTCGACCAAAACCATAACCCGCAAGAAACTTTCTCCTCTCTGGCGATTCCGGCAATTCTCCGAGCGTCCCTCCGTCTCTCTTCTGCGATTTTCGGCCATCTCAGCTTGTCCTTCCCTCCCTTTCGGAGTTTTCTGCATCTCTAGCCTCACATTCCTCTCAACCTCTTCAATGGCAACTCGTTTAACGGGCAAACAAAAAACTTCGACAAATAAAGATAGCTTGTCTTGCACTTCTGCTCCTGTTGATTATAGGTTGAAATTATATGTTAATGAGGCATGTAAAGAAAGATTCGAGGATGATTTTAAGGATAGACGTTTAATCCTTTCAAGGAAAATATCATTTTTGGGCTTAACTAGTCTTAACATTGAGGATATGTACACTCGTATGGGGTTGTTTAAATTGTTCAGTTTGGATGGTCCGTATGTAGATGAGGTTATCCTACTCTTTTATGCCAATGTGTTGTATTCCTCCAAACCGATGAAAGTGAAAAGTTTTCTCTATGGAAAAGAGATAACATTGACCCCTCAATTGATTAATGCCTTTTTGAATTTTGACGAGGGTGACTGATACGAACAATACTTCAATAGAGAACCGAGTTTCTCCAAAGCAAAGTTGGAAATCGATTTCTTGAGCAAATTCTAAAGAATCCTGAAGAGGACTTGATTGTGAAACCTAAAGCCAAGGACTTCAACATCTGAGCACGTGTGATTGACCTATAATGTGCTGCCCAGGGATGGTCGTTGGGACCACGTTAGTTACAGGAACTTATATGTCCTTGAACGTCTGTACAATCAAAACTCATTCAATGTGGGATACTTAATACTTCACCAGATCATTGAGGCTTCAAGCAGTGGCTCCAAATCACTACCGTTCAATCTCCTGCTCACAAACCTCTTTCGGTCAATGGACATATCGATCCCTCCCTTTAAGCCATCACTGTTAGTAAGGAGCGTCAATATCTATACAGTTCATTCATTAAGGAGAATGGGATCTGTGATGGATGATGGTGATCAATGGATTCTGAAATCGTCCCGAGATGCCTCATCTTCCTCCGCTCAAGTCGATGTTCCTCGAGAAGATGATGATAATGCTCTGCCCTCACTTCCCTCCACATCATTGTCTGGACCCTCTTCCTGTCTAGTTCCCCCTCATCGCACATCCTCATTTTTTGCCTCCGACTTATCCAGACTGGAGGAGAAAATGAACTTACAAACGGGCTACCTCATTGCCTTTGAAGAACGAGTTGTCGCCATACTTGCGACTATGGACAAGCACATTGAGGAGATATCTCAAGTCGTCTAGACAAATATGTTCTCATGGTTCCTCCATCCCGTAATACATCCCCTGTTGCCCCATCGACATTTGCCCCTCCTCCTTCAGCTGCTGATGCTGATCATCCAGAAGATTAGATTAATGTTTTACTCTGATTTGTATTGGTCTTTTAAAACTCTGAAGTTGTAATTGTTATGGATATCTCTAACTTGATTTGCTCCTTATTTTGATGAATGTATACACTTATATCTTGACTAATGGATGCTTCGATGGTTGGATTCTGTTGTTTGATAGCGAAAAAGGGGGAATTATAAAATAGGGGTTATCATGCCAAATTTTTGCCTTAATTCTCACCTATAGCTATGTTTTCTTTTGGTAATGACAACGGGGGAGAGCAAAATAGATATGCTTTAATGGTTTAGTTTCTCCAAGTTTCGATATGTATTGTAATTGTCAAAAGGAAAATAAACATTGTTTTGATTGATTAGATTGATTGTCCTCCGAAATTCTCTATGGTTTGATTTTTGACATAAGGAGAGATATTTTTTTCTTGTTGATTTTGAAAGACCCCCTCATGATTTCCTTTTGATTATGACAAAGGGAGAGAGATATTGATATAAGTTGTAGTATCTATGCATGAAATTAAAAGTTAAACACATTGCATAAACTAAGGGGGAGAGATCATATTATGCAATAAATTATGTCAATGCTTAGACTTAAGAATAAACAATTTATCATATGTTATCATCATCAAAAAGGGGTCCGTGAACAAAGAATTGGACAGATTGAAGAAGAGTATTGTGGCAATTCTTGGAAAATTGGATAATTTATCTATATCAGTGCGATGAGATGAACATCCAATTGGAACCATAACAGTTTCTATGGATATTCCTCCCAAATTATCATATAATTTAGGGCTTTTTGTAGAACCAGCCAATGTGCTCGATGTACATCAAACAGCAGCAGGAGGAAAAGAATTCTTGTAAGTTTTAATTGACTAGAAAGGCTTCCAAAAAAGTACGGCTACATGGAAATCTTTTGCTCTTATTCAATAACAATTTTCTATTTTTCATCTTAAGTACAAGGTACGAGATGGAGAGGGAGAAGCCTCCTATTTATTCAAAAATATGTAATAGTTATCTAAGAGTATTTTAAAGATATGTAATCAAGGAATAATGAACAAACGGAGAAAGAAAGTAGTAAGAGATCAATTTGGAAAATTTGGAGCGTCAGAAAGGAAATGCAGACCCTTCAAATTTGCCGTGTTTATATCAAACTTAAGAGTTAATGAATGTTTAGTGTGTAATTTTTAATTTTGGTTGTGTAAATTTTAAAGAAAAGCTAGAAAACTAAAAAGGAATATAACATAAACAATAAGTGTAGGACCCGATAAATGCGTACTAGTTATACAAGTAAAGGCAATTTGACAGAAAAGAGACTTCATCTACCAGAAAGCTTCTTTGAGATTCATGCCTATAACATTCCTAAGAATGTCCTCGTAGTTCATTAAATACTTGTTATCAAATGTTAGCCAACCATTGTAAGTAGTTTGAGTACTTGATTGGCAGAAGCATCTACTACTTCAGTACTACCAGATCAAATATTGAAAAAAACAATTTCATTATTTTGAGGGATGGAGAACAATTCAGACATCCACCTGTACTATTCAACATTGTCAGGGCCTCAACAAGGCCCAGGCCCCAATTTCTATTCTACAATTCCTGATTAATCAATATACATGCAAAGCAAAAATACCACACCTTCTCAACGCGCATAATATGCAAATTCAAGAGGGTGCTCTCCAATATTGGTGAAGCTCTGCACAGTACAAAAGGTCGGACTAGTTAGAACTTCATAACTTCTCTTCAATGGCAAACACTCCATACCATTTGACTTGCAAGTAAACATTTAATTTGGAACAAAAAAATGATCATGTATAAAAAGGTTTTGGGTGTTTTGTTGCCATTACCTCAGTTTGACACAAGCATTCATTTACTCTGTTAATTCTACTTGAAATGTTTAGTATTCATAATGCCATTAAGTAACAAAATATATTTCTTGCTGAACAGACCATAAATGAAATAGCAATGCCTGCCAAAACACAACGGAAGTCAAGCTAGCTGCCTTAAATTCCAAAAGTCCTCCAAAATTTATAAAGGAACAAATCTTTGATGATGAAAAAGGTTGTCTTGACTTTAAAAATTAATAAATGAATCAAATAAATATCTACTAAGGAGATGATTATAACTTCTTATCATACAAAATTTCAATGAGGAAATAAATTATAGGCAAATAAACACAGACACACATACAGGGGCATGAAGTTCTCTTACTAAGTACTAAAACACAAAAAACCTATGACGGAATCTTGAAAAAGGTAATGGAATTTTCAGAAATACCTGATAAAATTCTCGTGAATTTCTTATAAAATGCTAGCACTTAACAGTCCACTGGACCTTTCTCTTCCAAATGCTTCATCATCAAAATCTTCATTAGTGGAGTTCTCTTGACATAGTAACTTGTTCTCTTGTACAGGATTCAAGGTAAGAGCATCCCAAAGCATTTGATCACCTTGCTGCAGTTCACCTTGTTCAGAATGATGATTAACATCAACATCATCCTCCAAATTTTGTCTCACTTCATCACACGCATGACCCAAATCTTTGTTGTCATCATCAACGCAGGATGGCTCTACATTGAGATCTGAGAACAAATCATGCTCACCAGGTCCAGGATAAGCAACAGAGACCATTCCTTGGTCAGATTGGTCAGCTGGGTCTTTTTTCTGCCTTTTCCATTTCTTTGTAGACGAGGTACCATCATCTTCAAAATCTTCCTCTTCTCGCTCTCTATGCAAATAAACCCACAATTTTCTTTCTCCGTCAAATTGTACACAAGGGTCACGCTCATAATGTAAACGGTCTAGGGCTCCACTTACCACTTGATTAACTTGGGCGTCAGACACATCTCCTACTATATATTGAGAATCTCTAAGCAGAGTGCATACATCTGCTCTAGTACCGATGCTTCCAGGCAATCTTGCAGCAGCATCTCTCACAAGACACAGAATTGTCACGTGAGGAGGACGATCGCGTTTCAGCATAAAATGGTCTCGAGCTTTAGATGTTGGCTTACCACCACACCTTCTCAAAGGAGCAACAATAGACTTCTTTCCATCAGCTGCTGTGTAAGAAAAAGCCCGATCAGGTATTGAATACCTAAGAACCTCTTCTCGACGGACATAAGCCTTCACCTCTTCAGTACTGGGGTTAATGGTGTTAAGACTTTTCTGAGCTCTAAGATCTCGAAACCTTTCTTTCTCGTCTAAATTAAACTGCGTCAACGCAAAAGGTGGTGCAGGAAGACTTCCAATTTGTCGAAGAGTCTCTTGGCTGCTTTTAAGCCAATTAGCAAATGAGTCGACCAGTTTAACAACCATTTTGTGAGGAAGACCCCAACCTTCAGGAGATATCACTTCCTCAACTGTCTCATTATCAGATGAGCATTGAGGAACTGGACCAACCCAAGACCAACATTTCGCTGATTTGTCAAAGACAGAAAGAGCCTTCCAACCTTTTGCTCCCAAGGGTGCTGTCTTTGATGAAAATGTCTTAAGGACTCCTCTGACTAAATCCTGCAGAGGTTCTTGAGTTTCAAGAATACAAGGATCTCCGGGATTTGATCTAACACGATTAATAATCTCATGAACATTTAAGGAAGGCAGATTGATTTCCCCAGTTTGGTTTGAGTTGTTTACACTCACTTTTTCGTGAGAAAAAAACCCATTGACGCCAATGTCATGATTATTCTCATGTTTTTCAACCTCCAAAGCATCTTCCGAAAGAGGAGTAATCATAGCTAAACGAACTGCCGATAGAAGATGAATAATGGAGAATGAAAACCCAGTTTGAACTGTAGGGGTAATTAGAGTAAATTGCTTTTTCTGAGGTTTGGTTTCTTGATCCATGTCCTCCGTCCCCAAATCTGAGACAGGAGGTTCAGATGTTTCCACATCTATATTACTAACGTCAGCCTCCAGTTTCCTTTTTGAGTTCTTTTTTAAGAAGTTGGAGTCATCAATCTGCCGAAGTTTACTCTGCAGGTCACCATCTACATCGCTACCATCTAATTCTGTCACACCATCCTTCCCTTTCCGCTTCTTATTCACTGAGTTACAACCCAGTAATTGAACTTCTAATCTTTTACGATTAGTACCATAAGTTGCAATGCTCTGAACTTTCTTCCACAGTTCACATTGTTCATTTTCATCAGTAAATAATGGCATCTCAAGGGAATCTTCCTCATCATCAATGGCATAATCATGTAAATTCTTCGATTGAGCAACAGAACAATCAAATTCAGCTTCCCCTAGGAGCTTCCCCTCATCTGGATAGGACTCTGATGCAGTGTGAAACCTTTCATCAGATTCTCCTTGTAACCGGCCATTTTTACCTGTTCTTTGCACTATTTTCCCATTACCACCATCATTACATCGTCTACTAGTGGAAGCATTATGAAGGGCACCACCATTTCGCAGCTTACTGGAACCACCATCTCGCACATTACCTTTCTTCTTTGTTTTAGAAGATGTGCCTTCTACACCTACCAACCGTTTATGTTCTGCAGGCACACCCATCTTGGTGGCATTCTTGACCTTTCTAGCACCTTGGACAGATTTCAATACTGAAGATTGAGATACTTCAACTCCACTAGAAGACGGATAAATTAACTTGCTTCTCAATTTAAGATTGCTATCAGATTCACGGCCATCATCATCAATATGCTCCGAAGAGTCTGATTCAGTTTCTTCAGCTTTGAACCTTCTATTACTTTCAGAGACAGCCATAACCAGCCCAGCAGAATGCACAAACTTCCCTCTGGCCTTCTCTTGTGGTTGCTTAAATCTTAATTCAGAATGTAAAATTTCATCATTCAACTGCAGAGAGGGAGATCTGTAAGATTTTTTATTTATCTTAGGAGGCTCTCTCACCGTCTTCCGTTTTTTGCTTGTAGGTTTCCAGTCATCAGATTCAAATGGTAAATCCATGGGAAAAGGTTCAGCTTGAGAATTGTTAATGTGATACCACAATGAGTCTATATGGTCTGTGGAATCAGTAACCGTCCTCCTGGGTTGAAATTGTGGACCTCTGACTTTCTTAGACTGCTTCTCCTCATCAACCATTACCTGCTGAACATTTTCAGGATATTTGGTCTTCTTCCCATAATCAGGTGGCTTTGCTATAAAAGCATTCATGTCTGACAATAATTTGGATGTCGTTTTCCGCCCATATAAATCAGTTTTTGAAGATGGTGGTGTATCCATGAAACTTTCAGTGACTAAATTCTCACCTTTCACTAGCTCATGCCTCTTTCCCAACTTAACATCCCCCAATTTTTCCATCCAACTACCTCGTGGGTTACTATTGGGCGTCGCTTCTTCAGTATAATAATTACTTCTCATCTTATCTCTTGAACTTTTTAAAGCGGCTGAATCGTACCCAGGTGCCTTATTCTGTCGAGAAAGAGTGACTGCTGAATCATGTTGAGCGGAATTTATTTCTAAATTGTCGTAAGTCAAAGGAAATCGGCCTGCAGAATCCATTGCCATTGTCATCTTCGACCTTTCCAGCTTAAGGTTACCCTTAGCATTCAGCTTTCCATGGTTTTTCTTTGAAGCCAAAGCCATGGCCTGTCCCTGTGAAGAACCACTCACTTTCCGAGCTATTTTACAGTCCTTCATTCTACTATCCAGACCTTCACTTGACTCTTTCTCTGACGAGTCAGCCTCCAAATCTTCCAATTTCTCATACATCAAACTATTTTGACTTCTCATAATATTCAAAACTTGAAGCCTCTCTTCGATGCTGTAACCCCTACAATTAAGCCAAGCATCCCTTATCTGACAAATACTACTAACCAGGTTGTTCTGATGTTTCCTCAAAAGATGGTAGTGTTGCCTTCTATGAAAGAAATTCAAACCTTCACGATAAAGTGCAACCCTTGGCTCACACAAGCCTCCTTTCAACATACTGAATAGCCTCTTCATGGGGCTCCCAAAATGGAAGTTACAACCAGTAAAAAGTTCTTTTAAGGTAACCATATAAGTCTCTTGATCCATATCTGGGAGAAACCTAGTGAGACCAAAACGCTCATCCTCACTCAAGAAATCATTCCAAACATCCATAGACAACACGTCTTCTAAACCAGAAAGATCATACAGTTCGAATGGAATGCTACAAGTCTGATTCCCAACCTCACAAAATTCCACCCCAGTTTCCCCTAGTTCTAATAAATCAAAGTCATCAGAACCCGCCCCAGAGTCTGCATCATCAAAGTCGTCATCCTCATCAGATTCCACTGCATAGCTAGGCCTTTGAAGTTCATTTTCATCACTAGACATACTTCTCCTACTACTCGGTGTAAAATCTGAATCAAACTTTGAGACCTTAAAGTTATTCTTCTCGATCGCCATGAAACATAATAGCCAAATAAGGCCCTCAAAGTAACTTTCAATTGAAAAGAAAGTTCAATTACCGAGTTTCAAACACATCCAGCTGGATAGAAACAAACTTCGAGCAAACCTAATACGGAAAAAACAAACAATCAGAAGAAAAACAACCTTAAGATTATAGGTAGCGTAAACTGAACTAAACAAATCGCATTCTGAATAACAAATTTTTTAAAAAAATCAAGAGAACAATGCCGCAAGAAACTCGAGAAAACTCAGAACCGACCGATGAATACCTCGCGGAGAAGATTCAATACTGCAATTGGGAAGCAGCGCAAGAACGCTAATTCATTGAGTATGAAAAAATAGCGAATCTCAGAGAACAAAACGTTGCTGCTTCTGGAAAATATGCGAAACCCTAAGGACAATACAATCTAATATATACGGAGAAGAGCAGGTTGCAGGTTGTGAAGACGACGATGGTGACGTGGAGAAATAGAGACCGTCTGATTGCGAAGCAGACGACCTAAGAAAGAAAAAGACGAAAAAGGGTAGGAGACGTAGAGGACGGAGAGAGAGAGAGAGAGAGAGAGAGCGAGACACAGAGGGCGAGAGAGAGAGACAGGTAGGGAAGGAAAGAGCGAGGGGTTAGAGAGAGAGACAGAGAAACGAGTCGACCAAGGAGTCGACTCGTAGACTCTGCAACGAGTCATATCTAAGATTCGGAATTTCCGGCTCCCAAGTGCTCTCTTCAGTCTTCAGCCTTCCCATGCGAAAAATGATCCTTTTTCATTTTAAATAAACAAATCCCATTTTTTTATTACATCAATTAAGTAATTAACTCCAAAAAAAAAACATAACATTAAATTAATTTTGTTAAAAAAAACCTTAAACTATGATAAATCAATGAAAAAAACCTCGCAGTGACGTTTTTCATTAAAAAACGTCTCTCCCACCGTATATCGGCGTTGGGTGACGTGACGTCCAAAACTAATCCTTTGACATCATATGACGTTGGAAGATATCTGCTTAAAAAAAAGACGTCTTTTAATAGAAATGACATCTGCATAACCCTATTAACATAAAGACAAGCGAAAATACTTATATGACAAATGTTAACGTCTTCGCATTTACATAGACGCAAACATTCGTAATAAATGGTAGACGTTCGCTCTCTAAGAAGGACGTCCATTAATCTGTAAATATTAATAAAAAGATGTTTGCGTCTTTGCATTTACATAGATACAGACGTCCGCACTAAAAATAGCAAATGTTCATTCCATAAGAAGGATGTCTGTTAATTTGTGAACGTTAATATGAATGACATCCTTCCTACGGAGTGGACGTCTGTTATTTTTAGTGCGGGCATCGGCGTATAAAGACGTTTTTTAACGAAAACATGACGCGAAGTTTGCCTCGTTCATTTTTCATAATTCAACGTTTTAATTATTAGTAAAATTAGTTTAAGCAACACTTGCTCAATAGTTCAGGTGTTTTTTTTTTTTTGGCTAATTCCTCTGTCAATTACAATATGTTGCCACCTTATAATTTACTAATTTAATTAATAATTAAAGAATACGTAATAGGAACTCTTTAATTATCCAATTTGGGCTACAGTCAATGTGCAAGGCCCATTTCAAACAATCATAAAATTGGGCCGATAATAAGCCCATTATGCTGGTTTAGTATTCCGGGAAATGGACTCTACGAAACTCCATACGGTGTCGTTTAGTCCACCAATACGTGTCACATTAAACATTGCCATTTGTTCGATATGATTAATGTTTTTATGTGGTCATATAAACTAAAAATTGAAATAATAAAATATTATTCATTAATCTTATGCATAATTTATCAATCTATGCGGTCGTACTACTTTGAAGCCTCAAAATAAAATTCTCACCAAGCTTAGTTGGGGACGAGATGAACGTAGTTTTGGTTTCATGTAGGCAGGCCGATCTGTTGACTTTGTTCGAGGGAACTCCAACATTCGTCGATTTTTGGGAAATCTAGAGAAATTCGACAAAATCTGTCGGAGGCTAGTGGTCGATGGCCCGCATGCCTGATCTCGAACTACTCTTTGAAGTCTGGGCCCGACTTTGGCCTTTCCAAGGTCGGTCGGGCCGGACATGAACCTTATGCAGTTAAGTTCTTATGAACACTAATTTTTTTCACATTTTTAAGAAGAATTGTCGTTGGAGGTGTCTTTTACTGTGAAATTCCTATCCTAACTAAAACAGTGGCCACGAATTCAGCTTCAATACTATACAACCCTAAAACTTTTTGAGCATTTGCTTGATTCACGTTTCAAAAAAGTTATAATTCACATTTCTATCTTTGAATCTTTTTCTTGTTTTTTTCGGAGAAATGCTTAAAAACATCTACAAACAAAGTATTAGATTTCAGTGTGACCTGAATTTTATTGAGCCGGGCTAGTGGGCTCGCATTGTAGATCTCATTTAGTATTTTGTTTTCTTTATAAATTGATGTAAGATAGAGTCGCAAAACTCGCAGTTGTATTTTAATCTTCATAGAAGATTTATTCCTCTGTCCTTAATTTTTTTTTCCCTAAAGAAAATTTTCACGTAAATTTGATGTTCCTAGTTATTTTATTTTTTTCTTGTAAGATCTCTAACACAAGGGATTCTTCTATTTCCATTAACTACAGCTAATATTACTGTTTAAATATTGAAAAAATATACTAAGAACAACACAATAGATTGAGCTGAGTTGACCGTTCACCATCTTTCCCTATTTGTTATCATGATAAAAATCTTTATATACATATATATATATATATAGAGAGAGAGAGAGAGAGAGAGATAAAGATCTTGATTTATATATATATATATAGAGAGAGAGAGAGAGAGAGAGTTGAAAATAGAGTTATATTTGAGATGAAGCAACTGAAATTTCTGCCAACAGGTCATTGTACAGACGGTCATGCCTGCTTTGAATTACTTTTTTCATCTTCTCGAAGACGTGAAATCTCACCTCAACCTCTTCAGCTTCTCTGGGTTAAACCAGATCCTGCAGAAGATTAAGCTTGAAGCATTCATATTCTGTTCTAAAAATATCAGACAGTAAATTGTCGTAGTTTACACTTCAGACGACAGATATGTTTGGTTTGTTGTTTGTAAAACCCTAGTTTTTTATCGACCCATCTCAGGTTACGCCTTGCCTGAGAGATATGTCTGTTTTGTTAGAATCCAGTGACATGAATGATGAACCTGTAGTACAGAATTTATTTAGGGTTTTTCTTTGGAAAAATGACAAATCAATCTTCCTATTTTACACTTACAATCAATGATAAGTCAAATAATTAAACTATTTTTACTAACAAATTAACTACTGAATTATGAAAAAAAAAATCGCTGTAAATATCGTTGTCACGTTTACCGTTAAACGTATTAATTTCGTTTCACGGCTGATCGAACATGTATTGATTTTAATCAACTACAAAACGATATTTTTAAAATAACATTATAATATCAACGTTCCGCTACGAATTGACCATGATCCGCGGCGGATTGATAATGATCTGCCCAGATCATTGTGCCTCGTTTTAGAAAAATTTCCATATATAAAAATTTCTTTCTTTTCTTTATTCTTTCAAAAAAATAAAATTTTCATTCATTATTTTCTTACGGAGAAAATAAGTAAATTTTCCTATTCCTATATGGCATTCCGTAGCAAAAAAATGTATTTTCACTGCGGAAATTGTAACCTTTCACTGCAAAACAACAAATTATAATTATTTTATTTCGAAATATATCATTCTGCCACAGAACAAAATTTAATTCTTTAACGGCAAACGTTACAGCGATATTTGCTGTGACTTTTTTTCATAGTTCAGTGATTCATTTGTTAGTAAAAATAGTTTAGTGATTAACTTATCATTGACTGTAAAATACAATAATTAATTTGTCATTTTCCGGTTTTTCTTTACTCTATAAAATATATGTAAACTTAAGAAATAAAATTCGCCATTATACTTTATTTTTATGCAGTAGTTGTTGTTTCCATAAATGGTTTTTAATGTCAAATCTTAGTATTTTATTTTTTGAATTTTTTTTTTTAGTTTTTTGCTCGAATATTGTAAACTACTTTAATATGCTGTCAATTTTTTTTCTACATTTGTCTGTTTTTTTTTTATTAGGTGCATATTAACCCTTAAACTTAGAGATAAATAACAAGTATGTCTTTAAACTTTATTTTTAAGCATATTAGTCTTTAAATAATAAAGCGCATATTAGTCCCTGACATTAAGAGAATTGCCAAAAAAATCACTTTTATGTCACGCGATTTTCTGCGCCGAACGATTTTTAAAGAGAAACAATTCTCCTTAAAATGGTTTTTGCAATTTTGGCAAAATTCTAAGCATTGAACTTGACATTCCCTCTGCCCCTACCGTACTCCAGCTTGGTAGTTTCTACTGCTATCTAGAGTTGAGCCTTGGGATTTGACGGCGGACTTAAAAAGTCACCTACAGACACTTTACGCCCAATCATTCCATATAACGCTTGCATCCTCTGTATTACCGTGACTGCTAGCACAGAGTTAGCCGATATTTATTCCTTAGATACTATCATTGCTTCTTCTCCAGGAAAAGAAGTTCATAATCCCTAGGCCTCTACCTCCACGCAGCATTGCTCCGTTCAGGCTTTCGCCCATTGCGGAAAATTCCCCACTGTTGCCTCCCATAGGAGTCTGGGTCGTGTCTTAGTCCCAGTGTGACTGATCATCCTCTCGAACAGAAAATATAGCGTAACAAAAACGTAATTTTTTTTATAGCACTCTTAAACGAGAGCTTAAATTGATAATACCTCTAAGTTCAAAACTTACCCTTTTACCTTTACCATATTTTAGGGAAACAAGTAAAGGTTGATGTCATGAAGGTGAGATTTCTTGTTTTCATGAAAATGGCAGAAAGTTCTCCAACTCAACTCAGACGTACCTGACTGTACAATGACTACTCGACAGAAACTTCTCTTGCTTCATCGCAAAGCATAACTCTAACCTAAGCTCTTACGCCTTCTCACTTGCATTTTGATTTCTAGGTATTCCCGTTTTTGGTGCGATAATGAGTTCTTCTGTTAGAACTGCGATCCTCATCAGCTTTCTGAATCTAAAGAAACATCGACTTTCAAAAGCTTAGGACATAATTTTTTGGTAAATAATACTAATTGAATACAATATGTGGTCAACCATCTCCTCAATCCAAGAATATCCCCGACGTCCCGATAAATTTGTGAGGGCATAATCCAGGTTAGAAAGAGTGCATAATCCAACGTCATTTGAATGTGATTAATATGAGTAATTTATAAATAAGATCTCACTGTTTCCACTAGTACCACGCTTTTTTGGAATAAAATCTTATAACAAATTCGTAACAGACGATATCGTATTAGCGAGAGAGGTTGGTTACTCAATAAATCTCTTGAACGAGCATTCTTTAGTTTGAAACATTATTTTAAATAAGTTTTTCATTAAAAAAACATTGTTGTTTCGGTGATGAACACTGTCTTTCTAATAAACAGATTTAAAAGATTGTTTTCCGCACGCGGAACAAATACTTTCCGTTGCAAAAAGACAACGTTCCGTTGTGAAACGACAATGATTCGCTTGCAGAAAGATTACTTTCTTCTGTGAAAAGTGAGACATTAGTGATGAGCACTGGACGACGAAGATGAATTGGGAAGAGGAAAGAGAAGATGATGATTAGAACTGGACGGGTGAAATCGAGAAGAGGGGTGAACCACCGGAAGATGTTCGGAAAACTGAAAAAGTGATAATTATTTTCGACGACGAGAAAGTCATGTCAAACTTCTCGGAATCGTATTTGCAATAAGATTGCTTTAATTATTGCAATTTTAGCATAAAACTGAAATAAAATTAGAATTGCAGAAAGTATGTTTCGGCATCATCTTCGCGGTAATGTTTCTTTTAACAGGTAACGACGATGTTTGCATAGTCCATATTTCATAGATCAGTGTTGTAATTTTTTTGTTATTAATCCTATAATTCATTGTTTGTTTTGTTAATTTTCCTCCTCCTATTGTAGATGGGGAAGGTCAATCTACCTCAACCAAAGAGTACAACGTAGTGGAATTGGAATCGACAAAAAATAGTCCAAGAAAGAAAACAATTGGATTTGTCTTTAAATTCACTCTAAGGTTGTTCTAACCACTGTCCCTGCTACCAGATTAATGCAATGATTATCCTAATTTCTTCGTTAATTACTCTTCAAAGTATTAGAACCTCCACGCTGATTAGGTGTAAATCAAGCAAACTAGAAATACTAATAAAAATATGAAAATAATAATCCACGTAACGTCATCACGATCCCGACGTTCAGATTGATTTACAGTAGTTCATTTTTCTTCATATAATCCGAGCTCGAGGGAACAATCTGAAAGTACGTACCATTTCATGATTGATCAATGTCAACCTCTCTCTCTCTCTCTCTCTATATATATGCATGCCCGTCGAAGAACACTTTGACAGGCCAGATCCGGTTCAAAGTTACCCATCTTCTTAATCTCACCAAAAAAGACCGATCGAAAAGAGAGGAAAAAATGGGTTTTTTCTGTTCTTCATTTGCCAAAATCTCCCTCTTCGCCATTGTTACACTGAGTCTCATTTCTCAGCGGGCGTTTGCAGGCAGAACCAGGCATTACAAGTTTGATGTACAGCTTCTTGCAGATCTTGGTATTTGTATTTCTTCATATTTTGGTGAATAATTAAGGGTACTTTGCAGATTAAACTGCGAAATGTGAGTCGATTGTGCCATACTAAGACCATGGTGACAGTCAACGGCAAGTTTCCAGGTCCTCGGATTATAACCAGGGAGGACGACAGACTTCTGATCAAAGTGGTTAATCACGTTCAAAACAATATCTCCATTCATTGGTAATAACTCTAAACTAATGTCTGAATTTGTGCAGTCATTGCCCCAACCTTCTCTCTCTCTCTCTCTCTGTGTGGATGGTTTTGGAGATTGAAGTTAGATTTCTTTGAAAGTACAGGCATGGAGTTCGACAGTTGGGAACAGGGTGGGCTGACGGACCTGCGTATGTAACTCAGTGTCCAATACAAACCGGGCAGAGCTATGTTTATAACTTCACCACAAATGGGCAAAGAGGAACTCTCTTATGGCATGCTCACATCTCCTGGCTCAGATCTACCATTTATGGGGCTCTTATCATTCTTCCTAAGCTTGGCGCTTCTTACCCTTTTCCCAAACCCTATAAGGAGGTTCCCATCATCTTTGGTAATTATAAATCCATAGCGATGTATTGTGGTGGCCTTTCTTTTGAGTGATAGTTATAATCCAACACCAAGATTGGAAATTCATGGTATCGGGGTGTGCGATATCTATATCATTTTATCTCCAACTAAGATAACATTCTTTAGGGTAAAAATCGTACGGGTCTTAACCTAAAACAGACAATACTGTATTATTAGATGAAGCTTGCGGTCAACTCGAAATGGGACCAATTGAGAAATCAGGTCTTCTGAGAAGAGTGACGGTGGTGACTCATCTTTACGAGGATTTGTTAGAATAAAAAACCAAGTGATAGTAACCACAATCGCACATTGAAAATTTATAGTTTTGTGATGAACTTGTAGTATTTCATTTTCAACTCGTACAAGGTAATATAGGATAAAACCCAAGAACAAAATCTTGCAAGTCTCGACCCAGAGCAGACAAGTATTACACTCGGTTAGTAGAATTTGGAATATCAATGTTATGGACATTGTGTGTTAATTTGCAGGGGAGTGGTGGAATGTAGATCCGGAGGCAGTCATTAACCAAGCCATGCAAACAGGAGGAGGCCCAAATGTTTCTGATGCCTACACAATGAATGGACTTCCAGGGCCATTGTACAACTGCTCATCTAAACGTAAATTGAATTGGCCCTTAATCTAACGTCTAATGGGTGACAATCTTTGATCTAAAAATGTCATTTTTTTGCTAATGTTTTTGCAGAAACGTTTAAGCTGAAAGTGAAGCCTGGGAAGAGTTATCTTCTTCGTTTTATCAACGCAGCACTCAATGAGGAACTGTTCTTCAGTATAGCAAACCATTCCCTCACAGTAGTCGAAGCAGACGCTGTTTATATAAAGCCGTTTCAGACGAAGACTCTCCTTATTGCCCCCGGCCAGACTACCAACGTTATTCTCAAGACAAAAACCCGGTTCCCAAACGCCACCTTCTTGATGTCTGCACGGCCATACTTCACAGGCCAAGGGACCTTCGATAACTCCACCGTCGCCGGAATTTTAGAATACGAGCCGGAGCCGCCATTGAAGAACGTCACCAAGCTTCGTTCGAAAGCCAAGCTTCCGCTTTTTAAACCTTCTCTACCTGTTCTTAATGACACCTCTTTTGACGCGAGATTTTTTAACAGATTTCGCAGCTTAGCGAGCTCGGAATTTCCAGCTAATGTCCCTCTGAAAGTCGACCGGAATTTCTTCTTCACCGTTGGTCTCGGAACAAACCCTTGTAGCAACAAAAACAAAACCTGTCAAGGACCCAATGGCACAATGTTTTCAGCTTCTGTAAATAACGTCTCTTTTTCTCTTCCCTCCACCGCCCTTCTCCAAGCTCATTTCTCCGGTCAGTCCACCGGCGTCTACACTCCCGATTTCCCGACCACTCCGAAGTTTAAGTTTAACTACACAGGAACTCCTCCGAACAATACGATGGTGACGAACGGAACGAAGGTGGTTGTCTTGCCGTTCAACGCTTCTGTCGAGCTCATCTTGCAGGACACTAGCATTTTAGGAATAGAGAGCCATCCTCTTCACCTCCATGGATTTAATTTCTTCGTAGTCGGCCGAGGGTTCGGAAATTTCAACAGAAGCAAAGACCCAGCTGGCTTTAATCTAGTTGACCCTGTGGAGAGGAACACCATCGGAGTCCCGCCCGGTGGATGGGTGGCTATTCGTTTTCTCGCCGACAATCCTGGTAAGGGTAGTTACGTAATTTTATTAATCTTCATAATTAGTTTAAGGATTTGAAATTATTTGGTTGAATGAACAGGGGTGTGGTTCATGCACTGTCATTTGGAAGTCCACACGAGCTGGGGTCTAAAGATGGCATGGGTCGTCCTGGACGGAAAATTACCCAATCAGAAGCTGCCACCTCCACCACCAGATCTTCCCAAGTGTTAGGGAGATTTGACTTTCTTTTATTTGGTTGACCAAATAATTGTTTTTTTTTAATTATGTCGAGTTGAGTAAACAAATAAAAACATTAAAATTCATTTTGTCAAAGCAATATTATATTTACTTTTTTTTTTTAATTTTTAATTTTTACTTCTTGATAAATGTTAATTAATATAATTATTTTAATAAATTATAAATAATTAAAATAATCTGTCAAATCTCTATGTCAAGAAAACTTATGAAAGGGCGCTACAACAGCTTGGACCACCACTCCCTNAATATATTATCGTTTTTACTACTTCCTCTGTTGACATCCATTAAAATCCCTGTTTTTCCAACCAACGACTTACAAATTCAGGGGTATGTTGGTGACAACCCTGTCGCACATTGGGCTAAAAATAAGGTGATTTGTCACCTCGATATCATCAATCCGGATATTGTGATACAAGATCGACCCCTTAAACATGTCACGCCTTTAATGGCGGACTCTTTTCTTAAGCATGTACAGGACCTACTGGAACTAAATGTAATACGCCCCAGTACGAGTAAACATCGTACTATGGCCATGCTAGTTAACTCTGGGACTTCAATTGATCCAAAAACTGGTCAGGAAGTCAAAGGAAAAGAGCGTATGGTCTTCAACTACAGAACACTCAATGATAATACTCACAAAGACCAGTATACTCTACCAGGTATCACCACCTTATTAGCCCGAGTTGGCACTAGCCAAATTTATTCTAAATTTGATTTAAAAAGCGGGTTTCATCAAGTGGCTATGAGCACCGACAGCGTTCCATGGACAGCCTTTATCGTCCCTAATGGCTTATACGAATGGCTAGTCATGCCGTTCGGTCTGAAAAATGCACCTGCTATTTTCCAACGAAAAATGGATCATTGTTTTGCAGGAACTGAAAAATTTATTGCCGTTTATATTGACGATATTCTCATTTTTTCCAAAAATGAAGAAGAACATGCCACGCATTTGCAGACATTTGCTCAACGAGTGAAACAGCATGGATTGGTCATTTCTCCTACAAAAATGAAGATTGCGGTTACGGAGATTGACTTTTTGGGTACTGTCCTCGGTAATAGAAAAATCAAATTACAAACCCACATCATTAAAAAAATTCTTGATTTTGATGTTGAAGCACTCAAGGAAAAGAAGGGGATGAGATCATGGCTAGGTATTCTCAATTACGCTCGACCATATATTCCACGCCTTGGGATTCTCTTAGGACCATTATATTCCAAGACTAGCCCTAATGGTGATAAACGTCTAAAGAATTCTGATCTGAAGTTAATTGCTCAGATAAAGCACATAGTCCAGAATCTGCCTGATCTGGAATTACCCCCTGCAAATGCCTATATTATCCTCGAAACAGATGGCTGTATGGAAGGCTGGGGCGGCATCTGTAAGTGGAAAAAGGCTAAAAATGATCCACGTAACTCTGAACGCATATGCGCCTATGCCAGTGGCAAATTTTCACCTCTCAAATCCACTATTGATGCTGAAATTCATGCCTGCATGGAAACGTTATCGGCCCTTAAAATCTTTTATCTGGATAAGAAGGAGTTAATCCTCCGCACCGACTGCCAGGCCATCATCAGTTTTTATAATAAATCCAGTCAAAATAAACCCTCCCGGGTTCGCTGGCTCTCTTTCACTGATTTTCTTACCGGCACGGGACTCCATATCACCTTTGAACATATCAAGGGTAGTGATAATATTCTTTCTGACTCTTTATCTCGTTTAATCTGTCTCCTTGTTCAGGATCCAGATTTCTTTTTTCCGGGGGAAGAGGTTGAATCAGCTCTACAGGAAGCAAATAACAATCCTACATGGCAAGTGGAAGTAGGCCTTCTCCTCAGACTACTCCTACCACCAAGCCCAACCCAAGACGACCAAATCCAGCCCAAGTCCTTTCCAATGAATTCAGAGAACTCCTTGACTATTCCTTCGAACAAATGCCCTTGGATGAAGTCACCTGGATCGAAGATCGAATGTCCCACATTCGACAACAAGCAGTCAGGCAATCCATCCAGGCGTTACAGGAACTGGAAACCATTCTCTCTCTTCGAACCATCTACTTCCAACTTAACTCTACCACGGATAATTGGTACGGACTTATCAAATCAGGGATCCAAGCGGAAGAGCACGAGTACGGTCGGATCATCTTCCAATTCATGGAACAAACTTCCAAACCAGCTGGGCCCATCTGACACAAGGCCCTCTCCTACTAATCCACTTTTATCATCAAACGCGACAATGATGTTAGTGACGTTATTTTTTATAGTTCAATGGTTAATTTGTTAATAAAAAAAAGATAATGGTTAATTTGTCACTAATAGTGAAGAATGATGGTTAATTTATCATTTTTTATAATATAAGGGCTAATATGCAATTATCTTTTTCTCTTTCTTTCTTATCCGAGATCTCAGTAGAAGCTGGCTCTGTTTACCAGCTCTTCTCGCAACCTTCCTCCATTGACACAGCTGGAACTACGGTGAATGACAGCATGACTGTGAAGAACAAATATGAAGACTTGGAGAGAAAATCTCTTTCTTCTTCTTCCTCCTCCTCACCCCTCTGTGTTCTCTTCTCCCCATATCTCTCCTCGCCGCCGATCTCCATGCCTGTTCTAATCCTTTATCAGATCCTTTATCAGAAGAGCATCTGCCTTTCAAATTCGACACTAAAGGAGGAAATAATTAACCAATGAAAATATGGAATTGCATGTTTTTTCTCATTTAAGATTGATATTACCCATGGTCGCCAACGAGAATCATGTTCAGAATATGCATTGCTCGTATGCGATGGCCATTGGAGGAGGAGGCTTCGCCATGCGTTATCCACTTGCGGAGTTGGAGAAGATGCAAGATCGCCGTCCGATGTGTAAGGAGACTTACTGGGCCTTCTAGGAGCTCCTGCAGTGACGCCATTGTTATCTCTGCACCACCTCGACGCAGTCGAACCAATCTTCCGGCGAATGAGCCGAGTAAAAGCCCTCCAAAGCCTCTTCCAATCGCTTAAACTCCGACTCAGCGAGCATAATCAAGCAATCCATTTGCTACGACAAATTCTGGTACATCTCTGTTTCGTGGGGCTTCGGCGTTCAAATCTCGAGATCAATAATTTCACCAAAAGAACTAGAAACGCCGAAACATTCCCAAACTGGTACAGCTACAGATGACAGACAGTCGGAGTTTACCCTCCCCATAGATAGCGGTGGTGGAAAATCGACTCACCGGATTGTTAAGAATTGGTATAGAGAATCTGATCTAGGCAAAATTGACTCACCAAATTGTTAAGAATTGGTATAGAGAATCTGACCTGGGCTCTGATACCAATTGTTTAGAATCGAACGCGAAACGAAAAAAGAAAACTGTAGAAGCAGGGACATCAAGATTTACGTGAAAAACCCTAACGGGAAAAAACCACGGGCAGAGGAGAAATCACTATGAAGGAAATCAAGGTACAATGAGTTTTGCTACTCAAGCATCAATATATAGAGAAACTAAATAACTCTAATATTGAATATGAGTCTAACCCGACCCAACTAGAATTCAAGTCACCCCAAACTCTAACAATCTCTACCTTGACACCAATTCCACCTGAGAGATCCAATGCAGGCTTCACGGCCCACCCCAAAACGAATCCAGAACACTGAACTCTGACAATCTCCACCTTTAAAGAAATTCCAATGTAGGCGAACTGCAAAACTCCAACGAAAAATAACCTACTCTTCTACAAAGGCCCCTGCTGGGCCAACTCAAAACCTGGTACGGATCAAGTTTAAGCCCCGCTTAAACTTGAGAGAAACACTCGGAGAGAAATCACATCTTCTCCATTGTACCACCGAATTATTAGAGATGTCGCAACGAACTGCATGTGAATATGTTGAATCTATACTCTCGAACACATTCAATGCGTAACCCACTGCAGATGTTTCACTATATCGCCGTAGAGCTTTACCCTTTTCCCTTAGTTCTGCTTTTGACGATACCTCTCTGATGTGAAACTGTAACTGAAACTAGTGACAATATGGTGACTGCATCACGCTGAACATCTGTAATAGGTTGACATATCGGCTCTGATGTGGATTCAGAACCCAACTTAAACTTCACCTGAGAACCTGACTTCCTTTGAGTCTTCTCCAACAAACCTTTTGAATGTGAATTCACAAACTTTCCAGCCTGATTACCCATCACCGTAGAACCTTGTAATACATACAAATTTGCAGAGCTTCTGTGTCCCTTTAACATGACGAGAGCACTCCTACTGATCTTTAAACCTCCACCTACAGCGCTGTACTTGTACCATTTCGAATCAAGAGTACTTAACGAGATCAAATTCTTCTTTAACTCGGGAACATGTCGCACGCTACCCAGTGTCTTCACAACTCCATCAAACATTCTGATTCTGACGGTACCAATACCAGCTATCTTGCAAGGTGTGTTATTGCCTATTAACACAGCACCTCCTGAAAACGGTATCATATGTCGTAAACCAATCCCGATTGTAGCACATATGAAACGAACACGCTGAATTTAGAATTCACTCCTTGTTTGGCTTTAAGTTTCCCTCTAACGCTATTAGAGAATCTCCATCACTATGGTCTTCTTCTTCTGCGACAACTACTACACCGAACGTCATCGGTTGTTTTCCCTTCTCAACTGTCTTTAACTCATTCTGCAATTTACGGCACTCGGCTTTGATGTGCCCCCTTCCATGACAGAAGTAACAGGTTCTATCTCGGTTCCTTGACTTTGATCGGCCCTTCGAACTTTGAACATTGTCACTGCCTTTGTTGTTTGAATCTCTTGTTCTACCCCGAACGACGAATCCCTCACCTCGAGATTCGAATTCTTTAACAAGCTGCTTCATCTTTTCCTTTGACAACAAAGAACCATAAACCTATTCCAGAGTTAGACTGTTCCTACTGTACAAGATTGTATCTTTGAAAGAACCATATGAAGCAGGCAACGAGCGTAACATAATCAACCTCAAATCCTCCTCATCGTACTTGCATCTCATAGTCTCCAAATCTGAAACTAATTTTGAATGCAGCCAAGTGCTCTGTAATAGAGGCTCCTTCCAATAACTGATGAGAATATAATCGCTGCTTCAAATGCAGCTTACTTGTCTGGGTTTTCTTCATATATAACTGCTCGAATCTGAACTATAAATCAGCGGCAGACTTCTCGTTCAAAACATCCTGCAAAATCTGATTTGATAAATGCAGACGTATCAATGATAAGGCTTCTCGATCCTTTCGAAGTTTATCCTCTTCACTCAATAACGCGGGCATTTTATCGAGCCCTAATAATGCGTCGTCTAAATCCATATGTGCGAGCACATCTCGCATCTTCACCTGCCATAACTGAAATCTCGTATTCTGATCCAACAACGGAATATCGAATTTCACTGAACTTATCCTGCCCAAAAAATTTCAAAAAAATTTTCCACAATTTCTGAACGAGCCTCAAAATTTTGACAGCCAAATCCAAAAAATTTCCGCCCCAATATCAACACTATAATTCTGAAATTTCAACCAATTCAGATAAAATCAAAAATTGAATTTTTTTTTTATATCCAATTCTTCAACCTGTTGAATGTTTCTGCAGAAACCGGTGTTTGCGGAACGCGGCGATGGGTCTCTGCTCTCAGGCGACGGACGACAGCGCAGCGGACTGACCGAAGGCGGATGGCGACTGCCTGAGGTTGGTCGGCGTCGCAGGTTCTGTTTGGCGACGGGCAACAGCTCGACTGGTGATCGGCGACAATGAACAGATTCGGCTCGGCGTTCTCTGTTGCACTCGGGACTGTATGACGGCTAGTCGTCGGTGGGTTCTGACCGGAGGTCGTCGACGGCAGCGGCGCGGGCAGGTCTGTTCTGTCTTCAACGGCGGCTTCTTCGCTGGAGAACACCGCGGGCAGACCCTTCGTAGATGAAGGCAGGAGGCGACGCACACAAAAGAAAAAAACCAACCTTTTTCTTTTCTTTGATTTTTTTTTTTTTTAATTCTTTTTCCAACAATTGTAATTTTTCACCAAAAATTACAAACTCCACTTACGTTCGATCCGAGTACAAAAAACTCTAACTCCGCTCTAATATCAATTATTAAAAATTGATATAGAAAATTTCATCTGGGCTCTGATACCAATTGTTCAGAATTAGTATAGAGAATCTGACTTAGGCTCTGATACCAATTGTTGAAAATCGAACGCGAAACGAAAAAAAAAACTGCGGAAGCAGGAACACCAAAATTTAAGTGAAAAACCCTAACAGAAAAAAAACCACGGACAGAGAAGAAATCACTATGAAAGAAATCAACATACAATGAGTTTTGCGACTCAATCATCAATATATAGAGAAACTAAATAACCCTAATATTGGATATGGACTTAACCCGACCCAACTAAAATTCGGGTCATCCCAAACTCTAACACGGATAGTATAAACTCCATCGTAGTGTTCAAGAAGCCAGATCCTGATCGATGCAGAAGGTAACAAGTTTTTCTCTTTAATCATGAGCTCAGAGCAATATTACACAACACTTTCAATGGCTGCCACAAAATTTTTTTTTTTGCAGACTCCGAGGAGAGATCGCCGTAGGATTCGTCCATAGTGAAAAACTCAACGATGTACTTATGGGTGGAAATGGTCGGAATGGTCAGATTAGCTAACTGTAAACGCCATAGAAATACCAGAATCTTCTTCTACTCGAAGATCTAAAGAGGGAAATAGAAGCAAATTCGATCCATTTTCACACAACCAAGTTACCAGATTCCATGTTTAGAAGTACACAGTAAAAATGGATTCGACCCTGTTTCTAAGTAAGAGGAATTGTCTACATAATCTGACCAGAGACCAAACTACGAAGAAAACTGTACTGTATATAGAAAAATTGGTTCTCCCAACATTTCAGAATGTAAATTATGAAACAGGGGACGATTCCATAATAAGGAAGAAGAAGATATGTTCATATTTGAAGCTTTTTACACTAAAGAAAGAAGGAATCCACTCACATGTACATGGAAGAAGGAAGGGAGGGTAGATCCTTTTTGTGAAGATTAAGGATTGAACCAAAACCTGTTATCACCAACAACCCAAAATTGATAACCAGGCGCATCGTTATTTGAAGCCTCAAAATGGTTTTCTTGTTTTTTCACGCTGTTTTAGTCATCGTTTCGAGATGGACTTCATCGAGAACTTTGGGCGAGTTTTGTCGGGGACTCGTATTTCTGAGAAGCAAGGTAGTTTAAAGCAGTAACTACATCGGAAATTACAGGTCTCATGTTAGGCTGCTCTTGGACACACATGGCTGCAATGGCAAGAGCTTGGTACAATCCTCTCACAGGATATTGACCTTGCAGCCTCGGATCAACCATTTGTGAGAATTTCTTCCGGTCTCTGAACAAGGGTCGTGCCTGCATCGAAGATAGTGCATTTTCAGCTTATCTCAATTCATCCTCTTCAACAGTTCATAAAAACACAAATACATATACTTTTCACTGGTTTTGGTCATAAATAGGAGATGAAAAGAGAAACATCCAATATCACTTGAGCAATAACAAAAATCCAAGTCTCTAGTACCAAAATCTAAGTCCAGCAAGGCAATCTTAATAGTAATAAATTATTTGGCCTCCATAAATAGCTCCTCAAAATCAGGTTAAGACCTTAATTGCATATTAGATGGGATATAGGATCCAAAAACACCCATTATCAGCAGCAAGACAGGTAACAATTCAACAAATTAAAAAGAAAGAATTTTCCCCAGTTCAACAGCAGTGTATTTGAAACTTACCCAAGCTACCAAATTTTGCTCCTTGTGAGCTTTTGAATGATCAATGGCTTTCCTACCAGTAATGAGCTCCAATAGTACGACTCCAAAGCTGTAAATATCCGATTTGAAAGTAAGCTGACCCGTCATTGCATAGTCCGGTGCGCAGTACCCATAAGTGCCCATGACCCTGGTCGAAACATGGGTTTTATCCCCACTGGGTCCGACTTTAGCCAATCCAAAATCAGATAGCTTTGGATGATACCCTTCGCCAATCAAAATATTTGAACATTTCAAATCACGATATATAACGGGGGGCTTCATTTTATCGTGCAAGTACTCCAATCCCCTGGCCGCCCCTGCCGCTATTTTCATTCTTGTATTCCAATCAAGAACTTTTCCATCAGGTTGAAGGTCTAGAAAAGGGAAATCAGAATCAATATATCATCATAAGCATGATTATAATTTGGAAATTGGTCGAAGAAAGAGATGTTATTTTCTAGCTAAGTACCGTGTAAGTGATCTTCCAATGATCCAAGTGACATATATTCATAAACCAACAACCTTTGATCCCCTTCGGCACAAAAGCCAATTAGTTTAACGAGGTTAGGGTGGTCGGCCATACTTAAAGTCAAGACTTCCACGACAAACTCTCTAATCCCTTGAACTCCATTGCGATCAAGTCGCTTGATAGCTACATCCTACAACAATATAACAAGATATATGGACCAATCTAAGATTTATCTGCAAAATCAATATTCAATTTCGAGTAATCAACCCTGCAACAACCACAAATATATACTAGTATTTGACTTTTCATTGCTTGAAAAGCTTATTCATATACTGTCCACATGCTTTTTGCGAATTCGACGAGATTTAGACACACAAAACTTGAGAAATATCACCATTGCATTGAAAAAATATGAATTCAAACACATCAAATGATGATTTTTCTCCAAGTAATAGCCTGAATCAGATTGAAGAAACTAACCTGGTTGATTTTTTCCAAGTACCCTTTGTAGACTCTACCAAACCCTCCTTCTCCCAAGAAGCAATCTGATCGGAAATTTCCAGTTATTGCAGCAAGTTCATCGAATGTAAATGTCTTTTCCCGTATGCCATTGGCTATTAAATCATTAGAATCTCCATCCTTTAAATTCAAACCCTTTAAATCTAAAGTTAATTGATCATCCTTGATTATCTCCTTTACATCTGAATCTTTCTTTACTTTCGATTTGGAATTAGCTTTCACTGTGTCTGTCATAAATCCACAAATAGAATAAGGTCAATAAAGAAAAAAAAAAGTTATGATGGAAAACAAAAGCTTGAGAGCATGAAAAACCAATTCAAAAAACTAATAGAATGAGAGTTTGATTAGCAATGGCTCGTTCAGAGCCATGCAGACAACATAGAGAATCATTTGGAGAAAAACGAACTAGCAGATTGCACAACCGCAGTAAAAAAATTAGAAATAAGTCAGATATTAGCCAAACTTAAGAAAGAGAGCCGATAAAAATCGAAAAAAATCAATAATTCAATTTTGTTTGTTCGATGATAATCATCAAAATCAAAAGTCAAAGACTCTTACCTTGTTCCTAGTAATGAAATGTCAAGGGCATGATTGATTTAAAATGGCTGAATTGGCCTTTCAAATTTGTGAAAGAAAACGTCGAATTACCTGAAGCAGTTTGATCATTCGGCTTGTTTCCCAAATTGTTATGGTTATTACGATTGATTTTCTGGGGTTTACCTGATCTTTTTCTCGATTTTTCGTTGCAGCGGAAGCAACCCATAACAAACAAGCTCCCTCTCCCCCTGTCTTCAGCTAGCTAAGCACGTAAACAACAGAGCCACCAACGCAGACCCACCACCCCAAACGTCGGGTGCAAGAGCGCAGAGTGAGAGAGAGAGAGAGAGAGAGCAGAGTGAGATAGAGAGAGAGGAGGGAGGCTCGTCTACAACACTTGCCTAGGATTTTTGTATGGCTTTATATTTTCGTGTAGGCTTCTAGTGCTATTAATATTAGAGTAATAATTTCTCCACATCACCCACTAATATTCAGCCACGTGGAAGAACAGAGGATTCTTTCGTAATTACGAAAAGGGCAGTAGATTTTCCTGTGGAGCTGAACGCACGTAATGAACTTTAAGAATTGTCCACGTCACCCGTTGAAGTCAGAAACTTTGTCCTTCAAGGAATATCCGGCTTAATGATTGGACAATACAAAAGTTGGCGGGTGCTGTTGTCCGCAGGAGATCTCTGTCCCCATTCTTTTTTTTTTTTTGTATGCTACAAGTTGCCTGCTGGATACGCGGTCCCATCCATAACAGAGGCCTCATCACCGTCTGATCAAAGATCAAAAACAAAACAGAAAAGTCAAAGGTGAAACCCACTAAGTGGGGCCCACATCAGAATGCATTCCGATGGGACCCACTCCGCTACGTATATCCTATTTAATTGGCTTAGCTTATGTTTTACAGTTGTGAACATTCAATCTGTGATCCCACGCGTCTAAGTTCACCACCTCAATTTCATAACTTCTAGTAGACAAAAAAATAGACTAGTCATTTTCATTATTTAAAATTAAATGCAGAGAAATTAACAACGTATAACCTATCATTTATGAAGAATAACATTTCAATTCTCGAAGAAAATTTACAGATAATTAAAATTTTAATTACAAGAAAAGAATGACGTCGACTTCACATTCACGTTTCTCGTCAAACGGAAACATCTAAGGCAACAACTGGACGTACGTCCTGCCGATTGGATTGAGAGACGAACTCTCACGTCCCTCGATTGAAATGGACGCCGAGAATGGATTTAGAGCATCTCTCAAATGGTGGATTTAATGCATCTCTCAAATGATAATCTCGAGTTGAGGGACGTCCGTTTTGGGACGAGGATGTTCGATCTGGGAAGAGAGATGTCTGTTTTGGACAAGGGTTGCCTGAATTTGGACGAAAGACGTCCATTGTTAGATAAGAGACATCCGTTGTTGCTACCTTGATGGGAAACATGACTGCAAGGTCGGTGTTGTTCTTTTTTCATAGTTCAAAGTTTTAGGTATCACGATTTTCTGTAGGGTTGACAATGCTTCTAATCCCAAACTATAGGATATGCGGTTTTAATTTTCCTTTAATGCAAATTGTATATTAGTCTTTAGATTTAGTCGGGAAAAGCAATTAGTTCGTTGTACTGCTTTTTTAAGCAAATAATTTTATGAACGAGACATTAGCTATTAAGTCTTCGTCGTTAGGTTTATCGTCAAAGAAATCATTATTTTGTTATATGATCTTCCATATTACATGATTTTAAAAAAGAAACAACTCTTCATATAATAATTTTGGCAATTTACATAGAGAAATAAATTAAAAAACTCAACGCAATAGATAATTTTGATGATGGTATCGAGCTCCAGAAGTCGATTTCCTGAACAATTTGTTATTTCTCTTCAAAAATTACCTAGCAAAGAAGATCACATAACACAAACGTGATTTATTTGAAGACAACTCTAACGAAGAAAATTTAATTGCTGATGTTTTAAGTTCATTTGATTATTTGTATTAAAAAAAACAATGAAAATTAACAGAAAAACCATTAAACTATGAGATCAATTATAAGTCAACCACTAGATAATTTTCGCTAACAAATAAAACGCTCAACAATGAAAAATAAATTAAACAAATATTATTGTCATATTTTCAATTAAAAATTATTTTCTTTTTGTCGCATAATATTGTCTTTTTAGTCTATAAAGTGAATCTTTATAATAAAATTTAGGAAAATATTCTTACGGTTAATCCTTAATTTTAAAAGTTATATGCATTTTACCCTAAATTTTTTCACTAATTAAAGTTTATAATTCTAAAAATAAATATAAGTTGCTTAATAAATAATTATCCATAACCAAAAATTTATATGACCAAAATAATCATAAATAAATGCAAATTCAGCCATTTTTAATTGTTGATTTACTTGACAAGTGTTTTTTAAAGTGGTCTGTCCAATTCAAATATTCACGTGGGAGACCATCAAGATTAAGGGTGAAAAAATAGTATTAAAAAAAGTAGGGTTTAGTTAAAGTAGGATTAAGACATGCTAATAGTAATTAGCTTCCTAATTAAGTTTTTAGGTAAGGTGGGTTTTTAAGACTAATTGAAAATGCTTATAATTTAGATGTGATGGGACAGTTCAGAAGGAACACTTAATTTAGTTGCTATTTGCTGTGTCACCCATTAATTTTAATTTAACATCCCCTAAACTTTGGTGTATCTTCCTCCTAGTGCTTCCCAACCTAAATTGAAGTGATTAATTTAGATAACTACAATTATCCATGACATTATCACCCATGAATTCAGACGCGTTTCTACTTCGTTCGATCATTCTTAGTTCGATGTACAAAACTACAATTTTAATTGTTCCTTTTTCGTTAATTAAATATATGAAATTATAATTTAGATGTTAATATTCGAGTTCATTTACAGATTAGATGTTAAACTATTTTTTTGGGGCAAATTTGATTTCAACTTTTCAGTTGTTAGCAATTTGGACTGCGACGTTACTTAGGAAAATAAACCATGTAGACACATGTATAAAATAAATAAGCAATTTGGGAAAATTTATCATATGTATATTATATTTTTCAATCAATAAGGTATTTTAACTTAATTTTTAACTCAATTCTAAACTTTATTGCGCGATTAACTGAGTTTGAAATTGCCGGATAGAAAATCGATAAAATTCAAAATTGGGTTAGTCGTCAGAAAGATTAAGAATTGGATTAAAACATCTAATTAAATGAAATATGTTATATACAAATGCTGGATTTAGCGGATAAATTAACGACATTGTCTAAATTGTTGATAGATTAAAGAATAATTTTTGTTTTAGAGGTTATAATTATAATTAAATATAAAAAATTATAATTTAGAGGTTAATATTCATGTTTATTTACATATTAGATTTTAAACTAATTTTTTAGCAAATTGGACATCAACTTTTCGGCTGTAAACAATTTGGACTATGTTATTAATTTATCTGTTAAAGCTTTGGAAAATAAACCATATAGACAAATGTATAAAATAAATCAGCAATTTGGGAAAATTTACCATGTGTATCCTATATTTTTTATTTAATAAAATATTTTAATCTAATTTTTTATTTCATCCTAGACTTTATTGCGCGATTGACTTGGTTTGAAAATTGCCAGATAGAATTAAAAATTGGGTTAATCGTCAGAAGAGTTAGAAATTGAGGTAGATATCTAATTAAATGAAATATGTGATATACAAGTGCTGAATTTAGCAGATAAATTGATAATATTGTCTAAATTATTGATAACTAAAAGATTGAGTTTCGATTTGTCCAAAAACAAAAAAGTTAAATGTCTAATTTCAAATATTATGATTTAAATTACAGTCGACTCTTTAGAAAAGGAAGATCAAATGAACCTAATACTGCAACGGTAAACATCTTCTAACATGTCTAAATACGTTTTCAATTGAATTTTAATAATCCTAACATGAAATTAAGATATTGAAAAAACAAAACAAAGTTCAAGAGATTAAATGTTAGAATTTTAAGATTTAAATCATTTTAGAGCGATTATTATCTCTTGTTGTCGTTGTGCCACGTTTGTCGTTGACAATGTTGTAACGTGACATTTATAATTATCTTTAAAACCATACTTTTATTTAGAAAATTATATAATTGATTGAGTCAACATTTAGGCAGTAGATTCCAAGAAAGGTAAAAGTAGTAGACTTTACAATTCGTAACAAATATGCCAAGGTTCTTACACATGGAAAGGATGATATGAACACTTGTCACGTAATTACTTAATAAGTCAATCTTTTTGGGTAGATCCAAGGAAACCTTTACTTCTAGTGGCTTGCCATCATAAGCATGACAATTAAGACAATGGGCAATTACCAAAAAAAATAATACTTGAATTATAAATAATTTAAATTTTAAATTAATTTTGTTAATAAATAAAATCAAAATGAATCATGCAAATTTTATAATTATATTTTCGTTAAAAAATATGTTCCAGATGCCTGTGTTAACCTATAAATATACGCTGACCAACAAATGTACCCGCAGGCGTTTGTGCCATTAAAGTGAGAACGTCCGCAGGTTGGCACGAATAACACGGACATCTGAAACACATTTTTTTTAATAAAAAACGTGAATGTAATATTTATTTTGTTTATTTTTTATAGTTCCTAATTTTATTTGGAAGTGAAATTAGTGTAAGATCTCATAGTTTATTATTATTATTTTTGTTAAATAACTATGAGGACAAATGATCATATTAAAATAATAGCAATAAATTATTATTTTATTAATTGGTCAAAATGTGCACCCGTGCAGATAAGTCATAGGTTTTGAATGGTGTTTTTGGAGTTGTGGTTAGGAAAACGTTATCCTAAACAAAAAATATAGTGCAAGAAAGTGGTTATCATACGAAGAAAAAGTGCTTTAATAAAAGAATAATATGATGTCACACCATATAATATAAATTACCCAAGATTATACCTGAAAAAATAATTATTTAAAAACAAAGACACCGCAAAAAAAAAACATGGTAAAAAATGTAAAAAATTCAAGTAAAAAAAGACGCATTTTTTGATAATCTAAAGGCAACAGACAATAAAATGTTCTTGAACTTGTGCGAAAACTATGACGCAGAGTCCAAATTCCACCCTTTTCGTTAGGTTTGCACGCGTTCAACACCTTCTCCCTTCGCACAACATTGTTAAGAGTTAAACCCGAATTAATTATTTATGAAATATCGATACGTAGCGTAGTCCACTTTGTTTTAATACTCTGTAATTTAGGTGGATCGTCTGTTTTTAATTTACCCTTTAACTTTGCGATCCGTCTTTATTGTTAGAATATAAATTACGATTAAAAAATAATAACGCCTATGCGAATGTCTGCGTGTTACAAAATGAGATTATGTAGTAATTAAATACAACAAAGTTGAGGGAATTTGTAATAAGATTGAGACCCACCAAATAACTTTCTATAAAAAAAGTCAACAATGAAAATCAAAGTAGAATGAAGTAAGAGAGATGGAGGGGAGTTAAGAGAGACTTAAGTTGTCTTTTTGTGTGGTTGATTAATTAGTAGAGTTTAAATAATTAAATTTATTAATTATTTATAGTAATAAATAATCGATAGGTAAAAGACATGTCATATCGTATAAGGTTAGAGTGTATGATGAAAAAAAAAAGGGTAAAGTGTGATTTAAACTCTACAGATTATATTTTAAGTTTTTTTTTTTGGACAAACAGAAACTCGAGCTTTCAACTACCGTGGATTTTGCGTCAATTTATCTGTTAATTCTAGTACATGTATACTACGTTTTTCATTTAATCAGATATTTTAACTTGATTTATAATTTCTCAATGATTTATAATTTGATTTTAAACCTAGTTGATTTTATTTTAAATTATTTTTTTTGGACAAATAGAAACTCGAGCTTTCAACTACTATGGAATTTGCGTCAATTTACCTGTTAATTCTAGTACATGTATACTACATTTTCCATTTAATCAGATATTTTAACTTGATTTATAATTTCTCAATGATTTCTAACTTGATTTTAAACCTAATAGATTTCATTTTTAAATTTGGTTGTAAATCTGTGGATGAATTAAAAACTAGGTTAAAAATTTCAAATTAAATGGAAAACGTTACATTCATGTATTAAATTTAACAAATTAATTGAGAATAAGGTTTAATGACAATTAAAATTAGAGGTTCCTTGATTAAAAAAAAATTTTAAATAGAATTTTTAAATATTAAAGTCTAAATTATATTTTGTCTTTAAAATAATGATAATAAAAATAAAATAAATAAATAATTACACGAGAGAATAGGAGATTATATTAGGGCACGCATAAGGCAATTAGTGGGCCCACAATAGTAAGAATGTGAATAATGGGCCGGGTGAAGGCCCAATTTATGTATACCCGAACCCGATTCTCTGTAAAAGAACCCATCAAGAAGAGCGCGAAATGGTATTATGGCGTCACTTCGATCCCCACTCCACTCACGGGCTCTCAGGGTTCTCTATGGATCGCGTCCTCTTCTGTATCGAACGCGATCTCAGGCTCAGATTGTACGGGGATTCTCGGTCAACATGTCGCCGCCGTCTAAGGCGGTCGTCTATGAGCTCCATGGCCCTCCCGATAGCGTCGCCAGGTCACTTTGTTTTCTCAATCCAAATTAACTTCCGTAGCTATTCTTTAGCTGTCATCCTGTATGATATTGGCGGCGGTTGAAATCTTCTTTATTCTTCTTCTTGACCCTGCGATTTGGTGCAGAGTGATCGAGTTGCCGCCGGTAGAAGTGAAAGAGAACGATGTGTGCGTGAAGATGCTGGCCGCTCCGATCAATCCTTCCGATATTAATCGCATAGAAGGTCTATTTCGCATCTATTAAACCTTAAAGTATCTCAATGGACTAGTGATCAATTTTTGTAGATCGATAGCCTTGAAATGATAGTTTAGTCTTTGAAGTCAAAATTGAGATGTGGAAATGGGTAATATTAGGTGTTTACCCAGTGAGGCCACAAGTGCCAGCAGTTGGAGGATATGAAGGAGTTGGCGAGGTACACTCTGTAGGTTCTTCGGTTCGGAATCTCTCACCTGGTGACTGGGTTATTCCATCTCTACATTCTTTCGGTACTTTCACCATCTTTTTCTTCCCGCCTGAAACAGCAAACAGCTATTTTCTTGTTCTTTCCATTTCATTTTATGAAACTGTGAAATCATTGAGAACATAAAAATTATGCAATTAAGCATTTATATTGCAAGTCTAGGCCGACACTTGTAAATAATACAAAACTTGAGAGTAATTCTAGGCTGATGCTAACTTAATAATTTGTAATTACCAAGTGACCTGTTAAATTTTCATGGTTGAATAAAACAATAAAAAAATAGAATATTTGACTAGTCATGAATTATCATACTAGTTGAAATTAATAACTATGAAGTTAGTGTGATCTTAGTTTAACTGCCAAAATAATCTCACCTATGGATCCAAAGAGCTTATGTGTGCTTCTCTCTAACAATGGGATTAGTAATTGTCTTGTTTGCCCAGGTACTTGGCAGACTTACATAGTAAAGGATCAGAGTGTGTGGCATAAAATTAACAAGGATTCACCCATGGAATATGCTGCTACAATTACTGTTAATCCTTTGACTGCTTTAAGAATGCTGGAAGATTTTGTCACTTTAAAATCAGGTGCTGTTCATTCCAAAAATGTATATTTTCCCAATTTACTATTTCCTTACCTATCTAAACTTGGATAGGAGATGCAATCGTGCAAAATGGGGCAACAAGCATTGTTGGGCAGTGTGTTATTCAGCTTGCGAAATTCCGTGGCATCCATAGTATCAATATAATTAGGGACAGGTACTAATGTGGGTTTTCAATTGAATTATTTGAGATGTAGATTCATCTAACTTCCCTCATGCATGTGCACTTTTATTATCAATTTTTTTATTAGTAATCACTGGGATACTACAAATAAAGTGTCAAATTCTAGTGACATAATAATGTAACATGTGGCATTTGCAGACACAATATCATTTTGTAGATTGTAATTTTAAAAATTGATGAAACTTGAATAAAGTTCCCCGTAGTTCAATCATTTTTGTAAAAGATTTCAAAAGTTTTGCATAAAACTCTAGCCTCTATGCAGGAATAAGTCTGATGAAGTAAAAGAAAAACTCAAAAATCTCGGAGCGGTTGAAGTTTTTACTGAGAGTCAACTGGAAGTCAAGAATGTCAAGGGTCTCCTGGTATCTTGTTCTCAAAGTGTTGGGATTTTAATAGTAGAATGTCTGTCTTTTCTTTGTTTTTCAGTTTTAAAATTATTTTTCTGATATATTTTGGCATTTTTGTACCTGATTTACATGCCAGGCCAACCTCTGTGAGCCTGCTTTGGGATTTAATTGTGTCGGAGGTAATGCCGCTTCAATGGTTCTCAAATTTTTAAGGTAAGATTCCTGCTTTATTTCTAATTTTCAGAAGCTTAGGCATACATGAGAAATGTTTTTGTGAATAGTCTCAAAGAGTGTCCTTGCAAAACCAAAATACAAAACAAAACGTCTCTTGGTATTAGCAGAAGCAAAATCATTTCTTAAAACATTATCTAATTGTTCTTACATGACACGATGTTTTCTGAGTAGAGGAAAAAAAGGATGGTGAGGGATTTAAGTTGTACAAAGTTTGCTTTCAAGATAACAAACATTCTTTTGCTTTTGCTTCTCTTCATAGCTCATCCTGTTCTACATATTTTCTGTAAATACAAAATTGTCAAAAAAATATTGCAGAAACAAGACTAAGCATGTCCTTTAATTATGAAATTCCATGTCCTTTTCTAGACAGGGAGGAACAATGGTAACTTATGGGGGAATGTCTAAGAAACCTATAAATGTATCAACTTCATCTTTCATTTTTAAGGTATGGTATCTCATTCTTTTTTTCTTCTAGCTTGAGTTCTTGTCCTTTGTAGTTCAAGCTTTTGAGTAACTAAAATGTCCTCTCGCTGCAGTTATCTAACTCGAAGTTGTTTTTATTATTTTTAAAGGTAGAAAATCCATTATTAGGCAATGATAAAGTAGTGGTGGTGGTGAGAATGGGAGAGGAAAGATTGAGAAGGTGAATTATACCATGATTGACTGTAATTGTTCAAAGGATAGTTCAAAGGATCAGTTTTGTTTTTTCCTGAGAATGCTTAGTTTTTCAATGTAGTACAAAGATACCAAGAAATGTGGAGGAATCTTTTTATGTTGGATTTGATTATTAGTGTAGATGGTTAATAGTGTTTTAGACTTTATACTTCAGTCTTTTAGGGTAATCCAATATCTGCAAAAGTACTCACGGGATGTGTAATTTATACTCCAACAGGACCTTTCCTTGAAGGGATTCTGGTTGCAAAAATGGATGAGCACCGATAAAGCGGAGGAGTGCAGAAAAATGATAGATTACCTCTTGAATCTTGCCAGAGAAGGGAAGCTGAAATACGAGTATGGCATCTCTATGTGGACTCTCTGCTATTTCCATGGTAGCACCACCTTTTAACGTCTTATAATTGAGGCCCCCTTCTTTTGCAGGATGGAGCTCGTTCCTTTTGCAAATTTCAATACAGCACTTGACAAAGCGCTTGGGAAACAGGGAAGCCAACCCAAACAAGTTTTAGTATTCGAAACCATAAATTCTCCTTTCGGTTGACTAAATGGTAAACACGTTTCTGACATTCTATCCTTCTGCAAAAGGTTCATATCAATTAACCCCAGATCGTGGTTTTACGACTGTTTCCAAGATTTTTTTAAGTCCCAGGTGAGTAGGTGATGATACTTTTGTACCCTACGGGGTTGAACGATAACTTTCTTAGCAGGTTTATTGTGAAAAGATGATCTATTTAGAAAAAAAAAAATTTGATTTTTGATAGAAAACATAACTCAAGTTTTGTTTTATTCCATTTGAGATTTTAATTGTTCTTAAAAATAATTATTTTAAGATGATTTGTTGCTAACCCAATGATCTAGAGTTTTGTTAATGACCCTAAATTAAATTTGACAGGAGAGTCTCTTTAGGTAAAAAAATAATGTTATTTTTATTTTTATTATCTAGTTTTTATTTTATTACATAACAAATAAATATTGATTAATGTAATTAATATAATAAATTATAAATAGTTAGAATAAAACATTATTCTGAAGAAAATCATGCGAAAAAAACAAAACAAACCATAGTTTATAATAAGTAGATTTCCGTTTTGTTGCTAAATCACAAATGGAGCTATTAAATTAAATTACCTTTTTGTCACCTGTGTGTCTTTACACTATTGGCAGCTTCCTGTAAATTAGTTTCATCAAAAATTCTCATTCTATCAAATGAACTGACTTCACCACAGAATGATATGATCAATGGAATATTTAGTGCAAAATATCTAAGAATTCAAACACTGAAACAATAATACTGTCGGTTTTTCGTATTTTCTTACGTTCAAATGTAAACATTTTATTTGTTGTTAAGGTTTGGATTGGATTTGATACAATTATTCTTTGTTTTGCTGGGTTTTTTCTAAGTGGAACAGATAAGTCCAATCAATAAAAGAAGGCTTATTCGAAGTGTTACTTGGTATGGAGATTGAATAAATCAGGATTTGCAAGTAAGCCTCTCACTCGACCTCCGCCCATAAATGAAGCAGCCATCAAGCTGTTGCGAAAGAATCCAAGTCCTGAGAGTTGTTGCCGTGGAATTTTTAAGGCATTCCCTCTTTTCTCAGAATGAAATCCACTGCATCTTCTACGGTGTCAACAACCTGCGAGACATATTTTAGAACATAAAATTAGCCTTCCAAGTATTGAGGATTATGCACTAGTTTTCAATCTCCACGAGAAACAATCAGACATCACTAAAATGGAACGGTAATTTTAATGAAGATACGACGTAACACCACCCACTAGATCGGCCGGAAACTTGGGATGATTTGCTTCTCCTTTGAAAACTCCCGTCCTTGTCAAAATTGAAAACCAGGGACACCCAGCCTAAAATGCAAAATATAAACATCTCTTTTTTTTTTATCGCGGAAGGATATGAAACTTGATCGAGTAGAAAAAGTTTCCATTTAAAAGAAATATGCAAATAATAATAAAAATATAAGATTCCACTTGGCCAAAAAAGGTAACCTGCGTTGCTCCATTGATGTCAACAGAAGGATTATCTCCTATCATGTACATTCTTTGGAAATGCTGACACTGAGCCACTTGTTTAAGGACGTTTTCTGCATTCTTGAATACAAGTGGATTAGGTTTGCCAAAACATGTGTACTTCAACGCATGAGGATGAATTCTGTGGAATTAAACTAGTTGCATCAAAACAGAGCCATATTCGAAACATTTTTCTATGTATTTATCATCGAGAAATTAACATTTCGATGAATGAAAGTTACTAGATGAATAATAATAAAAATGGCATTTCTATGATGTTGTAATGTCTGCTCTTACATATTAAAGATGGCCTCTAGCGCAATTCTGAAAGCTCCCAAGCCAAAACGCTCACAAGGGAAAGCAGCCTGGCTTCACCATCAACTTATCAGTAGAAAACAATATGTGAAAACATGGAAATCATTTCTTAATCTAAATGTCCTAAATTAAATCGAAAGTAACCAAACCTGGTATTCAAGATCATCGTGTGCAAAATACAGATGTGGTTGGTGTGCAATTTGCCTACCCGGAAGACCGCCAGTTCTCAAAACATCACATAAAACCTAACGAGATGATCATTTTTATCAAATCTAAGTTAACAACTATGATATCTTCAAGTGTTTGTGGGTGTGTTTGTTTCAGAGGAAACTTCAAACAAGAATCAAGTATTTGTTCCCGTCATGTTTTTAAAAACAATTTCTATATGTACAAACTAAAAGTAAGAAATATCTGAAAGCTACATATCCAGATATTTTTTTTAGACTTTGCATTATGAGAAAAAGAAAAAAAAAAAGATTTAAAAAATTATTTTGCTTTATGTTCAGAAAATGAAATCAATGAAAACATCTTGTTTCCCAATTCTTTTCTGTTCTCCAAGAATAACTTTTGAAAATAGTTACAAAGGAAACAGCTACCATAGATATCCCAATCAATGTATGCAATTGTTTTGCCTTCGAGGATTCAGCTTTATACTAACATCTAGAACCATCAGTACAGTTGTTAAAGGTGATCATGAACAAATGCATTGAACTTTCCACACTATTTGCCATCAACATAGAATCTTCACATGCAAATTATACTATGAAGTGATCTGCTAAGTCTGTATAAAAGAAAGCGTGGAAAGGACAATATGTTTAAATACCTGAATGTCCCTGCTCCAGTCAACTGAGTCACTCAGTACAAAAGCTGCCTGAACTCTCTCTGCACAAATACTCTTTTTCCAGCTCACGTCCTTAGAAGAAGTAGAGTTTCCCTCTGGCTCTTGACAGACCTCTATATTCCATTTCTTATAAGGGGCAAGTGGATCAATGTTATCGAAGCAGTTTGCATAGTCATCTATAGAGATGACCTTTCTGCATAAAGATATATAAGCTAATTCCATTATAAAATTAGATGGTTCAAAGATCTTAGAAATTTTTAGATATAACCATACAATTCTTACTTAAATCCATATTCAGACATCACGGCAGCTGGTTCTCCTTTTCCAACTGCAACAACAAGTTCGTTTTCAAATCTGCAAAAACAATTAAAGTTGAAAACAAAATGTGGATAGAAGGTGCATAGTCAAAGACTAAATTCATCAATTTAAGGGCACTCCCCCAACTTATAGAGGACGTTCCATGTGCCATGTTAAAATCTCTAATATGCTTTTTTTATCGAGCAACATAATTTAAACAGGAATAGTACAATGGCTGATGTTTGATGCCCATATAGCATGAGTGTTAATGTTTACTCTCGCATCAAGTACGCATTTGAAAAAATCCAAATGGTGCATTTCTCTTTCACATTTTCTCAACTATCTGATTCCTACCATGAATGAATGATTTGTAGAAATAAACACAGAATTTTGCTTATAAAACCCCCTACAAATAAGAGATAATAGTACATCAATTATCATTAATCCCATTAATAGACATTCACTTATACGTTCTGATCTAAGGTGTCATGTTTCAGGTCGAAGAAATAGAAAGAAAGCAAAAGGCAATAAGGTATGACATTTCACTCAGAAGGATACCTGTTTACCAACTGCTTGAAAGGTGAGTGGCCTTGCACCACCTAGTCAATAAAATTGCTAACAGTTAAATTTACATATGTAGAAAAACAAAAAAATCATCTCCTTTTTCTTTCATTGTTTAAATTTGGCGAGATCACTGTCATAGATTGTTAATTAATGGTTCATAATAAAGTGAACAAGTAATGAAATATGAAATCACTCGAATAGATTTAGTCCAGAACAAAAAAGGAGAGAAAAGCAAGGAGAGAATCCTTATATGCAGCCCTTGATAAAATGACTATGAATTATGAGTCAATAGTATTGCTCAACAAAAGTATGTGATAACCATAGTGGCAAAAAAGCTCCTTAATGATCAGGAAACAAAAAAAGAATTTGGACATCAAAACAATCTTTACCTGTAAAGGTGATATTTTAACACCTAAAATATCACTTAACTCCAAGGCTCTCCTAGATTCACGATATCCACCTCCTGTTGGAAGTAAAAGCACGACACTTCTCTGTTAAATTCCAACCAACACCATTGTACACAATTTTGATACATAAGGCACTCCTTCATTGGAGGCAGTTCTAAGTTTTGGAACTTCAGTTTTTGCATTATCTAACATAACATTAAAGTGAAAACGAAAAATTACCGTTTGTCAAGAAAATGTAAGGAATTTTTAACATGCCTGTCCAAAGGGAATAGATAAGGTAATCATCATAAGAAATGTTCTAGAAAATAAAATATTTGAAATAAGAAAATTCAAGGAAGACATCGCACCAGAATCGTCGTATAATTTTCTGAGAGCGCTCTGGGAGCCTCCAATGGGAGTGTTACCGCGGAGAACAACGCCATCGATATCAAACGCAATGCCAAATTGAGCTCTTTCAGATCAACCAGAATAAAAAAAAACCAATGCAAATCAATCTCTTTAATTTCAAAATCGAAAAATCAACTAAAACCAACAAAAAAAAAAAATCAAGAAGCACGACGAACCCTGCAGATTGGGATGAGAAACGGGAGAGCGGCCGCGTAGTTACGTAGAAAATCGACGGCGATCGCTTCCGATTATGAAGCTGCGAAATCTTCGAGATGATTCGGAAACCCATCTTTCACATACCCTTGTACGCTCCAGCTCCAGCTCCAGCTCCAGCTCCTTGTGTGTGAATGTGGTGAACTCTCTACCACTTCCACGATCCAAGATCGCGGGAACTCTTTACCTTTCATTCAATTTTGGGAAATTAACAACTTTGGGCGTGAAATAAATAATTTTTACAGACAACTTATATATTAATTAAATATTAATTTATAGAAATTAGATATTATAAATATTATTATTACGCTAAAACTGAAATAGAGAAGAAATATCTTTAAATATGTCTTTGTAATTCTAATTTTTTTTAATTTTATACTAAAATTGGAATAATTAAAATAATTTTACCTCGAAGACGATTTTGGAAAGCTCCAACATGATCTTTTCGTCATCGAAAACAATTCCTGTGTTTTTCAGTTTTCTGAATATCTTCTCGTGGTTCACGTTCCTCTCAATTTCACTGTTTTGTTCTAATCATAATCTTCTTTTTCCTCTTTCTGGTCCATTGTCGTTGTTTAGTTTTCATCACTAATGTTTCACTTTTCGCAGAGGAAAGGAATCGTTCCACCCATGAAAAGTAATTTTTTAATTCTATTTAGTGGAAATATAACGTTCTGTTGCAGAAAGTTAACGTTTCGCAGCAGAACGACAACGTTTTTAACGAAAAATATAACTGCGATATTTTGTCCATCTATTTTCCATATTTCATTATTTAAGTTGTTAGCAAAAATTATTCAGTGATTGACTTGTGATTGATTCTATAATACGATGGTTATTTATTAATTTTTTTTTAATTTTTTAATATTATATATTAATTTAAGTAAAATATATTATTAGTTGTCGGAGTCGCTTCAATTTAATATACGTAGTTTTAATTTTTCACTAAGATCGGCTTTTAATTTCATTTTCCAAATCATCTTCCAAATAATTTTCAGGGTAATTCACAAAAAAGACACTTAGAATTATAGCGTCAGTGACTAGTCAAATTTTAAATTGATTTGGCATATAAATAAAACTTTGAACTATAATAAATAAATAAGAAAAACTTTGCAATCATGTTTTTTATTAAAAAAATGTGTCCAGACGTTAGCGCCAATCCGCGACATCCACTCTTTAATTAGCGGATGTTTGCGCAACCCACAAATGTGCCCACAGAAGTCTGCATTTTAATTAGGGGCGTCCACAAGAATTAAAGTGCGGACGTTCGCTGATTGGCACAGACATTACAATAGCGCAGACATCGAGGACATTTTTTTAATGGAGATCGTGATTGCAATATGTACTTTTTTCTTTTAGTATAGTTCAAGGTTTTATGTATTAAAAAAATTGATTTAAAGTTTGATTTGTTAATTACTCTATCATTCAAGTTTTTTTGGTTAATTACCCTTAAATTTAACCCCAAAAAATCATAGGATAATTTTTTTAGTCACATAATTTATTTATGATTAATACTATATTTCTGATCTAATTGTGCATTCTAATTTTACTTTATGACATATCACTCATTAATACAAACGTGAGATACATATTTATGTGAAGAAACTATTGCGATAAAAAACTGCAGACAGAGAAAAATATTCATTATCGACTCGAACTTAGATAAATGTATAGCGTAAAACAAAATACTAAATAAAATTTGTAATGCAAATTTATCGACACAACCCAAAAAAATTCAAGTCACTTAAACTTAACCTATATTATTAATATTATTCAATTGTTAGTATAGATAATTTATTAGATTAATTATTTATATACTCTTAGGGTAAATCTCTATATTGATCTCATGAAGTCATAATAGAAATGGACTATTCAACACCTAGTCAACTATGTAGATGTCATAGAGCATATGTCCATTGTGCAATGACCTCATTTCTATCATATACTATTGTAATGTATGCCTTTTATGTTTGATTTATTTAAAAAAAAAATTGCATTACTTTGAGATCAAATTCTATCTTATAAAACGTCACTTTTCTTCAAACGATATAAGATTACACAATTTTTATCAACTAATTCATATTTCTCGCCCTTTTACTTAGTCCTAGGTCTTGATCTCACAAGATTTGTCGTTTTTATTACTTTCCCTAAAGTGGGTGACATTTATTTTCACTCTTACTTTGAAGTTTCACGACACTCTTTGTTTTTAAGTTTGACAAAAAGAAAATTCGATGTATGCCTCTAAGTACTATATTCGGGTATGGCTGAACGCAAATGTAAATGGAGTGATTAAACTCTAACACACACATAATCGAAATCGACTCATTAAAATATAGGAAAATAACAAATCAACCATCATTCTTTACTGTTTGTGACAAACCAACTATCATCATTTTTTTTGTAACACATTAACCACTAAACTACGGAGAAATGACGCTGCTACTATCGCTGTCATGTTTGCCGTCAAACTTGACGAGGAACGGCAACAGTTTGTCATAGTTCAAGGGTTAATGTGTTAAACCGCGACGATTTATCTTAGTTCAGGGGTTAAATTGTGGAACCGCAGCGATGTGTCGTCGACAAACTACAGCGGTGTGTTGTCAAGCCATTGCAGTTTGTCGACAAACCGCGGCGGTTTCTCATGAAGCCGCTGCGGTTTGTTGAGGAACTGTGGTGGTTCCTCGTCAAGAAGAAAATTCTCTTCTTTCACGTATCATAAATGTGAATATTTGAACATCAATAACTCTCTCAATTTTCAACGGTTTTGGACGCTTGAGTACTTGTTTTCTATCTTCTTTTCGCGAAGCACAAGTAGGAAAGATTTTGCTTTCATTTGGTCTTTATCAGACAGATTGGCACGAGAAAAACGAGATTGTTTACTCGAAAACTTTGAAAAGCCATAAATTTGCCCTCAGTCGATCGAATTGGACGAATTTTTTTTATTTCGCATAAATTTTTGAGATCTATGCGCTGCCAAGCTCCCTTTGGCAGCTTGTCCCACTTTCGGGGCCTAAAAACGCTTCTAAGTTCTCCAATTTCCCTTACACAATTCAAAATCACGAAGCTCCGCACCTTTTCCTGCCCATATCTGCTCCGATAAGCACCAAATGACAAAATAGATCTTTCTTACTTGTGCTTCACGAAAAGTAGTTAGAAAACAAGTACTCGAGTGTAAAAAACCGTTGAAAATTGAAAGAGTTATTTATGTTCAAAGATTCACTGTCGCGATATGTGAAATAAGAAAATTTTCTTCTTAACAAGAAACCGCCACGGTTCATCGACAACCGGCAGCGGCTTGACGACACACCGCGGCGGTTCTACAATTTAACCCCTGAATTATGATAAATCGCTGAGGTTTAACACATTAATCTCTGAAGTATGACAAACCGCCACGGTTCCTCGTCAAGTTTAACGGTAAACGTGACAACGATGGTAGCAACATCATTTTTTATAGTTCAGTGGTTAATTTGTTACGGAAAAAAAAAGATAATTAGTTTGTCACAAATAGTAAAAGATGAATGTTGATTTGTTATTTTCCCTTAAAATATATATATAGATATATATATAATTTAATTAAATATTTACTTTTATTATGTAATATTTACCATTAACTATAATTCTACCACGATTTAATATTTATTAATTTAATAATCCTATAAAGATATGCAAGTTGAGTTATAAAGAGATCATCACTATGAAGATTCAAGTATCTACCGCAATATTCAAACTTGAAATTACGTGTTATGTATACTTTTAATTATTTATTCAAAATATATTATATTCATAATATTTTGATTGGATACATATTTTAGTTGCCTTAATATTTGAAATGGAAATTAACAAAATAAACCTTATAATTTGGGATCAATATCACGACAAACCTGGAAGAAAAATTGTGGACAACTAAAACCTCAAACTATGAAAAAAGAACGACGCAAACCTCATAGTCACGTTTTCCATTAAAAAAATGCTAAGACAAACGATGGAGTCATAGTTTCTACTTAGAAATGCCAATGATGTCACCTGAACCTCTAATGGACGTACAAATATCAAATTTGGACGTCCTTCAACGACGAGGGATGACCAAAGCTGATCCACGAGGAGAGGAATGTCTAATGGAAATCAAATTAGCTTTGATACCAAATTATGCGAAAATAAATAGTTTTGATTTCAAATAATAGGTAACCGAATCGATGACAAGCCGAAGACTTTAATAATAAATATGGAAAATATGGATTAAGAGAGAAGAGAATCAGGATAGAGGGAGATCATACAGAAATAGGGTGGTCAGCAAACAATGAGGAATAACAGACGATCCGATAGAAAAGAATAAAGGAAGAAAAGAAGATGATTGTTGGAATAGATTAAGGAACGTCCAATACATAAGATGAACTTCCTACGCGAGAGATGAACGGCTTGTGTGATATCTCATATGGAAGGGTGTGCAATCTCACATCGACTTAGGGATGGGGAAGGGGAAGAGAGCAGAATATAAGTGTGTAGCTCGTCTTCCCTAGTAGACGCATTTTGGGTGGGTAAGCCACGCCAAAGCAAACCCGTGCGGGCCAAGGCCCAAAACGGACAATATCTACAGGGCGGGAGCTATCCTCTTATACTTATGGTATCAGAGCTTGACCCAGCTCGTTGTGGCCACAAGGACGTGGGCCCCCAAAAGAGGGGGTGATCGTGACATCCCATATGGAAGAGTGTGCAATCCCACATCTACTTGGGGAAGGGAAGAGAGCAGAATATAAGTGTGCAGCTCGCCTTCCCCAGTAGACGCGTTTTGGGTGGGTAAGCCACGTAGGAAGGCGATGTGGGATTGAACACCCTTCCATATGGGATGTCACAATCACCTCCCCCCCTCCTTTTCGGGGGCCTAAGTCCTCGTGGCCACAACGAGCTGGGTCTAGCTTTGATACCATAAGTATAAGAGGCCAGCTCCCGCTTAGTAGATATTGTCCGCTTTGGGCCTCGGCCCACATGGGTTTGCTTTGGCGTGGCTTACCCACCCAAAACACGTCTACTGGGAAAGACGAGTTGCACACTTATATTATGCTCTCTTCCCCTTCTCCAAGTCGATGTGGAATTGCACATCCTTCCATATGAAATGTCAGAGCTTGGATGAAATAGTTGGAAGAACCTCAACTTAAGACGGACACCTCTCGTCTAACAACAGACGTCCCTCGACTTAAGACTAATGTCCTTTCACTTACGACATCGTTTAGCATTGAGAGACATACATGGATGCTATGGGATATCCATTCATGTTGATAAACGATGTCGTTTAGTATTGAGAGACGTCTATATTGATGGAAAACATAACTACGAAAGTTTGCATTATTTTTTTTCCATAATTTGAAATTTAAATTATTCGCAATTATTTTTCAAGGTTTGTCATGTTACTTATCTAAACTATAGAGTCTGTTTAGTTAATTTCACTATTTTTAATTATCAACTAATTTGCATTAAATCAAACTAGTTTATTATATTATTCATAAAATTAAAAATAAAATTAACTTTTTTTGAAGTTTCCTGGTGGTCAAGGATTCTAGAAGCATACGTCATAAATAAATGCAATTATGACGTCATGCTTCTAGATATGGGGCACATGTTATGTAAAGTTTTATCTTATATTTTTGTTGTTATCCAATAAATAAATAAATAATTTATTAACTTGGACTATCATTAAATCGAGAAAAAAAAACACATCACACAATAAAAAAAATATACGGACGACATGTATTAATCAAAATCAATAATATTTAGTTAAATACGATCATTTATTCATTACCAGTTCGAAAATAATTATAATTTTAATAAATTTTAAGTAATTTTTCACAAAATTCATCTAATATTTTAAAAAAATTAAGGTCATATTTAATATAATTTGATTTGATTTAAATGATGCAGTCTCTTATTTCATTTGAGTTCAATTGGGGGTGGGGTTAGGGCTTTAATTAAATTAATTAATAGCTAATTGAGCTCTTGGCAAAGATGAAGTTATGATCAACATAATTTCTAATATTGGTATTTTCATATTCACAAAAAAAAATTATTTTTTAAATTATTACAAAAATCTTTTGCAATAAAATGAAAAATATAAATGAAGACAACTCCAAAATAAGATATCACACCAAATTTATTTATAAAGGAAAATGACAAATCAACCATCATGGTTTCCGATCAATGACAAGTCAATCACTGTGGTATATTTGCTAACGAGTTAACTACTAACGTATGAGAAATTGACAAATCCAACATCATACTCAAGTTAACCCAGGGAAAGAAAAAGCCTGGACGCCGCAAACAAGTGGGATCCAGGCAAAGAAGCAAGCCTGGACGCCGCTGGTTTGCGGCGTTGAGGCAAACAAACAAGCCTGGACGCCGCATGTTTGCGGCGTCCAGGACCCACCCACCCAATTATTTTCCCTTTATGAAAAGGGAAAATGAAAATTAGGGCTCTCAGTCTCGACTCTCCCTTCCCGAATCTGAAACATACCCTAAACCTAGCGATTTGTGAGAACTGAAGCGAGAAGAGAAAGGTATTTTGGCAAAGTTGAAGCATTTGTTTTCAAGAAAATGGCGCATTGGAGTGCTTGGAGTGTCGAAGAAGCTGATATTAACCGTGAAGCTGTAGTGGGCCCTTCAGAGATATTATTGGCGAATGAAAACGAGGTACGTGGAATTGGAAATGAAGTTGCAATTGTGTTGCATTCTGTATCTGCAAGTCTAAATGAAGAGGACAATGAGGACCTCCGATCAGTGTGCCAATCCACTAGTGATGAAGACATTAACATGGTACAGAGTAGGTCTATACGCCAAGTAGAAGCACAATACAGCTACGTTGGTATGGGCCTTGGCAAAAATACAGTTCATTGACGAAAATTAGAGAAGAAATTGTTGATTATGCATTGAATAATGGGTACGGCATAAAATTCACCCATAGTGATGCTCGTCGGTTGAGGGCTGTCTACCAGGAAGGATGCACATGGAGGATGCACGCGTCACAAATAGGACGTGAAATGACGTTTCAAATAAAGTCTTACAACGACGTTCACACTTGCTCCCGAAAGATGGAAAGCCGCCATGCCACTGCCAAATGGGTGGCAACGCATTACTTAGACAGATTTAAAAGTCAGGCCGATTGAGACGTATCTTCCATAATTGAGACTGTCAGGAAAGACGTCAACGTCAACATCACACCCAGCCTTGCTAGAAGGGCAAGAAATGCGGCAAAGAAAATTAACGAAGGTGAAGGCAATGAGCAATACAAGCTCATTTGGTCCTATGCTGAGGAGATTCGGAGGTCGAATCCCGAAAGTTCACTGCGTGTTGACCTTGATATGAGTGTATTTAAAAGGATGTACATGTGCATGGATGCATGCAAGAGGGCAGTGTTGAACTGTGGTAGACCTGTTATTTGTTTAGATGGCCGCCACTTATAGGGAGCGACTCTGGGCCAACTGCTGACTGCTGTCACCATCGACGGGAACGATGGTATGTATCCGATTGCTGTAGCAGTCGTAGAAGCAGAAAATAGGGATTCATGGAGGTGGTTTATAGAATTGTTGCTAGACGATCTAAACACTCCATCTGGCAATGGATGAACAATTATTTCTGATCGACAAAAGGTGTTGTGCATTGCTTTTGAATTATGTGTTTATGTTATGCATGTTTTTTCCAATGTCTGTCTCATATTATGAAAGTTTGCAGGGACTAGTGCCAGCTGTGAGAGAGGTGGCATGGCAAGCAGACCAACGGTTTTGCATCTGACACCTGTATGCCAATTTTCAAAAACAATTTAAAGGCAGGTTGTTGAAGGATGCAATGTGGGCTGCATCAAGAGCCACAACAGTGGGGCAATTTGAGAAAGAGATGGCCAAGTTATTTGTCCTTGACCCGGCGGCCCATAAATATCTACGTGGAATAGAGGTGACCTGCTGGGCCAAACATGCTTTCTCTTCCATCCCAAAGTGCGACATAAGCCTCAACAACCTCAGCGAGTCCTTCAATGCCTGCATCCTACCAGCCCGGGAAAAACCAATTCTAAGTATGTTCGAGATCATTCGAAAGGGCATCATGGGTAGGATCATGAAAAAACATGAAAAAATGGCTCACTCGACCGATCTGTTGTATCCAATGATTAGCAAACGGCTCGCCAAAGTCCAACTTGCCAGTCGAAATTGGAGTCCCCAGTTTGCAGGAGCGGCCAAGTTTGAGGTCAGCAACAATACCGACATGTACTCTGTCGATTTGGATAGGTGTACTTGTACTTGTAACCGGTGGGAGTTGACTGGCATCCCATGTGTCCATGCAATTCCGTGCATTCACTTCATGAGGAGATCTCCTGAGGAGTTTGTGCATTGGTGCTATCACCGGGAAACATACATGGTGATGTACTCCCACTTTCTCCAACCCCTCAATGGCCCAATCGAGTGGCATCCTGTGACGAATCTGGATCCAATTATCCCACCGCCGTATAAAAGGCTTCCAGGCAGGCCCCGCGTACGTAGAATACGGGATGTGGATGAGGCTCCAAGCTGGACAGTGCTTAGCAGAAGACATTTAAATGTGCATTGTGGCCGGTGTGGGGGTGTGGGCCACAATGCCCGCACGTACGAAGGGGGAGGGGAATCCAGTGCAGGGGCTGGCAGAGGCAACAGAGGGGCGGCTAGAGCCAGAAGAAGAGGCAGCAGAGGAAGGTCGGATGACACATTTATGGGTATTAGAGTCCCCGAGACAGCTCCCGATAGAGTTCATAAGACGCAGGTCAGCGCATTATCGCATTATGCTTTTAATTGATATTTGAACTACGCTCATTTCCTTTGTAATGTGGTCTGCAGGAGTTTGATGCTGAAGGTTCTCCCACACCTACGTATACAGATGTGGATCTTAACCTGCCGTGATATAACCCTTTTTGCTTGCAACAAATGTACATGACAGTCAAAGGCCATTGATGTAATTATTTTGTTGAAAATAAAATAAGTTTGATAGACTTGCCAATTTTTTAAAAATTTGAACAGAATATCCCTTGTTTCTTGACTCCACATAGTTATTCTCGTACATCCTGCACAAACAGCCCAAACAATTCCAGTATCATCCAAACATCTCATTCATCCACTAAATGTAAACTACACTTAACCTCCCAACATATCATTGACAACTTGACATACATTTTAACGTACAAGTACACAAAATCAACTAAACTACGCATTCTTCTTCTTCCTGGGCTGTTTCTGGCGCAAATCCGTGACCAGAAACGACAAGTTCACGTCAAAGGCTACTTTCTCAGCTCGGGCGAACAACGGACCCTCATACTGAAAGGTTGGAGGTTCGTGCAGGTGGAATTGTTCCTTAATGTGGCACTCTGATATCACCCTCATCCCCTCAGGGGTACACCAAAAGACGCCGAACGGCCTGTAATGCAAAGGGAACAAGTGTCGAGCAATTACGTGGAAAGCAAAATTAAGAATGTACACTAGGAAAACTACATACTGCTGTTTGTCAGTGGGAGCTGTGATAATGGAGATTGATTTCGGCAACAATGTTTGGTAAGCGAATTGCATGTGCAAATCAACGGACGACATAAAACACTCATGTTTCGGGTGTGACTGCAATTTAAACAACACATTATATGATCTCAGTAAACATTAACTCCAACCTAGAGAAACGACATGATTACTTACGTGAATCCATCCAAGTGTGAGTAGATCGTGTCGCTGTTGATAATTGAAAACTTCTGTGTCTGCTTCTGCCGTCGTATAGCACTGCATATAAGTTTAGATGAGTACTAAGATAAAATCTTATACACTAACACCCAAAAAAGGCCTCTCACTGTATCTGGCGTTCCTTTCTGATCTGGGAAGATGAGTTCATAGACGAGGTACGTATTGTCGGTCAGCTTTCCTGCAAGAATTGCGCATGTCTCCATGTTCTTTCGAGTATTTGCCCAGACATAGTCTTGGAACTTACTCATCAAATCATGAGCCTGCAACAAACGGTCAGCGTAACCATGAATGAATAGACATATATACCGAAATGAAAGACGTACCTGGCGCAAAATTTTAAGGGGCGGCGGCCTGAGAGGCACGGCTGGAGGAGTTTGTAAGCGGCTTCCGACAGGTTCGCTGCAAATTAACAACACGTCAGTACATGAAAGACAAATAAAGTAAAAATTGGAATTCACGTTCAACAAAATTAACTTACAATCGGAATGTCGCATCTGGTGCATCCGAGGAGGATGACGGACTTCCTGAATGGGTTGATCGCCTCTCCCCTTGCTTAAGTGCTGCCACCATCTCACGATGCCACTCCGCTGCTTGCACATGCCACTGTTGTTCTATACCCCACCTCTCTTCTGCGATAGCCCACCTCTCTTCTGTGAGCTTGGCCGCTTCTTGTATTTGGCCTTGTTGCATTTGTATCTGGTCGGCCATCAATTGCATTTGGGTCATGGACATATTATGGAGCTCCTCCATCTTGCTCATCCAGTTGAGCATCTCAGCAGGTATCGAACTAAAGTGAGATGACTGAGGAGGAAGCGGCAGTGCATGCGAAGGGACTGAATGCGAAGGCCCAGGCGGCAATGGATGTGCTGCTACCTTCTTCCCCTTGCGGAACCATTCACCTTCTATTTGGGTGATACCCATTCAGTCCAATAATGAATTGTTGTACATGTCATTGACTGACTCTTCAATTCTTGGCTCGTTCTTCGTGATGGGGACCCCAAACTGCTCAACGATCCTCTGGATTAGCCAGTTGTACGGCATGGACTTCGCCGACTTATTAGGCACCTCTTGCATGTAGCTCAGGATTATATATCCAATGTCCACCTTTTTTCCCATAAACACCTTCTCCAGCATATAGAGATCCATGCTGGTAACAAGGTCGCGATGCCCATTTCGAGGCAAAATGGTGTACGTCATGATCAAGTGGATCAATCGGGCGAAGGCATTCAACTCCTTTCCCGTTGGCTTTCTGTACTCGACAACCTCGAGATCCTGGTGCAACAATCTAAGCACCGCTAACCCACCTCCTTGTTTTACAAATGGTGGCTCCCGAGCCATATGATAATATTCCTTGCTTGGCTCATCCAGTACACATCCAAGCATCATGTTTACATCGTTGGAAGTGAAACTCAACTCCCTTCCAAAAACGTACGTCCGCACCTCTAATGGGTTAGTGGATATTCACAAATTTGCTTAAAACAATCTTATAACTCTCTCGCAGTAACTGCCCCTCAAATTGCACAACCCGGCTAATCCAGCAGCTTGAAGCATACGATCAATTCCCATTTCTGCGAAAGAGTCCAAATCTACTATTTTGGACACAGTAATTCTACGATGTAGTATATCTTCTAGATACCGTGTTTTGCAATTAGCGTTCCAGAATAATTCTTCTTCAAGGTCGGCGGTTTCTTCGTCTTCCACCGCTGTCGCGTGTTGGATATCTTCCACTTCCGTAGTTTGAACGGGTTCAATGGCCTCCACTGTTGCCTGCAGACGCTTTGACCTCAATTTCTTAGGCCGCGATTCCATGCTGATCGTTGAGAGTAATTTGCCAACAACCTGCAATATAATCAAAAATACAATCAAACAAAAATTTGTGAATAATAAAACATCCTAAATCAACAAACCACCAAAAAATAGACAGAATGCAGTTTCATAAATCAACAAACACAATTTAGCTTTAGCCAATGGTACAAGCAGTTTCATAATTGGAAGTAGTGTATCGAGTTTCTTAGTACCATTATCGATAAGAATTGCATTTTCTAGCAAACAAACCCAAACTGCTATTTTGTTTTTAACAAAACTAAAAATAACTAACAAACTCAATTTAACTAACAAACAAAATAACAAGGAAATTACCACAAAAAATAGACGCAGTGCAGATCTACCACAGGATACTAACAATCTATCAAAAAAAGGCGAGAGAAAGACGAGATCCGAGACCGTTCGGTGGTTGGCGTCACGTGGTGGTCGCTGTTCGGTGGTTGGCGTTGCGTGGTGGTCGCCGTTCGGTGGTTGGCGTCGCGTGGTGGTCGCCGTTCGGTGGTTGGCGTCGCGTGCTCGTCGCCGTTCGATGGTCAGCCTCGCGTGCTCGTCGTCGCCGTGAGGTAGTCTGCCTCGGGTGGTCGTCGTCGTGCGGTAGTCGGCCTCGTATGGTCGTCGCCGTGCGGTAGTCGGACTCGTGGCCGATTGGGGGAGAGTGGGAGAGCCGATTGGGAGGGAGAAGAAGAGCAGGGGTCGGGTAGGGGTAAGAGAATGAGCCCTAATTTTTATTTTCCCTTTATAAAAGGGAAAATGATTGGGGTGGTCCTCAAGCCTGGACGCCGCAAACCAGCGGCCTCCATGCTTGCTTCTTTGCCTGGACGCCGCTTGTTTGCGGCGTCCAGACTTTTTCTTTTCCTGGGTTAACTTGAGTGTGATGTTGGATTTGTCAATTTCTCATACGTTAGTGGTTAACTTGTTAGCAAATATACCACAGTGGTTGACTTGTCATTGACTGGAAACACGATGGTTGATTTGTCATTTTTCCTATTTATAATAATCAATAATAATAATTAAAATATGTATTTTAATTATTTATTATATAATAATAGAGTCAAAATACAACACGAAAAGGAATAGAAGAAGACCAAGAAAAAACAATATAAATATATATATATATATAATTACAATAAAAATAATTACAAAAAACAATATAAACAATAAATAAAGTGGTATATTACAGTAATTATACACCATCACGGCCGTTAAACACCATCACGGCCGGACTAACTGATAAAACTCCCCAGACCCCTCCGATTCAGCAACCTCCTTATCCTACCCATCAAATTGAACGGAATTACATCGATTGGAGCAGATTTGAAGGTCATAATTCGGAATTGGTATCGGATATTTGCCCGCTCGACGGTATAACCGGTGAGGTAGACGTTGAGCTGGGTGGATCTCCGCCTTCCCTGAGGTTTAGCCGGGCTCCGAGAGCACTAGCCACGGACGTCAGTGCTTTTATCGCGCTCTTCGCCATACGGATTTTAATCATCCCCCTTCTCGGCGGGAAGAGGACTTGTGTAAGGTTTTCATCGGATTTGGAGCTGGTAGTTTCCATCGAAGAGTGAAGTGCAGGGCCGGAAAATCACAGCTCTAGAGAGAGAGAGAGAGAGAGAGATGCGTCCTGAACTCAATAAGGCGTGTTGGGGAAGCTTTGCCGTTAAGGAATTTATTGAAAAATTAAGGATTTTAAAGGGAAATTAACAAAACACCAACTAAACTATTTTATCAATAATAAGTCCACCACTAAATAATTTTCGCTAACAAATAAAATACTCAACCATGAAAAATAAATAACGCAAATATCACTGTTGACCTGTTGAATGAAACATTATTGCGAAGACGATGTCAAAACATTACTGCTCTGCAATTCTAATTATACTTAAGTTTTATGCTAAAATCGCAATAATTAAAGCAATTGTACCATGAAGACGATACCAGGAAGATCTGTCATGGTCTTTTGGTCTTCAAAAACAATTATCACAGTTTCAATTTTTCAAATATCTTTCGGTGACTCACATTTCCTCTCGATTTCACTCATCAAGCTCTCAGAATCATCTTTTCTTCTCTTTTCTTGGTCTGTTGTTGTCTTTCAGTTCTCATCAATGTCTTACTTTCCGCAAGTGGAACGTTGTTGTTTTGCCTACGAAAAGTAATATTTTAAATCTGTTTAGTGAAAAGACAATGTTTCGCAGTAAAAAGATAACATTCTGATGTGGAAAGAAACCGTTTCAATAGCATAATAACGATATTTTACTCCGTTTATTTTTTATAATTAAATAATTTATTTATTAACAAAAATACTTTAGGGATTGACTTTGAAATTTACCTAAGAGTTAAGTGCCTGTTTTGTGAATTTCCTTCCTTATTTAAAAAGCTTTTACTTAGGTCTCTTTCGTCACCATTTCCAAGCTTAGAACTGACTTATCTTCTTTAAACGCGTGTCACTGAATATAAATTCATTTTAAATTATAGACAAATTTAGCCCTTTACTTTGTTTGATAATTAATAACAATTAATAAACTATAAACTAATTAATAATTATTTATATTGTTTTACATCGCCATAATTAATTTTTATCTAATCCAACATTAATCATTCTCGCGTTAAACCATTTAAAAGCCAAAGAATATGGATAGATTTTCAATAAAAAACACAGGTATCCGCAAAGTCGTAAGACCATGTATGGGGGCTGACGCCTGCCCAGTGCCGAAAGGTCAAGGAAGTTGGTGACCTAATGACAGGGGAGCTAGCGACCGAAGCCCCGGTGAATGGTGGTCGTAACTATAACGATCCTAAGGTGGCGAAATTCATTGTCGGGTAAGCTCTGACTCGTACAAAAGGCGTAATGATCTGGGCACTGTCTCGGAGAGAGGCTCAACTTACATATATATTGTACCATAGGTTATATATTATCATCATGTGATGTTCATTAAATTGTGTAATTGCATATTAGGTTATTAAGCTTAATATATATATATATATATATATATATGACAATCCGTTGAAACCTAAACATATGTAGAGATATGTATATAATAAGTTCATTTTATGACTGATGAAATGGTAATTACGTGTTTCAAATTATGAAATGTCATGATCCTCGTAAATGGATTTAGAAGATCTAATGAACAATTCTCAACGATCAGTCGAAACCTTTTTTTTCTTTTCCTTAGGATTACTCTTTCCTAAAGACATCAAATTATTTAAAAGAATTCACAGTTTAATTAGAAATACGTCGTCTTTCTTTTACGGAAAGTCTTCTTTCTTCAAATTGCTAAAATAAATTTTAAAGCTCAAATTGCTAAAATCAAATAATTTGATTTTAAAAAGTTTAATAACCCAAATATATAAATTCTTAAATTTCAAATGCCAAATTGAGCTCTTTCGGATCAATCAAAGATGACAATGCAAACCAATCTCTTTAATTTCAAAATTGGAAAATCAACTAAAAAGAAAAACAAAACAAGAAGCCAGATGAACCCTGCAGATTAGGATGAGTAACGGGAGAGCGACCATGTACGTACGGAGAAAATTGATGGCGATCGCTTCCGATTATGGAGCTGCAAAATCATCGAGATGATTCAGAAACGCATCTTTCACATAACCTTGTTTGTATGCCCCACTCCGGCTCCAATTGAATCTTCTTGTGTATGAATGTGTTGAACTATTTCCCACTTCCACGATGCAAGATCCCGGGAATTAATGTTCAACTCTTTACCTTTCATTTAATTTTTTAATATTATATATTAATTTGAGTAAAACATATTTTTAGTTATCCATTGCTTCGATTTAATATTCGTAGTTTTAATTTTCACTATGATATGTTTTCAATTTCATTTTTCAAATCATCCTTCAAAATAATTTCATCATAAATTTAGGGTAATTAATAAAAAAAACCCTAAACTATCATTTTAGTGACAAACCAAATTTTAAATTAATTTTCTTAACAAATAAAACTCTGAACTATGATAAATGAACAAGAAAAACCTCATCTAATTTATGTGTAAAACCAACTTTGCGGCGTCCATACTTTATTTACGTGTGTAATGTTATATTTCTCATCTAATTGTACACTCTATTTTTATTTCATGATGTATCACTCATTAATTGATCTAATTAATATTTTTTTAATTATTTATTTTAATAATTATATTAATTAACTAGTAACACATAAGTATACTTCACGAGATAAGATTATAGTGTAGAATTAGAGGGTAAATCTAACATAGTCTTCTATTCGTACCTACAATATTTAAGTGGAATAAAATGATTTAAGTCTATGTAATTATTTTTAAACAAAATAATTTTTTTAATTCAATATTATTAATGATTTAAGTCTAAAATTGTAATGCAAGTCTATCAACTCAACCCAAAAAATTTAAGTCACTGAAACTTAACATATATTATTAATGTATCGTTCATTTATTAGTATCTATAATTTATTAGATTAATTATTTATATATTTTTTGGGCAAATCTCTTTATTGATCTCATTAAGGCATAATAGATGTGGGTGTGATTCAACACGTCGTCAACTATGTAGATATCATAGAACATATGTTTATTATGCAATGACCTCATTTCTATCCAAAATTACAGTAATACATGCCTTTTATGTTTTGGTTTTATCTTATGAAGCATCGCTTTTCTTGTCACTTTAAACTACGTCAACTCTCTTTGTGTGTGTATTTGTTTGTTTATCTTATAAAGCATCACTTTTCTTAAAGCATCACTTTTCTTGTCACTTTAACTACGCTAACTCTCACTGTCGGTGTCTGTGTCTGTGTCTGTGTCTGTGTCTGTGTCTGTATTTGTGTCTGTGTGTCTATTTGTTTGTTTGTGTTTGTTTTCAGTATAATAAGTTTTTTAGCTCAAACAAATATATACATAGATCTAACAAACCCTAAGTACCATATTTGAGTAGTTGAATGCAAATGTAAATAGAGTAATTAAACTCTAACACACACATATTGAAAATTGACTCATTCAATTATATACATAATTTGAACTATGACATCAATAATAACTCTATCACTAAACAATTTTCGCTAATAACTAAAATATTGAATTATGAAAAATGAACAGAACAAATATTATGGTTACGTTTTTCGTTAAAAAATGTTGTCGTTCCGCTGCGAAACATTGTCTTTCCACTAAACAGATTTAAAAAATTACTTTTCGCACGTGAAACGATTACCTTCCGATGCTAAAAGACAATGTTATGTTTGCAGAAAAACAACATTTTGCCTGCGGAAAGATTACTTTCCGCTGCAAAAAGTGAGATATTGGTAATGAGTGAGTATTGGGCAACGACGATGGACCAGAAAGAGGAAAGAGAAGATGCTGATGAGAATTGGATATGTGAAATCGAGAGGAGAGGTGAGTCATGCTGAGATTCGACAACATTTTCAGAAAACTGAAAACATCAAGAGGAGGGGTGAGTCATGTTAACGTGCGACAACGTTTTCAAAAAACTGAAAACGCGAGAATTGTTTTCGACGACGAGAAGACCATGCTAGAGCTTCTCAAAATCGTCTTCGCAGTAAGATTGCTTCAGCTATTGTGATTTTAGCATAAAACTGAAGTAGAATTAGAATTGCAGAGAGTAGTACATTTCTGCATCGTTTTCACAGTAATGTTTCTTTCAACAAGTAACGGTGATATTTGCGTCCTCATTTTCTCATAGTTCAGTATTTTAGTTGTTAGCGAAAATTATTCAGTAGTTGATTTGTCATTTATCTCAAAATTCAGTGATTATTTTATTAATTTAATGAAATATTTACTATGATTTTGTAGTATTTACCATTAACTATAATTCTAACATGGTTTAATATTTATTAATTTAAATTTCTCCTTTAATAATCCTTTAAAGATATACAACGTGAGTTATAAAGAAATAATCACTATCAAGATTCATGTATCTACTTGATTATTCAAACATTAAATTATACTTTTAATTATTTATTCAAAATATATTATATTTCATAATATTCCGATTGGATACCATATGTTCCCCATATTTTAGAAGAACATCTCGATTTTAAAAGTAAATCTTCCCATTAAAAATGACATAATTGTAGAAGCATACGTCATAAATCAACGCAATTATGACGTCATTACTTCTAGATATGGGGACCATGTTATATAATTAAATAATAAAATAAATAAATAATTTATTAACTTTGACTATCATTAAATCAAGCGCATTAAACACCATCACGGCCGTTAAAAGTGGTATATCACAAGAAATAAACACCATCCCGGCCGATTAACTGATAAAACTCTCCGGACGCCTCCGATTCAGCAACCTCCTCATCCTATCCATCAAATCGAACGGAATTACATAGAATTCTCTGAAGATGATAATCGATTGGAGTGGATTCGAAGGTCATAATTCGGAAATGGCATCGGATATGTCCCCACTCGACGGTATAACCGGTGAGGTAGACGTTGGGGTCAGTGGATCTCCGCCGTCCCTGCGGTTGAGCCGGGCTCCGAGAGCACTAGCCATGGACGTCAGTGCTTTTATCGCGCTCTTCGCCATACGGATTTTAATCATCCCCCTTCTCGGCGGGAAGGTGACTTGTTTAAGGTTTTCATCGGATTTGGAGCTGGAAGTTTCCATCGAAGAGTGAAGTGCCGCGCCGGAAAATCACAGACTCTAGAGAGAGAGAGAGACAGAGAGTACCGCGTGCTTGTAGAAGAAGCTTCGCCGTGTAAGAATTTAAAGGAGAATTAGGGATCTTAATTTTCATTATTTAAGCGTTTACTCGTGTGTTCCATCATCAGTCTTAAGCTTAGGAACTGACTTAGTCGCTCTAAACGCGTTTCACTAATATAAACTCATTCTTTTGTTCGATAATTAATTACAATTAATAATTATTTATATTTTTTTACATCGCCTTAATTAATTTTTGTCTACTGCAATATTAATCATTCTAGCGTTAAACCTTTTAGAGGCCAAAGAAGAAGGATAGATTTTCTTTGCGAGCAATACGCGATACAACTTCGTCCCGAACAAATCTATAAATAGTCTGCCGCATAAAATAGAGTAATTTACATTGAAATTTACACATAGAAAAAGGCTTTTCTCATAATCCAACCTCTCTAATCTATCATCAACTCCTACATTCTTGACAAAAACTATATCAGAAGCCTGTGCTGAAAATATACATCAAAGGGTCACTGAAAATCAACTGGAGAAGTCTGAAAAGACCTAACTTTTCACTACCCAGACAGAAAGAAAAGCAAAATCTCTGAATTCAGGTAAATGAATAATTCTAATAATCAAAGGATGGAACCCTATTCTTTCCGTATCAGCCCACTAATCAATAAAAGAAAGAAATAAGGCAACAGTTGTATCAGTAAAACATC
>CM039470.1:38850916-38885977 GCA_022433065.1 Begonia loranthoides
TTGTTGTTGCTCTGTTTTGTTGAGCATCAGTAGTCTGCTAACTCTTTAAATATTTGTTTCTGTTATGAAATAAAATGTCTAGAACATGATGTTTTACTGATACAACTGTTGCCTTATTTCTTTCTTTTATTGATTAAGTCTCCAACACAATTAACATCAAATTAATTCGGGCAATCTGCAAGTGCACGAAAAATGAGCAATTCACAATTGTAATATCATGTTACTAAAACTTGACCCAACAAAATTTGACCAATTAATCTACAAGGGGCTCGAAGATGAGTCTCTTCGATCTTCGCAGCGTCGGGGTTGCCTTCGCAGAGCTCGGTTCGTGTTCGCAAAGATGGGCTCACTTTTGCCGAGCTCGGGTTTGCCTTCGTCAGCACCTTCGCCTTCAAGTCCTCGTCTTCACCTTCGCCTTCGCTTTTGCACTTCGGAGAGAAGAGCTGCTGCAGTGCAGAGGAGTGCTCTTTGTGAGAAATGTTTAACAGCAGGCAAACAGAAGGTGAAGGTTGAAAACGTAGTATAGTATAAGGTGTTGAATGAAAAATTTGAAATATCAAGGTATTGGATAAAAAGGGTATTGGATAAAAAGGTATCAAGGAGGTATTATATGAAAATAACCTTTAAAGCTTTTACTCAAGTCCCTTTCGTCATCATTTCCAAGCATAGGAACTGACTTATCGGCTTTAAACGCGTGTCACTAAATATAAATTCATTTTAAATTATAATAGACAAATTTGACCCTTTCTTTTGTTTTATAATTTAATTACAATTACTAAACTATTAACTATTTAATAATCATTTATATTCTTTTACATCGCCTTAATTAATTTTTTTCTACTGCAATATTAATCATTCTTGCGTTAAACCATTTATTTTAGTCATTACATCTATATAAATGTTATATATATCTTATCAACATAATTCTAATATTGGTATTTTAAAAAAATATTATTTTAAATTAGTAATTTTAATCACTTTATAATTATTTTAAATTAGCTAATTATTACAAAAATCTTTTGCAATAAAGTAAAAAAATAAAAATGATGACTTTAATTCCAAAATAAGTAATTACACTGTCCAAATTTATAATAGTCAATAATAATCATTGAAATATATACTTTAAGTATTTATTATATAATAATTGAGACAAGATAGAAGAAGAAAAAGAATGGAAGAAGAACAAGAAAATATGAAGAAAAGACCGTACAAACCAAAAAATATAAATTAATAAAAGTAATTTTCACTTAAGATGGTAGGAATAATAATAAAAAAATTAATTAGAATAATCAATAATTATAAATTAATTAAAGTAATTATCAATTAACCCTCCGTTAAGAGGCCTTTACTATTTTATGCGAAAAAAAGAGAGATCAGATTGTACAGGTGAAGCAAGATCTTTACTTAGTTACAGAGAATCAAGCAAACCCCATTAAAATTCTCTCCAAAGTGTGAGACTCTACCAGTCAAGAAGAAGACCCAGAAATCCTCGGCGACGTCACAGGAAATAAAGACAAAAGCTGTGGCTCCCCCTCACGCGCCGTCGTCAACGGCGATGTGTGCAGAAAAAATCCCTTCTCGGCAATCGCTTCTCCTCCTCCGATGAGCAACTCATCGACGGAGAAGATTTGCCAAAAGGGTCATCGTTTAACGGCGTAACGGGACTGAGAGAGAGCGACGGAAAATTAAGGAAGCTAGGAGAAAGAACTACATCTGAATTTCTGGGAGAAAAGCACGAGTTACGAGCAAAATTGGGCAGAAGGGTGTTAATCATCAAGCTGTTCTTCGAATTATTCCTGCTCTCGTAGAGCTTGAAGTTCTGCTGCTTCTTCGGCAAGGAATTGACCGGCGGAATCGAGAAATTTCTGGGCGGTTGGAACGGATCATGCGAGGGTTTGGAGGTGGGTTTCTCGGTTGAACCGGTTAACATGGCTATTTGGGGAGTTCGCCGTAGATGAGTTCTCTCTTTCAGGGTGTTTAGTGGAGACCTCCATTGATGGGTCAAAGGGAGAAGAAGATGAAGAAGAGGGAGACGGAGGTTCTCTCCTCCACCTTGTCCGTCTGGTTCCTTTCTTCCTCCACCTCCACACACACTCTCTCTCTCTCTTCGCTTTTTGGGTAGAGAGAGAAACAAGGCTTGCTTCTGTCCCTCCCTCCTCTCTGCTTTTGTTTTTATGTAATTTTACAAAATATTCTTAAATTTATAAACATTGCAGAAATCAGAAAGAAAAGGAATTTTGGTGTTCATTTAGGGAATTTCAAATTAAAATAAAAAATAATTACAAAAAACAATAAATAAAGTGGTATATTACAGTAATTAAACACCATCACCGCCGTTAAACACCACCACCGCCGGATTAACTGATAAAACTCCCCACACCCCTCCGATTCAGCGAGCTTCTTATCGTATCTATCAAATTGAACGGAATTACATCGAATTCTCCGAAAACGATAATCTACTGGGGGAGATTTGAAGTTCATAGTTCGGAATTGGAATCGGATATGTGCCCACTCGACGGTATAACCCGGCGAGGTAGACGTGTTGAGCTAAGTGGATCTCCGCCTTTCCGGCAGTTTAGCAGGGTTCCGAGAGCACTAGCCATGGACGTCAGTGCATTTATCGCTCTCTTCGCCATACGGATTTTAATCAGCCCCCTTCTTGGGGGGAAGGTGACTTTTTTAAGGTTTTTATCGGCTTTGGAGCGGCAAGTTTCCATCGAAACCAGTGAAGTGTAGCGCCGGAAAATCAGTCTGTATATAGAGAGAGAGCTCCGCCGTCCGCCGTCCGCCGTCCGCCCTCAACTCAATAACGCGTATTGAGGAAGCTTTTGCATTAAGGAATCCAAATTTATAGGCACAAGAAGGGATTTTAATTTTCATCATTATATTAATTAACAATTAACACATTGTGCTAATATTTTTGTGACAAAAGACTACGAGTGGATAGCAATTATCAAATTCACATTAATTTTACTAAGTATATTTTATAGAGATAATTAAATTTTTAATTTTTTAAAATTAAAATAAAATAAATTACTAATGAAAAGAATTTAATTAAAAAAATATATAAAGAATTAATTTCACAAATATTCGTCATTTTATTTATCAAATTTAATATTTTAAAATTAAATAATTATTTCTAAATTAAAAACTTTAATTTATTAAAATCTCTTCTCATCATAGCATCAAACTAATATTAATTTATAAAATTATAATTTTAAAATCTTTATAAAAATTATTTTTTTGGCCATTCAATAAAAATTATATTCTAAATAATAAATAAAAGTACCTTATTTATTTCGTTCCAATAATTATAAGATGGATAAATTCGATTGCTATGATACAGAATGCAGAGAGAGTACCGCGTCCTGAGCTCAACAACCAGAACCAGTAGGGGAATCTTTGCCGTGGAAGAATTTAAAAGCAATTAGGGATTTTAATTGTCATTAATTAAAGCTTTGACCTATGTCTCGTTCGCATCATTTTCAAGCTCAGGAACTGACTTATCTGCTTTAAACGCGTGTCACTAAACATAAATTCATTTTAAATTATAGACAAATTTAACCCTTTCTTTTGTTTGATAATTAATTACAATTAATAAACTATAAAATAATTAATAAAATATAAAACAACTACTAAATTATAATATCAATAACAAATTCATTATCAAACAATTTTTACTAATAAATAAAATACTAAATTATGACAAATAAACAGAGCAAAAATCATTGTTATATTTATTGTTGAAAATTTCGAAGTTCCAAATAAACCCATAAATAATCTGCCTCACAAAGCTCCCTCCAAAATCCATAGCAACTACGCGGGGCGCACAAATCCAACACTTTCTTCCCCAATCCACAAAAAAAGATAACAAAAACTAAATTCAATCACTCATCTCGTTGGAATGAATTCTCGTTCCACTCGGTGCGGAATGAACTTTGTTTCAGCATTCTTGCGCAGAACGTGTAGCTGCCAGCATGCATGGGAAATGACTGTTCTGGCATTCTGCTAAACAAATTCATGGTTTCTTCCTCACTCTCCATCACCGAGTCTTCTCTTATTTAGTTTAATGCAAATGGGATATGTTCTTTGTTAGAATAAAGAGATTGTTTTGGAGAGAATTTCCATTTTTTCCTTTCTTCTTAAAATGAAGCTCCAACTTCCTTTTAATAGCTTTCCACATACAACTTTTTTTTTTGGAATCTCCTTTTCTTGTTTGAGGGAGTCTTCTGAGTTCAGAGTCGTACCGTGCTAATTGGATATATTCTATTTTTAATATTACTTTCAACAGGTTAACAGTGATGTTTGTGTTATTCATTTTTCATAGTTGAGAGTTTTATTTGTTAGCAAAAATTATTTAATGGTTAACTTATCATTAATCTCATAGTTCAATAGTTGTTTTGTTAATTTCCTTTTTTTTTAATATTATGTATTAATTTGAGTAAAATATATTTTTAGTTATCGAGTTGCTTCAATTTAATATATGTAGTTTTAATTTTTCACTAAAATATTGCTTTCCATTTCATTTTTCATATCATTTTCCAAATTGTTTTCATCATTAGATTTTGGGGTAATTAAAAAAAAATCCTGAACTATAGAATCACTAACAAATCAAATCATAAATTAATTTCGCTATCAAATAAAACTCTGAACTATAAGAAATGAACGAGGAAAATCTCGCAGTCACTTTTTTTTATTAAAAAACATGTCTCCGACATCCATGCCAACCCGCGGCATCCGCACGGATGTCCGCTGGTTGGCTGGGACATTCGTTAATTAAAGTATGGACGTTCGCAAATTGATGCAAACAACGCAGACATTCGAGACACGTGTTTCAATAAAAAAATGTGACTGCAATGTTTGCTTTGTTCATTTCTTGTAGTTTAGAGTTTTACTTATTAGCAAAATTAGTTTAAGGTTTGACTTATCACACGATAATGTTTTTAGTCACATAATTTATTTATGAGCAATGTTATATTTCTCATCTAACTGTATACTCTAATTTATTTCATGACGTATCGCTCATTAATTGATCTAATTAATATTTTGTTTTGGTTATTTATTATTTATCTTAATTATTACATTAATGAACGAGTAACACATTGTACGAATATTTTCTTGATGAAAGATAGTGTCAAGTTTTGTAGTATAATGATGAATATGGTTGTCAAATCCATAGATAATATGTAATTTAGTAATTTTATTAAGTATTGCTCTAATTAATTCTCATTTTAATGAGATAATGAAAAATGTTTTTTTATTTAAAATAAAATAAAAACTAAATAAAACAAATTAATTATGGAAAGCGTTTAATTAAAAAAACATCTAGATGATTGATTTCATGAATATTTGTTGATGCACCCCAAGACTCTACCACCCGAGCCCGAGCCAAGGGGATCACTGTCTATCTAACAAATGCTTATTTTGCAGGTGAAAACTAAGCTAATGGAACTTGAGGATGAACCAAGACATGATGACAATGCAAACCCTCTAGACTAGACAACATGACCCACGGTTAGTTGGAGGTTTACAACACCGATCCCTTGGACACCTCTACTTCTTAAATTGTCCGTTTTATATCCTAATATGTTAATTAGATTTATATTTTATTAAGATACAATTTTTAAGATATTTTTGGTTGGATTTAACGTTAGTTTAATTTGCATTTTTTGTTGGAATGCTCGGCTAGCATGTTAGCCGAGCATTCATGCTCAAAACTTTAACACAAGGGCATTTTTGTAATTTTGGTATTAGGGTTTATTAGGCTAGGTACTTAACAGCGTAAGGAAGCCCTAATCATCAGTTTTGAACCCTAAATCGCAGCTGCAATTCTTGTTTGGAGATTCCCCTCAAACACTCTCGATGTTCTCGGTTCTTGCTTTTTGTGGATCCAACACCAAAAGTTTTCCTATCTTGTTTCTTGCTCAATCTTGGAGGGGAAGACTATTGCTAATTCTTCCAGAATCTTCTCTTAGGCGTGTCATTAGCATGAATAGTTAGAAGATCGAGTCAAAGCTAAGGTGGACTGGTTGTTTCTTGAAGAGGCCCGAACAAGTTGCTATCCTCGGTTGTGTGAGGGTTTTTGTGGACTAACTTGATGCTCTATTTTTTCTTTCTTATTCTTCGAATTTGGTTGTTGTGATATTATGGAATTGTTGGCACTTGGTTACTTGTTGGATATTGGAAGATAGTTCTTGAATTGGAATCGAATATTATGAGTGGTGCATGATGTTTTTGTAGAACCGCAATCTGTTTTCTGGTGGTGATTTTTCAAACAACAATTTGTTTCAATCATAACTCTATTGGTGTTACGAATTTGAGTCTGAAATTTTAATGGTGTAATCCTCTCTGGAATACGAAGAAATTGATAGAATTTTGACAATGTTTGGATTTGAATTCATAATTTTATGCACGTTTTTTGGAAGTCGCCACTCTATCTTTGGGTGAAATTTTTTTTAGGGCAGATCCTTTTTCCTCGCATAACTCTCACTCCTTATCGTTTTTGAACTAGATTGCTATCTTTGATACTTCTTGGGATCCTGCAAATTTGGTTGCATTTGACTGTATGCAATAGAAGATACATTCGTTTAAAGTCGCTGCTCTATTTTTTTATGATTAGTCAATTGTGCTCTTTTGGTGAATTAACATCCTTGCACTTGGAAGTGCATCATTTGTCATACTATTTATCAGATTTAATATTCCATAATTGAACATTTATTTATAAATCGAAAACCCTAATTTGTTAAACTTTCCTCTCTCGAGTGTGTCAAGTTAACTTTAATTCCTAAAATTACAATTTTAATATCTCTGTAAAAATGGTTCTTTTTGCCATTCTATAAAGTTTATATGGTTTTCTAATTAATTTCGTAAAACACTAATGCTCACTCGAGTTGCTAAACATTTATGTTGTAATATTCAGATTGTTTTAAAATTACCTCTCTTGAGTATCAAACCCTAAATATAAATTTTTCAAAATCTTTCAATAAGTGGCTAGCAAATTTATAGCATTAAGAACAGAATATTACAAATAAATAATTAATCTAACAAACAAAACATCCAATTTGTCAAAATAACACTTCAAATAAACGATTCATCTCTCCTATAGAAAAGAGAGTTAGTTCAATATAATTGAAACAAAAATAATGAAAAATAGGTTAGACATTTGATAATCAAAAATAAGAAATAAGTAGAAGAACAAATTTGTCTTTGGATGTGACTGTACATGATGTAACTCGTGTGTTGATCTCCTCGTTCAACGTCGAAAATCTTCTCTGATTACTCTCCAAAACTTGTCTCGAGGCTGCCGAATGTCTCCTATCTTGTCAAGTTATTATGTATTTATAGAGTCTCCATTAGGGGTTTCCAAAATCTCTGAAAGACTATTTCACGTGCGAAAATTCTTAATTTTGGAAAATGAACAAAGTTTTGGGCTGTGGCTCTACATTTCTGAGCCACGACTAAGGCTCTGATTCTATGCTTGCGCCGAAGATTAGGAATCTTGCGCCACAGCTCAACTTTTGCTTGTGTGGCTGAGCCGCAACTCAATAGCTGCTACTTGACATCGATTTTTTTTTTTTCACGACTTAAACTTCAAAATTTAGCTACTTGACATTAGATTTTTTTTTTCAAACGAGGTATGATTGCACAGTTTTTATAAGTTATAGTTCATATTTGTCACATTTACTTAGTCCTAGGTCTCGATCTCACAAAATTTGTCATTTTTTATCACTTTCCTTCTCATAAAAGTAAGTGACATTATTTTCACTCTAACATCAAATTTTAAGTCACTCTTTGTTTTCTAGTTTGCAAAAAATAAATAAATAAATAAATAAATAAATACAAAAGAAAAGAAAATAATTTACTAAAGTTTTCTTTTGTGTGTGTGTGTGTGTGTGTGTGTGTGTGTGTGTGTGTGTGTGTGTGTGTGTGTGTGTGNTGTGTGTGTGTGTGTGTGTGTGTGTGTGTGTGTGTGTGTGTGTGTGTGACGTCCCCCGGTGCTCCCAGTACAATATTATCCGTTTTGAGCCAAATCTCGTACGGTTTTGTTCTTGAAGTGACGTCCCCCGGTGTTCCCAGTACAATATTGTCCGTTTTGAGCCAAATCTCGTACGGTTTTGTTCTTGGGGTTAGCCCAAAACGCGTTGTACTAGGTATAGAGGGGAACCCTACTTATAAACCATGCATTTTCTACTCTCCCAAGCAATGTGGGATTGTGTCCCCCCTAATATGGGCCGGATCCACACCTAGGCTTTTCTTGGCCTTCACAGGGCGGGCTGCTACAATCTCCCCCCCTTGGGAATCCAACGTCCTCGTTGGCCACACTTCTGGTTAGAATTTTGCTCTGATACCATTTGTAACATCCCCCGATGCTCCCAGTACAGTATTGTCCACTTTGGGTCAAAGCCCGCACAGTTTTATTTTTAAAGTTAGCACAAAACGTGTTGTACTAGATAGGGAGGGGACCCCTACTTATTAACCATGCATTTTCTATTCTCCCAAATGATGTGAGATTGTGCCCCCCTGATATGGGTCGAACCCACATCTGGGTATTTCCTAGCCTTCATAGAGCGGACTGCCACAATATGTATATGTATATGTATATGTGTATGTTCAAGATGTAATAAGTTTTGCAGCTCAAGCAAATATATACATAGATCTAACAAACCCTAAGTATTGTATTTGGATATGGCTAAACGCAAATGTAAATCAAGTAATTTAACTATAACACACACATAATCGAAATCGACTGATTAAACTATATACATATTTATACAATTTAATTAAATATTTACTATTATTTTGTAATATGGAAATTAACAAAACAGAACTATGAGGTCAATAACAAGTCAATCATTGAATAATTTTTGCTAACAACTTAAACACTAAATTATGAAAAATGGATTACACAAATATCATTGTTACATGTTGAAATCAATATTATCGCGAAGACGATACAAAAATATACTCTCTGCAATTCTAATTTATTTCAATTTTTTGTTGAAATCGCAATAATTGAAGTAATCTTACTTTGAAGACGATGTTGAGAAGCTCCGACATGGTTTTCTCGTCGTCGAAAACAATTCTCATGTTTTTAGTTTTCCGAACATCTTTCGGTGGCTCACCCCAACTCTCTATTTCGCTTGTTTAGCTTTCATCACTATCTTCTATTTCCTCTTCCTGATCCGTCGTCGTCTTCCAGTGCCCACACCAATGTCTCACTTTTCGGAGCGAAAATTAATCTTTTAAATATGTTTAGGAGAAAAATAACATTTCACATAAGAATGACAATGTTTTTTAACGAAAAAAGAAACGGCGATATTTGCTCCGTTTATTTTTCATGGTTCAATGTTTAAATTGTTAGTGAAAATTAGGGGTGTGAATCGGTTTGGTTCGAACCGCGTAACCAAACCGAACCGAACTGACCAATTTCGATCGGTTTGGTTTGGTTTTAGCAATGAACATTTTTTTGGTTAGAACCAAACTGATTTTGAAAAAAAAATCCCCAACTCGAGCCTCTGCCATGCTGCGTGCTGCCTGCCTGTCACCTCACGCCTAATAATCCCTCGAGCCTGCTGCTGCCTAGTGCCTGATAAACTGGAACGAAACCGTACCTCTCTGGCTCCCTTCATCTCATCTCTTATTCTCTCTTAGTCTTAGTCTATTTCTTCTCTAGCTGCAGCCGTTCGCGAGTCTCCCGCATCCCCTTCGTCCAATCTGCAGCTGTTGAAACCACAACCACACGCTGAGTCGCCGACCGACCCAACCCTGTTCTCTCTCACAGTCTCTCTAACAGAAGGCGGACTTCGACACGTGATGCGATGACAAACTCTTCGTTGTTACATTTGTTACTTCGTAGTTTTTTTATACTTTTCATCAATGCATTATAAAGTAAGGTATTTTATCTAGATTGATGATATTTCTGCTTTTGAGAGATGAGAGATCTAGATCTATTTGTGTTTTGTGTTTTGCAATTTGCATTACAAGGTTATGCATTTTATTTAGACTTGTATTTATTTAGACTTGTGGTATTTTTTTTTTCTGGAGAGATGGAAGGTTGGGTATTTGTTTTCTGGAGATATGCTGATTGCTGAGATGGAATGTTCAATGTTGATTGTTGAGTATTTATTTTCTGGAGAGATGTGTGATGTAGAATGTTGATTATGGAGAGAATGTTCAATTTTGAAGTCTGATGTTTTGGAGAAGTCTGAAGTTTGGTGAAAAGCTGGGGTGTTTATTTTCTGGAGTGGAGTTTGAATGTTTGCTTATTTTTGCTAAATTAAATAAAAAGAATTGAACTGCTGAACCGACCTAAAGACTGAGAAAAAAATCGAAAAATTGAACCGAACATATAAAAATTGATATTATGAAAAAATCGAATTGAAACCAAAACCGAAACAGAACCGATTAGCACCAAAATCGAGGTTCGGTTCTCAGTTCGGTTTTCCACTACTCTCAGTTCGGTTTCGGTTTGAAAAATCCAAAACCGAACTGAGTCTGTTAGGTTCTAATTCAGCAAAACTTGAACCGAACTGTTCTCACCCATAGTGAAAATTATTAAGTGATTGACTTGTCATTGATTTTATAGTTAAGTGATTATTTTATTAATTTCACTTTGTAATATTTCATTAACTATAATTCTACTGTGGTTTAATATTTATTAATTTAAATTTATCCATTAATAACCCTATAAAGATATGCAAGGTGAGTTATAAAGAAACAATCACTATTAAGATTCATGTATCTACTTGATTATTCAAACATTAAATTACGCGTTATGTAATTTTAATTATTTATTCAAAATATATTATATTTCATAATATTTCATTTGGATACCATTTAATCACATATTTGAGTTGCCTTCAAATTTTAAATTATCAACTAATTTGCCTTCATTTTATTTGGGTTTGCATTAAATAAAATTAATTTATTATATTAATCATAGAAATAAAAATTAAATAAATATATATATTTTTAATTTGAAGTAGAAAATTAGAAGTGTCTTGGGGGGCAAGGATTGTAGAAGCATACGTCATAAATCAACGCGATTATGACGTCATTACCTATAAATAAATGTGTTATATATATCTTAGGAAAATGACAAATCAACCATCATTCTTTATTGTTGGTGGCAAATCAACTATCATCCTTTTTTTTTTTCTAACAAATAAACCATTAAACTATGAAAAATTGACGTTGTTACCATCGCTGTCACGTTGCCGTTAACACTTTGATGACGAATCACGGCGATGTCTTGAGACGCCGCCGTGGTTTGTCATTAAAACTTTAACGGCAACGTGATAGCGATGATAGCGGCGTCAATTTCTCATAATTTAGTTGTTTATTTGTTATAAAAAAAAGGATGATAGTTAATTTGTGACCAATAATAAAAAATAATAGTTGATTTGTCATTTTCCTTATATCTTATCAACATCATTCTAATATTGATATTTAAAAAAATACATATTATTTTAAATTAGTAATTTTAATCACTTCATAATTATTTTAAATTAGTAAATTATTACAAAAATCTTTTGCAATAAAAATGAAAAATATAAATGAGGACTTTAATTCCAAGATAAGTTATTACACCAAATTTTTAATAGTCAATAATAATCATTAAAATATATACTTTTATTCTATAATAATAAAGAGAAGATAGAAGAAGAAAAAGAATAGATGAAGAACAAGAAAAAATGAAGAAAAAATTAATTAAAAAAAAAGAAAAAAATAATTAGAATAAACAATAATTATATAAACAATAAATAAAGTGGTAAATTACAATAATTAAACACCATCTCGGCCGATTAACTGATAAAACTCCCCAGGCCCCTCCGATTCAGCAACCTCCTTGTCCTATCCATCAAATTGAACGGAATTACATCGATTTCTCTGAACATGATAATCGATTGGAGCGGATTTGAAGGTCATAATTCGGAATTGGTATCGGATATTTGCCCACTCGACGGTATAACAGGTGAGGTAGACGTTGAGCTAAGTGGATCTCCGCCTTCCCTACGGTTTAGCCGGGCTCCGAGAGCTCTAGCCATGGACGTCAGTGCTTTTTTCGCACTCTTCGCCATAAGGATTTTAATCTGCCCCCTTCTCGGCGGGACGATGACTTTTTTAAGGTTTTTATAGGATTTGGAGCCGCAAGTTTCCATCGAAAGAGTGAAGTGCAGCGCCGGAAAATCAGTCTCTAGGGAGGGAGAGGGAGAGGGAGAGAGAGCTCCGCCCTCAACTCAATAAGGCGTATTGGAGAAGCTTTGCCGTTAAGGAATTCAATTTTATAGACACAAGAAGGGATTTTACTTATGTGTCTTCCACGTCATCATGAAGCTTAGGAACTGACTCTCCTACTTTAAAACGCGTTCCACTAATATAAATTCATTTTAAATTGAGAAATTAACAAAACAACCACTGTACTATACGATAAATGACAAGTCATTCACTCAATAATTTTCGCTAACAACTTAAACACTGAACTATAAAAAATGAACGGACCAAATATCTTCGTTAACTTTCTGAAAACTCAAGAGCTAGTACCTATAGAAGAACTGCAAAAACTCTTGATTTTAGAGATTTTAATATAAAAGAGTTAATTACCGTGGAAAATGAATTTTAGAAAAAACTGTATGAGTTAATTTTAATTTTTTTTTAGTTTTGTAATTTATAAGATTTTGTAAAAGACTATATAATGTTTTAGAATTTGTTTGTGTTATCTCTGTTTTTCTATGAAGAAGACAATTAATTTGTTATTTATCTGCAGACTTTCCTCTGCCTAAAGACAACTTTCCTCTACGGAACATTGTCTTTCTACTGCTGAAAGTCGTCTTTCCTTTGCGGAAAGTCATTTTTCGCAGTAGAAAGTTGTCTTTCCTCTGTGCAGAATGCTAATGTTTTTTAAAGAAAAACGTGACAACGATGTTTTCAGCATCTATTTCTCATAATTCAGTGGTTAAGTTGTTAACAAAAATACTTTAATGGTTGATTTGTCATTGATCATAAAGACAATAGTTGATTTGTTAATTTCCTTTTTTAAATTATAGACAAATTTAACCCTTTCTTTTGTTTGATAGTTAATTACCATTAAGAAAGTATAAACTAATTAATAATTATTCATATTCTTTTACATCACCTTAATTAATTTTTTTTATCTAATCATTCTCGTGCTAAACCAATTAGAAGCCAAATAAGATTGTAAGATTTTCAATCTATAAAATCGACTGACTTACGTATATATTGTACCATATGTTATAATATTATCATTACGTGATGTTTATTAAAGTGTTTAATTGCATAGTAGGATATTAAGATTAAAGTGTGTATGATATTCCGTTGAAGCCCTAGAGATATGTTTGTAATAACTTCATTTTATGACCGATAAAATGGTAGTTACGCAGTTGAAATCATGAAAGGTTGTGATTCTTCTCGTAAATGGATTTAGAAGATCTAATGAAAAATTCTCAACGATCAATCGAAACCTTTTCTTTTTCGTCTTCGGGATTATTCTGTCCTAAAGACGTCAAATTACTTAGAAGATTTAACAGTTTGATTGGAAAGACGTCGTCTGTCTTCTACGGAACGTCACATTTTCTTTGCAAAAAGTCGTATTTTTCTCTATTGAAAGTCGTCTACAAATCCAAAAAAATAAAAATAAAATATATTTTTTTATTTAATTGTTTCATAATAATTTCGAATTTAAGAGGAAGAGGAAACTCATGGGTAGTGTGAAATGGTGGACGTTTTGGGGAGCTGAGCAGGACAGGTTGAGTGTCCGATGGAAGGTCAAGGAGAAACGACGTAGTTTTTCCTAAAATTTCCAAAAAAAAATGTGTCCAAAGCATTCACACACACTGCGTATTTATTTATGCTGACTTTTTTTATTTAATTTTCCAAAACAATAATTCCTTCCTATTTTCGAGGAAACTTCATGTTAACATGAATTTATGTGTAATTAACGAATGATTTTCATAATTTATTAATGTATTATTAATCACAAAGATCAAGTGTAAGCATTAATGAGAGGGTGATGCCAGGACGTAGTGTGCTTATTTAGGGGAGGGGAGAACTGGGCATCACCCATGGGTTTAATCGAAATGATCTGTTCGATCGAGTTCTGGTTGGTTCTGCCCACCATAGGAACCGCAAGCAATTTCACGTGTCCAAAAACCGCAGGTAATGGTTCGATTCATGGTTTTGGAGTCTGAAAACGTGAAAACCAAACTAAACCATAGGAGAAAAATCCAAGCTGAATTCAAAAAATCGACCAATACTCGAAAATTGAGCTCAAACCAGACTCAAACTCTCAAAACTAAGGCCAAAATCAAATTAAAATATATTTATTTAAAAAAATTTCCAATACCCAAAATTGAGAACGGTTGGGGCATAGTTCGGTCCAATTCCAGGGCACAACGGGTCCAATTTCAGGTCGATCACTTATTAGTTTTAGAATATTTAAAATTTTAAATATTTTTTTTAAGAATTTACCTTTAATAAGGTCGAGATTAATTTAATTAATATATCAAAATCTAATTTTGGACTTAAGGCAGAAAGAAAATATAACATAAGTTTATACAAATAAAACTTTGTGCACGATGCAAATCAAAGCAAATAGGTTCGTGTCTCGCTATTTATCCCCTTGTTTTTTTGCTAATTCATCGAATCCTTTCAACAGATTGTTTCGATTTTAGTAGTGAAAGTATGCAACCTTCAAGTGGATGTAGGGCACTTAGCCGAAACAACTAGGCTTGTTTGTTTATTTTTGAATTTTAAGACTCTAATGAGAGGGTTAGTACAAATATACCCAATTGTAATGTCTCATAAATTATTCTAATACAATATTGTCTGCTTTGAGTTAAAATTTGCATGATTTTATTTTTAGAATTAACTCAAAACGTATTGTACTAGGTAATGAGGATAACCTTTCTAATAAACTATAGATTTTTCATTCTTCCTAACGACATGAAATTGTGGGCTCCCACTACTATTGTCTGTGCCAGACAAATGTTGTCCGCCTCTTGGGCAAAACACTTTTTAAACATTTGCCTAAAATAGAGGGGCTTATTAATATGTTCTTAATTATTAATTGGAACATAAAGTGTCACGTTTTTATATGTTCCCACTAGCGGAGGTCAATAGAGTACACGCAAAGCTATTTGTCAAATTGCAAAAGGAGATTGAGTCAATGAATTTTCCTCCTATAATTAAATTTAAAATACTCAATTATAAAAAATAAAGACATGTTTTCATTAAAATTTTAATTTAATTTTTTTTTACCACGTTTGCATTACAAAAATACTCTTTTCTTTTTCTAGCAGAAATGATATTTTCTACAGTAAAGAATATATTTGTTGTAGCTTAAACTAATTTTACTAACATAATATTAATTAATTTTTGAGAGAGGTAATTAATTACTAAATAATTAATTATAAGGTCAAATTAATTACTAATTTAATTAATTTTTAAAAATTAATTACTAAATTTATTTTAATTGTTAACAAAAATTATTTAGTAAATTGTTCTCTGAAAAATTAAAGATCCATAACTGAATTTGATAAAGAAAATCTAAAAATTAAATAAAAAATGTAAAAAAAAAAAGGAAAAAGAAAATGAGAGTAGCATGAACTCTTCCGTTTTAATAAAACGAGACCGTTGGTTCGCTATAGTTTTGGAGTAGATATGCAACCAATTGTAATATTGAAATTGCCAAAATTAAATAATTTTATCTTAAAAAGTTTAATAACCCAAATATTTAAATTCTTAAATTTCCACACTTATATTAAAATTAATTGACAATTGATACAAATTAGTTATATTAAAATTTCCTCAATCAAGCAAACTCTCTTTGGGTTGGAATGAACAATTAGACTTTTAGATTTATTAGATAGGGCAAAGCTGTGTATTTAAGAGTCAATGATAATTGATACCCTAAATAAACCTTCTTGTTTTGGGTTGTTAGCAAAAAAACATTCAAATCAATCTAATATTTTGCATTTTTCCACAGGTTGGTAATTTTAACGCACTTTAGTTATATTATTTCATCGATTACACGCATGCACGTAATTTCAAAAACAAATATCAATTGGACTGCTCTTTGTGTCTTTGAAAATGGGAAATCGAGTGAATCATAGTAGGTTGAAATGAACTTTGCAAGTGAAAAATACGAGATATTTGGTGAATTTTATTTTAAAGTGAGTTGTTTTACTGTCGATCCAAAAGACAATTTCGTTTTAAACTATCAATTTTCCATGATTTCTAAGTATAGAAACTACATTGCACTTTTATATCTAGAGATTATCTCTCCTCCACCGGTGACTTTTTATATTTTTGGATTTTTTTCATGTCAGTTTTAGTGTTTGCTTTTTCTCATTTAATTATTATAACAATTAGTATATATAATAAAGGAAAAACAACAAACAATTACTTAATTATAAGATGAGTGACAAGACAAACATTAAATAATTTTTAGTAATAAATAAAATATTGAACTATGAAAAATAAACTGCGCAAATATCACTGTCACGTTTTTCGTTAAAATTTTAATTTAATTAAATTAAAAAAAATTGCAGCAAAAAATATATTTTCTATAGTATAAACTTATTTTTCTAGCAGAATATTAATTAATTTTTTTAGATACTTATTCAATTTGATAATTAATTACTATTTGATTAATTATAAAGTGAAATTAACTACTAATTTAATTAATATTTTTAAATTAATTACTAAATTTAGTATTTTATTTATTATCAAAAATTATTTAGTGTTGATCTTGTTATTCTTATATAATTAATTGATTGTTTTGTTAATTTATCTTTGGTACATTAGGGACTAGGACTGAAGTTGACAAAGAAATCTTAACTTGAAAACCATTAGGGCATTAGCCGAAGCCAGCGACGGACCATTCTTTCGCTTGAGCGTCATTTTCTGTAACTTGGAAACCATAGGAATCGATAAAACAGTGTGAAATGAAGGTCTAATAGCACAAATTTTCTCTGAAGATATCGTGGTTAACAGTGAAATTACCGGAGCGCACAGTCAATTCTTATATAGTAGGACACAGGAACGCAGAATGACACACGACGATTTGCGGCTGAAAATGTTCATTCCGTGGTGGAAAGTGGTCAATTCGCGGCATATCGTGTCACAATCCGCGACGGAATGTCAATATTATAACATTATTTTTAAAAATATGGTTTCGCCGCAGAACAAAGTCAATACATGTTTGTTCCGCAGCGGAACGAAATCAATACGTTTAACAAAAGACGAAACAACGATATTTGCGACGATCTTTTTTATAGTTCAGTAGTTAATTTATTAGTGAAAATACTTTAATAATTAATTTATTATTATCATAAAGTACTTAGTTTTAGTTTTACTTATGTCAAATTGAAAATTGAACCAAAGTTTATTGATTTTTCACTTTTAGTATTGAATGTAGGTTCGGTTTGTCGTTTCCAAATCTATTTTGAACACCCCTGCCACCCAGCCTTGACCACAGCCCAAAACCTCCCCACCCCCTCTTAATAATGTTATACACTCATATGTGTTAGCCTATAATATTAGGCTTAATTATTTTTATGATAAATATTTTAATTTAATTATAAATTATTTATTATGTGGATATAATTATTATTATTATTAATCAATTTATAATTATTTTTCATTAGAAATACCTATTATCAAGGATATTTATATGCATTAATATGTTGTCAAAGTTTATGTAGTTAAAAAATAGATCAATTGAACCTAGAAGCTTCAAAATGTACAAAACGTGAAGATAGGTCGACTGAGTGGTCAACCAGAGAGGCTTCAGAGTGCAAAACACGCAGTAGTGATCGATCAGAACAGAATGGCAGTTGAGCGAAATTCTTACAGAGAACAACTGGATTGGTCAACCGGAGAAGAGGAAGCAGTCGAATGAAAATATTACAGATTGCTCGCTTCGGTTTTTTGAAACAGTGGAAGCGGTCGACCAGACGTGGAGATAGGTCGATCGGAAAATGGATTGTGCCGTGCGAATTCCTGAGATGTGTAGAAGTGGTTGACAAGAGACAAAGGAGCGAGCGACTGGACTGACAAAACTCACAATAGTAACATTCTAATTGTTGAGAAACGATCAACATCTTTTGGTTGCTCCTCCCTCCTCTTGATTTCACCCGTACAGCTCTCATCATCATCTTCTCTTTCCTCTTCCTGATCCGTTGTCGTCGTCCCCGAGTACCCATCACCAATGTTTCACTTTTCGCAGCAGAGATTTCTTTTTAATATGTTTAGTGAAAAGACAGTGTTCCGCCGCGGAAAGACAACGTTTTTTTACAGAATACGTAATCGCGATGTTTGCTCCTTTTATTTCTCATAGTTCAGTTGTTAAGTTGTTACCGAAAATTATCAAGTTGTTGATTTGTCATTAATTTTATAGTTTAGTAGTCGTTTTGTTAATTTCACTTTGTAATATTTACCATTAACTATAATTCTACCACAGTTTAACGTTTATTAATTTTATTTTGTCCTTTAATAAACCTATAAAGATATAATCACTATTAAGATTCATGTATCCACTTGATTATTCAAACATTAAATTATACTTTTAATTATTTATTCAAAATATATTATATTTCGTTTGGATACCATATGATCACATATTTTATTTGCCTTAAAATTTTAAATTATCAACTAATTTGCCTTCATTATATTTGGTTTTGCATTAAATCAAACTAATTAATTATATTATCCATAGAATTAAAAATAAAATAAATGTTTTTTTTTTTTAATTTGAAGTAGTAAATCAGAATTTTTTTTGGAGGGGGCCAAGGATTCTAGAAGCATACGTCATAAATCAATGCAATTATGACGTCATGCCTCTAGATATGGGTAAAGTTTTATCTTATCTTTTTTGTTGTTATCTAATAAATAAATAAATAATTTATTAACTTTGACTTCATTATTATAATTTATAAAAGAATTATAATTTGAATCAGTTTTTCATTAAATTATTCTAATTTGATTTCATAATTTTAATCACTTCATAATTATTTTAAATTACAAAAATCTTTTGCAATAAAATAAAAAATAAAATTTCAGACTTTAATTCCAAAATAAGTTATTACACCAAATTTATTATAGTCAATAATAATCATTAAAATATTTACTTTTAGAAGAAAAACAGAAGAAGAACAAGGAAGAAATAAAAGAAGAAGAAACCTAACCCAACATATATATATATATATATATATATATATATATATATCCATCCGACACACAATACAAATACAAAAAGACAACACAAATATATATATATAAACAATAAATAAAGTGGTGTATTACGAGAAATAAACACCATCGCCACGGATTAGCTGATAAAACTCCGCAGATCCCTCCGATTCAGCAGCCTCCTTATCCTATCCATCAAATTGAACGGAATTCTGAAAATGATAATCGACTGGGGCAGATTTGAAGGTCATAATTCGGAATTGGTATCGGATATTTGCCCACTCGACGGTGGAACCGGTGAGGTAGACGTTGAGCTAAGTGGATCTCCGCCTTCCCTCCGGTTTAGCCGGGCTCCGAGAGCCATAGCCATGGACTTCAGTGAATTTATCGCTCTCTTCGCCATACGGATTTTAATCTGCCCCCTTCTCGGCGGGAAGGTGACTTGTAGAAGGTTTTTATCGGATTTGGAGCCGCGAGTTTCCATCGTAAGAGTGAAGTGTAGCGCCGGAAAATCAGTCTCTGGACAGAGAGAGACAGAGCTTCGTCCTCAACTCAATAACGCGTTTTGGAGAAGCTTTGCCGTTAGAATTCAATTTTATAGACTCTTCCACATCATTCTGAGCTTAGGAACTGACTTAGCTGCTTTAAACACGTTTCACTAATATAAATTCATTTTAAATTGGAAAATTGAGATTAATGACGAATTAAGAATAATTTTTGTTAATAATTTAAACAATGAACTATAATAAATAAATAGGTTAAATATCGTCGTTAATTTTTGGAGAAGTCGAGAGCTAATACTCATGGAAAAACTGCAAGAACTCGTAATTTTAGAGATTTCAATGAAAAAGAGTTAATCCTCATAGAGAATGGATTTTAGAAAATACTGTATAAATTGATTTTAATTTTTTTTAGTTTTGTAATTTAGAAGAATTTGTAAAAGAATATATAATATTTTAGATTTCGGATGATTTAAAATTGTTTTACTGTCCATGGAAAAACATAACTTATCAGTGTTATCTGTGTTTTTCTACCAAAAAGACAATGAATTTGTTCTTTATTTGCAAACTTTTCTCAGCAGAAAAAAAACTTTCCTCTGTGGACATTGTCTTTCCGCTGCAGAAAGTTGTCTTTCTGCAGAGGAAACTCGTCTTTCCTTTATGGTAAAGTCGTCTTTCCTCCGTTGAAAGTCGTCTTTCTGTAGTGGAAAATTGTCTTTCTTCTGTGCAAAATGACAATACTTTTTAACGGTAGACGTGACAACAATGTTTTCGCCGCCTATATTTCATAGTTCAATAGTTAAATTGTCAGTAAAAATACTTTAGTAGTTGACTTGTCATTAATAAAAAAATATTATAGTTAATTTGTTAATTTTCCTTTGAAATTATTGACAAATTTAATCCTTCCTTTGTTTGATAATTAATTACAATGAATAAACTATAAACTAATTAATAATTATTTATATTCTTTTACATTGTCGTAATTAATTATTTTTTTATCTAATCATTCTCGTGCTAAACCGTTTAGAAGCCAAAGAAGATTGATAGATTTTCAATCTATAAAATCGACTAACTTACGTATATATTGTACCATATGTTATATTGTTATCATTACGTGACGTTCATTAAAGTGTTTAATTGCATCTTAGGATACTGAGCTTAAAGTGTATATGATAATCCGTTGAAGCCCTCATTTATGTAGAGATATGTTTGTAATAACTTCATCTATGACCGATACGATCAATCGAAATCTTTTTTTTTTCTCCAGGATTACTTTTTCCCAAAAACTTCAAATTACTTAGAAGAATTCACAGTTTGATTGGAAAGACATTGTCTTTTTTCTATGAGAAGTCAGCTTTCTGCTGTGAAAAATCGTATTTCCTCTGAAGAACTCATTTTCTGTTACGAAAAGACAACGTTTTGCTGTGAAAAGACAAAGTTTTACAGTGAAAAGATAACATTCCACAATATCAAGAACATTATTTAACGAAAAATGTGACGCTCCTATTTATTTTGTTTATTTCTCACACTTAAATTGTTTTATTTATTAAGAAAAATTATTTAATATTTCTACGTATGGATTTGGTTAGATTCTTCTCACACCAGTGGTTCACTTTCATGGGAAGGTCATGTACTCTTGGTTTTTTATTCTCATTTTTTCTTTGCTTCCAAGAAAATTCGAAGAAAAGAATACGAGGGTGAGATTGGTTTTCTTGTGGCAGTCGCTCGGACCTACTAATTTTAATGCTGAAATTGCTAAAATTAAATAATTTGATCTTAAAAAGTTTAATAACCCAAATATTTAAAATCTTAAATCTCCACAATTATATTAAAATTAATTGTCAATTGATACAAATTAAAATAAAATAAAATAATCCTAGTAATATTATTAGAAAATTAACAAAATAATTAAAGAATTATGAAATCAATCATAAGTCAACTTCTAAATAATTTTTGTTAATAAATAAAATATTTAACTATGATAATTGAACGCAACAAATAACACTGTCATGTTTTCCGTTAAAAATTTAATATTTCTTAAACAAAAATAAATATTAATTAAATTGTTAATTAATTTTTGAGATAGAAAAATTGTGTCTAATTTTGAAGAATAAGTCAAAAAAATAAAAATAAAATAAAAAATTTAATTTAATTGTTTGATAATGATTTCAAATTTATTAAGAGGAAGAGGAAATTAATAGGAAGTGTGAAATGGTGGACTGTCCGACAAAAGGTGAGGAGAGACGACACAGATTTTACTAGAATTTCCAACGCAGAGAAAACAATGTCTGAAGCATTCACACTTCACACACAACCTGCGTATTTATTTATGTTGATTTTTTTACTTAATTTTCCAAAGCAATCATTCCCTTGTATTTTCGAGGAAACTGCATTTTAACATGAATTTCTTTGTAATTAACCAATGATTTTTCATAATTTATTAATATATTAATCACAAAGATCAAGTGCAAGCATGATTGAGAGGGTGATGCTAGGAAGTCGAGGGGGAAAGAAAGGAGGAAGAATTGGGTATCGCTCAGGGTTTAACCGGAGCGATATGTTCGGTCCAGTTCTAGTCGGTTCTGCCCTTCACGTGTCCAGAAATTGCTAGTAACGATTTGATTCATGGTTTTGGGGTCCAAAATCATGCAAACTGAACCAAACCGTGGGCGAAAAATCCAACCCAATCCAAAAAATCGACCCGCACTAAAAAAATAAAGCTCAAACTTTGAAAGCTCACGCCAAATTCAAATTAAAATATAAATATTTTAAAAAATTTCTAGTTCCAAAAATAGAAAAACTTTTATGGCATATAGCAAAACGATCACTTATTAGTTTTAGAATATTTAGAATTTTTAAAGTTTTTTTAAGAATTTACATTTAATTACTATTTTTATTCTCAAATTTTATGTAAATATATATAATTAATATCACTATATTATAATATTTATATAGCACTCTAATTATTTTAACTATGAGTTATAGTCGTAATACTCTAATTAAGAATATTGATAATGGATCAAAAGTGGGATACTCCATATCTAATTATGGCAATTGCTTTGGTGGGTCAGTGCAAAAAGAATTCAAAAGAGACGAGATAGTTATACACAAGATCTTTGAAATTCAGATTTTCTTGGTAGATTGTTTAGAATATAGTCGTATCATTCTACTTAATATGCCTAAACAACTATGAATATTAAATAATTTTTTGTAATAAATAAAATATTAAATTATGAGAAATATACAACGTAAATATCACTGTCACGTTTTTTATTAAAATTTTAATTTAATTAATTTTTTTTTTTGTTTGTAACGGAAGACATGTTTGCGTTGCAGAACATATTATTTTATTTTCCTAGTAGAAATGGTATTTCTGCATCAAAAAATATATTTTCTGTAGCGTAAACTTATTTTCCTAACATAATATTAATTAAATTGTTAATTAATTTTTTAGTTAAACATTCAATATGGTAGTTAATTACCAAATTACTTACTAGATAATTAATTATAAGGTGAAATTAATAACTAATTTAATTATTTTTTTAAAAAAAATTAATTATTAAATTTATTAACAAAAATTATGTAGGGTTTGTTTTATCACCCAAACTTTAAGTAGATCTACCACCTTGTTTACGAGATTAGGGTGAACTCTTCCGTTTTCTAACACTATAGCGAGCCGAATTCAGTAGACATGGTCGGATGCTCGGCTCGTTAAGCCCGTTTGTCTTGACCCTCCTAGCCTCCTCTTTTGATCCCTTCTCCCCGTTGTACTAACCTCCCTTTAAGCTTTGAACACCTTGTTAAACCTATCGGGCCAGCCCCGCTAGCGTTTCTTCTCCTCACACTCACTTGCCTAGTGAGGATGGCTTACTTGTCTCTCTCTGAGTAGGGTGTTCATAATTCAGTTCGGTTTATTTTTGTGACAAAACTGAATTAAATTGGTTTAAATTGGTTCCGGTAATTTTGAAACTGAACCAAAATGTTGAAATAACGAACAAGATTTGGAAAAGAGAAAGAGAAAACAGTGGACACCGAATTTACGTGAAAAACCCAAGACGGGAAAAAACCACGGGCAGAGGAGAGAAATCGTTAATAGAAATCGGTACAACGAGCTTTGCGGCTCAAACATATATTTATAGCAATAAAGAAAACCCTAGTCATACTGGAATTGAAAACCCTAATCTTGTAGAAATTAAGAAATTTTCAATATGGGTCAAACTGGCCTGACCCAATTAGAATCATAATCACACTAAACTCTAACACAAAATTATATCGATTTTTCACTTTTACAGTTGAACGTCGGTTTGGTTTGTTGATTCCAAAGCTATTTTAAACACCCCTGCCACCCAACTTTGGCCACAGCCCAAAACCTCCCCACCCCCTCTTCCCCTTTGCGGCCCTTCTCCGCTGGCAACTAGCCCAAATAAAACCTCTCCTGCCATACACAGAGAGCAGCGTAAAATTAAATGTTAATTATATTGATTTAATATAATATTTTAATATTCTTATTATGTATGGATTTTTTCTAATGATATAAAGTAATTTTTCATCTTATTCAGTTAAAAAAATATTATTAATTCTATAATTAATTACTAATAATTATTGTAAATTTTACGGTGAAATATACGTAGGTTAATAATATTATAAACTTTTATGTGTTAGCCTATAGACATTATATTTGATTGTTTTAATGATAAATGTTTTAATTTGATTATAACTTATTTATTATTTGGATATAATTATTATTATTATCAATTAGTTTATAATTATTTTTCATTGAAAATATCCCTTATCAAAGGTATTTATAAGTACTAATATGTTGTCTAAGTCTATGTAGTTAAAGAAGAGATCAATTAGACCTAGAAGCTTCAAAATGTACAAAACATGAAGATAGGTCGATTAGGTGGTCGACCAGAGAAGCTTTAGAATGCAAAACATGCAATAGCCGTCGACCACAACAGATTGGCAGTCGATAGAAATTTTTACAAAGAACAACTAGATTCTGGAATAGACTGAAGAGGTTAATCGGAGAAGAGGAAACATTTGATCGAAAATATTACAGATTGCTCTGGTTTTCTAAAGCTGTGGAAGCAGAAGACCGGACGTGGAGATAGGTCGATTGGAAAATTTTTAGTGTCCAGCAAACTCCTGAGATGTGTAGAAGTGGTCGACCGAAGACGAAGGAGCGAGCGACCGGACCGACAGAACTCACAATAGTAACATTCTAACGGTCAGGAAATTGGCGATTGGTTAAGAGGGTGGTAGACCGGTAGGACAAAAGAAACTCTGAATTGAAGATTAACCAAGAGAGAATTGTACTGAAACGCTATTAATTTTTCTACACGATTTACCATCATCAATTTAATGTCTATCCTAACTTTTCTACTCCCAAACTTGAGAATCTATATTTGTAAGAGTTAGAAACTTTAGTTTTACCGTTTCATTGTACTTAACGAAGAACAAAGGGTGACGCTCTATGTATAGTCAATGAAAGAGTAACGCCCTGTAAATAGTCATTGTAAAGATTTCATTGGAACCCGTGAAACTCAATCATGACTAACCAGGTAGGTTAAGTGATTAAGGATCTCCAAGTAAGAAACTTGAAGCGTGGACATAGACGAGTTTGTCTAACCGCATGAATAAATCAGTATCAATCTCTCTATCCCTTAACTTTTATATTTGCTATTGATTATATGCATTATTTGTGTTAAATCACTCATGGATATAATAATCAATATAGAACAAAAAAATTGTAACGCCAAATTCACCCCTCCTAAGCATGTATATGGTCCAACAATATGCAATCATAATTCGTTAAACTAATTACTAAGATTATTTGACTCGTTTAATTCATGACTTTCAAAGTAGTTGTGTGCGCTTTTTTTGTTAACTTGTTAAGCTCGAATAGTTAAACTTAGCAAACTAGTTTTCTTCCTCTCAATTTATTACACCCTTGTGACACCTCATAATAATTGTGACAAGGAATTGAAAATGTAAACTTAAAATAAAAGAAATAAGTAACAAATTTACCTTGAAAGTCTTATAGAAGAAAAATCTATACAAAACGAGACTAATTCATTATATTGAATTTTGGAAGTCTCTTTAACTGACATTCTAAATTTTAAATTTTTAAATCTGGTATCTTAAAGTTTGAGACGTTATCGTTCAATATTCTCACTGTTATCAATTTGTTAAAATAGAGCACATGAAGCTGGAGAACAAAATCACTTTTTAGTGTGCAATTTTTTCCTGTACAAATCCGAAATTTGAATTTTTTTTCTATGCAATTTTTATGGAACACCCTCGAAATCACCCACTGGTTTCGCAGCAACAGATAACAAAAATCGAAGCTCATGATTCGACCACCATTTTTGCGATTAAACTAAGAATCAGAGAAGAAAAAGAAGAAACCTTTGTAGTTTTAGGGAGATTAGAGGGGAGAGAGTCGGCCGTCTAATCTGTATTCATGCATAACCCAGTTAGATTTCTCTCCTCTCGAAGCTCTACCTCTGTAAAATGCCGAAGTCTTCTTCATTCCCACCAGAGATTTCCCTCTGTAAATCTCTTTATCCTTGTAGAGAGAAGGATGATTTAGGTGCAGAGGGAGAGAGAGAGAAGAATCAGACGCAGGAATGAAGAATATTTTCTGTTATTATTTTAATGCTAGCGTACTGTATCAATTGATATACAAATATCCTACACCTGTAAAGCACATTCTAGACACTTATGGACGACTCATCGTCTTCCTCTAACCCTTGCCTGTAGCTTTCCAGTACCCAGATTCAGTCGCTTTGTTCGTACTCAACCCAAGGAATTTCCTATCCCTCTTACAGAAAAACATACCACTGCTTTTCTCCCATCTTCGCCAACCTTGTTTCACAAAAAGCAAAATCAAGATAATTAATTTTCATCCATCCATGGTGGATTCTACTAGAGAAGAAGAGCAAAAGAACGTGAGATGCACCGACGCCTCTATTTTAACGAATTGATAATGATGAGGGTATTAGACGATAACGTCCCAAACTTTAAGGCGTCATATTTGAAAATTTAAAGTTTAGAGTGTCAGTTGAAGAGACTTTTAAATTGCAGGAGCAAAATTGATAATTACCCTAAAATAAACTAACAATATTCTTAAAAATATAGTCTTTGTCCTCCATTAATTGTCGCATATTAGACTCATGCTCACCCTCTAATGTTTAAACTATTGTACATAAACAGTCAAAGGAGCATTACCTCATCCACTATCTAGAAATATTATAAGTTGATTTTGGACTTTACCCTATATTTTATTGAGAAAATTGTATTTTTTTTAATGGTTATTGTGACATGATGAACATGGTCGTGTTAAGAATAACCAATTGCGACATTTGACGTATTGAATCTGCATTATTATGATTGAATTTGCCTATTTTTCTTGTCATAGTTCAAATTATTTGCATTTTAAAACTATTGAATTATATTGTAATTTCATTTAATTAAAATTCAAGATAAATATATTAAACTTTCAACCGAGAATATAGACAATAGACCTTCCAAAAAATTTTTCGAACATTTCTGTCATTAAATTCATATTCATGAACAAATTAAACTTCAACGTAAACAAAATCTAAATTTGGACATAAGGCCGTAAGAAAATAGAACATAAGCTTATACAAATACAACTTTGTGCGCAATGCAAATCGAAGTAAATGGGTTCGTGTTTCTCTATTTATCCCCCCTTTTTTAGCTAATTCATTGGATCATTTCCACATATTGTTTCGATTTAAGTAATTAAAGTATGTAACCTTCGGGTGGATGTAGAACAATTAGCCGAAACAACTAGGTTTGTTTGTTTATTTTTGAAATTTAAGACTTTAATTAGAGGGTTAGTACAAATATACCCAATTGTAAGAGAGAGAGTGAACAAATCATAGAGTGAGAGAGAAAAAATATATTTTTATTCAGTTGTATATTTGGGTTCTTTTTCTCAACAGAGAGCTGGGCATCACACGTGGCTTTAATCGAAACGATCTGTTCGACCCAGCTCTGGTTGGTTCTGCCCACCCCAGGAACCGCAAGCAATTCCACGTGTACAAGAACTGTAGGTAACAGTTTATTCATGGTTTTGGGTTCTAAAATTGTGAAAACCGAACTAAACTGTGGGTGAAAAATCCAACCCAAATCCAAAAAAACGACCAATACTAAAAAATCGAGCCCAAACCAGTCTCAAACTCTCAAAACTAAGGCCAAAATCAAATTAAAATATAAATATTTAAAAAAATTTCCAGTTCCAAAAATTGAGAACGGTTGGGGCACAGTTCGGACCAATTCCAAGGTACAACCAGTTCAATTCCAGGCCGATCACTTATTAGTTTTAGAATATTTAGAATTTTAAATATTTTTTATTCTTGAATTTTATATTAATTCATAGTAATAAATATAATTAATATCACTATATTAAAAAACTATTATAATATTTATATATCACTCTAATTATTAATTATAATTAATGAATCTATCAAGTTTATTACTCTAATTAAGAATATTGATAATGGAACAAAATTGGGATACTTGACATCTATTGAATATTGATGGAAATTGTGTTTGGTGGGCAAGTGTGACAAGAATTCAAAAGAGAAGTTCATAGCTATCCATACGATATTAGAAATTTAGATTTTCTTAATAGATTGTTACTCATATCTTTCTTCTTTGTAAGTGCGTCAATGATGCAATAACTTCAATATATATATATATATATATATATATATATATATATATATTTTGTAATTAAAAATTAACAAAACAACCACTTAATTATGAAGTATGTGACAAAATAAACAAAAAATAATTTTCGTTAACAAATAAAATACTGAACTATGAAAAATGAACGATGTAAATGTCACTATCACATTTTTCATTGAAAATTTATTTTTTTTTTTTCCTGCAGCAAAAGATACGTTTCTGCTATGGAAAATACTGTTTTTTTTTCCAGAGGAAATAGTATTTTTCGCATCAGAAATTATATCTTCTGCTGCAGAAAGAAACTTATTTTCCCAGCGGAAACATATTTTTCGAAGAATATTAGTTAAATTGATCATTATTTTTTGAGATATTCATCTAATTTGGTAATTAATTATCAGATAATTAATTACTAAATAAAATTAATTTTAAAATTACTATTTTATTTATTAATAAAAATTATTTATTATTTATATTATCACTTAACTTATAATTCAATAATTATTTTATTAATTTCTGTTAAGTAAATTAGGACACCCTGAACTGAATTTGACAAAGAAAATCTAAAAATTAAATAAAAAATGTTAAAAAAAACAGAATAATTATTATTTCTAGCACATGCCACTCGTAAGCTACGATACGTACAGGAGCAGCCATTCTCAATTCACAAATTGAAGAAGTGTCAACTTTGACAACATTTTGTTAATTGTTTACGAGGTTGCTCTTCATAGTTAAATATATTTGGATGAATGTTTAAGGAATAAAATAATTAAGCTGCTTAAAGTTATAAGAATCAACCGTGAATTATGAACTTGGACACCCGTTTAACAGATTAGAATTATAAAAGAAGAGTAAATATATATAGATTTTCGCAGTGTAATTAAAGAAACATTGAACGTGTTGTAAATATGGTATCAGAGCAATTGGTTCAGTAGACTGCGTTACAACTCAAAGTGTCGGTACGAGCATGTAAGTATGATCTATTTTTAAGAATTTATTGTTTGACAATTTGTTTTAACATTAAATTTGTAAAAAGAATATATTAATAATTAAAATGCAAGCGAGAAGCAGAAATAGTTGAAGTTAGAGTTAGACTTTGAGATGAAGCAACTGAAATTTCTGCCAACAGGCCATTGTACAGTCGGCCATGTCTCCTTTTCATCTTCTCGAAGACGATGAATTCTCATCTCAACCCCTTGCGAGGGACCCGACAGAATAAGAAACAATTTATCATAAAAAATCAAATAATTCTTAAAACATTTAATTATAAATTATCGCCCCAACAAAAATATTATTCATAGACAATATCAGATAGCATAATAATATAATACAAATAAAATAATTGTGCAAAAAAGTAAAATAAAGATTACTACTTATTAAAATAAAATTTACTTCACAAAAAGTCTTTCAAAATAGATTAAAAAAACATATTCAATTTAAAGTAAACTTCTCTGAATTAATTTTATTTGTTAACTGAAAATCTGACTGATAAAATCTTGAAAAATGTGTCATTGGGAGGAGTTATCTAAACTCAATAGAGATGAATTTTTAAATTTACAATAATTTATTTGAAACAATGTTCAAGTATGCATGAATTTGAAACTCACGTTATATAAATTTATTTTAGAAAAATTTGTACAAAAGTGCACGTGTTTTAAAATAGCCCACTAATATGTGGTACGAAATTAAAATAGGTCTCTATTGTACTAGATAAAAATCTTAGTGAAAATAGAGTCAATTGCGGACTCTGGGCATACTGTGCAAAATGCATATCATATAATAAATGTGATGCTTGGTGATAGCAAAAGCCACATAAATATCATGATCAGGTTTAGGGTTTTGCACTCAGTGACAGGACATGTCACGACCCGAAGACGGGCCTAACAGAACCGCCGGGTCAGGCGACCCGATCCTCATAGAGAACCCGATCACCCAGCCCAAGGCGTGAGTTTTGCGGAAGACTTATAATATTTAATTCGGCCCAAGATAATATGGGCCTAGGTCCGAGTAGGGATCACGAGAAGATAACAGTGCATAAATTAAAATGAAATCCAAGTACGGTGCAACAAATACAAAACCAACTGTGTTTAAGGTTTACAGACCAAATGTGAACATTCTCACCAAGTAATGATAAACACCACAAATGTAAATAACAGAACACTTCAGCTCCTAATCCTCAGCTGCTTTTGCCTTTACCTGAAGTTTTGGGGGAGGAGTCGTTTGGGGTGAGTGACTAACTCAGTAAAGTATGGCTATACTAAATGCACCTCATGCAAAACTGGTTTTGTACATTTTTTGAGAACAAGGTTATGTTCCATTCTGCCGTACATGGATTTTTAAAAATCACTTTAAAACTCTTTATCATTTTACCAAACCGATCCAAGGGCCGTCGATGAGGCTTTTATTAAAAATCTTGCTGTATACATAGACAGCTATACCTCGTAAAATAGGCCATCATCGTTTTCCAATTTGAAAACGTCGTCAGTGAAAAGGGGTGGTCACTCATGGACTCACTCGCCACACAACATAGAAGAGGTGGTCACCCGTCGATGACAACACCTTATGAGGCAGGAATAATGACGACGATCCGAAGATTCCGTACGTCACCCGAGTTGCCGGCGCACCTGGCTGCACGACACAACTCGTATAATCGTATAATCGTATAATCAAATAAAACGGATACAGTTGCTCGCTATATGTGGACTTAGGATAAACAAGTCTCAGCGATTGACAACCGTCTGATCCGTGGGACAAATCCTGGCCAGGTTTAGGGGCTTGCGACCCAAGGAGGCGTCATCACCCTCCCATACGAGGTTTACGACTTTCAGGAGTTTCAACCTGAGGACACGTCACCAATGCCCTACCTATAATTTTCGCACGTCAAACAATCAACCTTCACGCAGCAGAAGGTATCAAAGGGGATGGCAGATCCATCCCTCAACATGGGCACAATAAATCTCAAACCATGTACGGAATTTAAACTTGAGAAAACATACTACTAATAAAAACGGACGTGCTGTCGAACAGTCCCCGTCATTTTTCAAGTGTGGTAGTCCACAAAATAATCATTTTGGAAAACGGAATAGGATGCAATATAACGCAAGAGGTATAGAAATCCCTACCTTTTCGGCGGTCTGCCTTATCAACCGGAGCAACCAGTTACGCAAAAATCATATCTCTCGCTGAAATCATCCAAGCCTGGCAAATGTATAAAACATGGGGATTCTCATAAATAAATCCAAAAAAATAAACGAGAGGTCTTATACCGAGGATAAAACCCAACAGTCGTGTAAACGACTCATCTAATAATCCCAATAAAATCCCCAACTTTATCCTTTGGTAAATAAATGGATCACCATCCAAACAACACTTAATCCTCAACATATTGTGCAACATTTGAACAGTTAACAATGTTACAGAATATCTCTCAACTTAAATAGGATCACCCCTATCACATGAATAACTATAATAGAACTCAACCCAATGCATTGTTGCAACAACAACAACAACATCAATATTTATCTCCAACTACAATTGATATCCAGTATTCAATATAGCAAACAAACAAAGTTAGAATCTTCAAGTTCACAAACGACGAGCCTAACCAACAACAACACCTCTTAAATCCATTATTGAAACTTTAAGCTTAAATAATCACACCCAACAATAAAACAGAGAGCACATATCCTTAGAGCAAGTCCTTTGAGTTTGTCCATGATCATAAAAATTAATTTTAGCAAGCCAAGCACAAATCTCTAATCTCAAGAAGTAGCAACGAACTGAGTTGGATATTAATCAACATAATGCCAAGTTCCAAAAACTATAGTACAATTAAATTCAGATAGTGGCATTTCTCTTTGACATTATCTCATCAAATTAACCAGTGTGCAGAAATCACTCAATCCAACAACGAAACAGATCCAAATTGATTTCCATTACCAAAGTAAGAACTCAACTATACATCCACACTCAACAGACCAAAATAACACTGCACTACTTATCCAAAAACAGAAATCAGACAGTAGCAATCTACACATCCACGGCCCCCACCAAAATTTCCAACAACCAAAACAGAAACAAATTTTAAAACCCATTATTAAGTCAAAGGCTTAATGAAAATCGCTCACCCAATGGAATAGAATAGAATCGTGTTCTGTTTACTTGCCGGAATCGGATCCGGAGCTGCTGTCGCCGGAGTTGTTCGTCCGGAATCCTTTAGATCGACTGCTGTAAACCCACAACACAGAATCAACGACAACACAAATCCAAACTTAACATCGGAATAAAACTCGGATCGAAAAATCTCACCCACTGAACAGATCGGAGTACGTCGCCGGAATCAAAAAACAGGTTCGGCCTCGGAGCTCCCGTCACCGATCCGAACTAGTCGTTGCCGGAGTCGGAAAAATGGGTTCGATTTTCAGAACTCCCGTCACGGATCCGAGATCGCCGCTCGCCGGAATCGGAGGAACACGCTCGGGTTGAGCTGTTCTGTCGCCGGCGTCGCTCGGATCAGAAGCCCGCGGCCACCGGCGCCGTTCTTCGCCTGCTCGGAAGTCGACCGTCCACGACCGACATCGTCGCAGCGCCGTTCGTCATTTGCAGCCCTCGCGCGGTCGCCGTCCGCCATTTTCCAGTCGCGGTTTCGTCCTTCCGCGAGCGACCGCCGCTGCCATCGCCGTCGGGAGTCGCTGGTTCGTTGGTCGCCGGCGTCCGGCGTCCCTCTTCGCCGTTCGCCCTCTCTCCCTCCTTCGATTTCTCTCTTCTTCTTCTCGGTCGGTGGAGGCGTCGAAGAACAGGGGGGGGGGGGGGAGAAATGGGAGAAGAGGAAACCGTTTCCTCTTCTCCAATTTAGGTTTAAAATTTTTTTTTTTTTTTCCATAACAACTTAAACCCTGGACTTTACGGGTTCAAAGGCATTGGGCGGGATTTTTGCCCCCAAACCTTTCCTCTTCATTTCCCAAATATTTCTACTGTCATTTCACTTCTTCCAAATTATTTATTTTCCTTAATCCCAATTTCCTAATTTCTTTTCCATTTTTTTTAAAAAAAAAATGTATATCCCCAATTTTATACATTATCAATTTATAATCTACCCAAACTCTAAATTTAATTCAAACATCATCCATCGATGTTATCGCTCAATTTTGATTGTCCAATATCGTTTATTAATTCAATTTTTTTTTACTCGGAAAAATCTAATTTCACTGACTTTGACCAGTTGACCAAATTTGCATACGTGGACTTGACCAAATGACTAAATTTACATACGTGGCTGCTACACGACAAATTCGGTCTACTTCAACGCTATGGTCGATTTTCAACGCGAAGAATTTACACGTGGAATTTATCATTAAAATTTCAAGGCTTTTACAGGACACGTACAGTTATCCCAATACTCTTGTTAACAACAAACAAATACATCATCCTATGGTCGAATGTGCATAAAGTAAATACAAACCCCAAATATAATTACAAAATATATTATATATATTAAATAATTATAGATTTAACAAAAGTAATTTCTGCTATTTGGACGCTCTTACGACTTAATTTAAATTACCAAATATAATCGTACAGTCTAAATCAGATGACACACGAATCCACCGATTTGATTGTTTGACCAAATTCTCACACGAGACCGAAAATTCACAAAACGCAACAAACACCCTATCAACACAAATAATTAAATTTAAAAAATAAAACCAAAAATATATTTAAAAAAAATATAAAATAAAAAAATTATGAAATTTCTATTAATGTTAAAATATTAATTAATAAATTAACGTAACTCATTATAATAAATTATAAATAATTAAAATAAGATATTAATTATATAAAATTAAAAAAAAAGTAGGATTATAAAATAAACTATTATTGCTCTTAAAAATATTGTCCTTGTCCTGAAATAATTGATTCATTAATTGTCGTGTATTACAAAGTGGGCCCTGTTCTGGTGGAAATTGAGAGCGCAGAAGCTTTCAACCTAATATCATCATGTGTGTGTATATATATATATATATAATATGTATATATACAGTGTATATGTATATAATATCTTCTATTTATAAACAAAGGAGCAAAGCTCATCCATGCAAAACTCACAGACAAGTCTCAGCGTTTGATCCATCCAACATGGAATCTTCAGGCTCTGTTGCAGTCTCTTCCCGTGAGGAAGAAGCTCGAAAATCTGATAATACTAGGAAACATGGCGGTTGGATCACCTTCCCCTTCATCATAGGTCTCTCTCTCTCTCTCTCTCTCTCTCTCTCTCTCTCTCTCTCTCTCTCTCTCTCTCCCCTATTGCATTGAATCTGCAATGGTGTGAGGATTGCGTTTTTCGAAGAAACAGGAAATTTGGTGGGGATGACTCTGGCCGTAGTGGGATGGGCTTCCAACTTGATTGTATATCTGATAGAGGAATTCAACGTTAAAAGCATCGACGCAGCTCAGATTTCAAACGTCTTTAATGGCTGCACCAACCTTTTTCCGGTGATCGGAGCAATTATTGCAGACTCTTTCTTTGGCTGTTTTTCTGTCATCTCCATTTCTTCTTCCCTAGCTCTCCTGGTAAAATCACTGAAAATTATTTTCAAATCTCAGCTTTTGCATTAGTTTTGGGTTATCACTTTAA
>CM039470.1:38886322-38898902 GCA_022433065.1 Begonia loranthoides
CTGTTTCCGCCGTCGTTGAATCGCAGCGGCTCAAAATCGCCCACGCCCATCAGTCGTCTGACCAATCCGTCAGCGGCGAGGTTGGGCCAATGTTAGTATTGTGGCTTTTCCCTCAGCTAGTTCTAGCCGGCCTCAGTGAAGCTTTTCACTTTCCCGTGCAGGTTTCTCTTTACTACCAAGAGTTTCCGGTGCCGTTGAAAAGTACGGCGACGGCGATGATCTCTCTTAACATTGGGATCTCTTTTTATCTCAGTGCGGCGTTGATTGATTTAATTCGGATAGTCACCGGATGGCTGCCGGACATTATAAACGACGGAAGAATAGACAACGTGTATTGGGTAGTTGTCGTCCTCGGAGTTATTAATTTTGGTTATTACTTGCTCTGCGCAAAGTGGTACAAATATCAATGTATTGACGAAGATATGGAGGGTGGCAGATCAGACGGACATAATTGAACTTGATCATCAAATAATTGATCGTGAGGTTGATATTTATTCAAGAAAGAAGGTTGAAAACTCTCTAATGTAATTGTGCCTTCCTAATGCAAAAATATTCAACATCAAATTACTAAGATTGACATATTTTATGATTTTTCATTTCCTAGAATTAAAATACTATTTTCATAAAAAAAAATATTAATATTATTAAGGAAAATTAACAAAATAATCACTGAATTATAGAATCAATGATAAGTCAACAACTAAATAATTTTTTTTAACAAATAAAGTATTCAACTATAAGAAATAAACGTAGCAAACATCGTTGTAACGTTTTCGTTTAAAATTTTCAATTTGTTTTCTCATCGAATGGGTCGATGACTCACTTTTCACAGAGGAAGACTTTTTTACACTATGGAAAGAATCGTTTTCCACTCTATTTGTTGAATTCTTTGTTGTTCTTTAGAGTAGCAAATAATGAATTTTTTGACGAATTTCTTCAGTGGATTGGAAACATGTTTAGCTTGTAATATATTGATTTTTCAACAATGAGTATGATTGGAAATCTTCTATTTTCATTAGGTAATTTCAGATTATTAAATTATTTGAGTTTATCAAGTAACAATCTGTTTAGATTTATTCTAACATCACTAATAAACTACACAAACCTGTTAATAATTAAGTTTAATAAAATTCAAAACTACTATTTCACATTGTTTAGAAGTTTAGTAATTTGAGATTCCACCTCAAATATTCTGCTTGGTTGCTTTTTCAAAATCAAGATAAAGCAAAGTTGAAATAAAAAAATCGAACTACCACAAAAGCTTCGTGATGAAAAAGGATGATTTCATCTCACTTATAAAGTTTATACGGTAAAGTATAATTTAGACATGAAATTTAATTTAATTTTTGGACAAATTGGGCATCATCTTTCAACTATTATCAATTTAGACTTTATTATCAATCTATTTGTTAAATCTAACATATTTGTTCTATGTTTTCTATTTAATCAAATATTTTACTCCGATTTCTAACTTTTCAGGCGATATTCAACTTGACTTCAAACTCTGCTGATGTAACGTCCCCCGGTGCTCCCAGTATAATATTGTTCACTTTGGGCCGAAGCCCGCACGGTTTTGTTCTTGGAGTTAGCCCAAAACGCGTTGTACTAGGTAGGAAGGGGCACCATGCTTATATATCATGCATTTTCTACTCTTCCAAACGATGTGAGATTGTGCCCCCTGATATGGGTCGGACCCACAACTGGGCCTTTCCTGGCCTTCACAGGGCGGGATGCCACAATCTCCCTCCCTTGGGGACCCGACGTCCTCGTCGACCACACTTTCGGTTGGGATTTCGCTCTGATACCATTTGTAACGTCCCCCGGTGCTCCCAGTACAATATTGTCCGCTTTGGGCCGAAGTCCACACGGTTTTGTTCTTGGGGTTAGCCCAAAACGCGTTGTACTAGGTAGGAAGGGGCTCCATGCTTATATACCATGCATTTTCTACTCTCTCAAATGATGTGGGATTGTGCCCCCCTGATATGGGCCGGACACACAACTGGGTCTTTCCTGGCCTTTACAGGGCGGGATGCCACAGTTGATCTTTGATAAAGTTTCAAATTGCTGGAGGAACATACGTCGTATATACGTGTTAGATTTAACAGATAAATTGACGACAATATTTAAATTATTGATAAATGAAAGGTAGAGATTCAATTTGTAAAAGAAAAAATAATTTATTGTGCAATATTTATATGACTCCAAAAGTTAGGATCAAAATTGTATTTTACTAAATCTTATTACTTCAAAAGAATATAAAAGGTTTACTTAGAAAGGAGTACCTCAAAAACAGGACTCCTCGGAGACCTTCGCACAACAACTTTTCGGCTTCTTTCATTTAATATTTTCCTTGCATTATTTGAGGATGTGGTAGCAAGTCCAAAGTTTTCAGCCGTGGGGATATTGAGGCGAGTTAACTCAATAGAGATTAAATTTTAAATTTACAATAATTTTATTTGAAACAATGTTTAAGAAAGTTTTCGGCCGTGGGAATACCTGGAGTTAACTCAATAGAGATTAAATTTTAAATTTACAATAATTTTATTTGAAACAATGTTTAAGTAGGCATGAATTTGAAATTCACATTTTATAAATTCATTTTAGAAAAACTTGTACAAAAAAATATGTGTTTAAAAACAACCCACTAATATGTGGTAGGAAATTAAAATAGGTCATTGATGTACTAGATGAAAATCTCAGTGAAAATTGAGTCTCTTACGAACTCCAGACATACCATGTCATATACATATCATAAAATAAATGCGATGCTTGGCGATCGCAAAAGCCACATAAATGCCCTGATTAGGTTTAGGGTTTTGCACCCAAGGACTTGACACATTCAGTTGTCCCAATACTCTAGTTGACAACGAACAGACACATCTTCTCACGGTCGAATGTAATTACACAGACCCCGAATATAATTACAAAATATTACATATATATATATATATATATATATATATATATATATTAAATAATTACCAATTTAACAAAAATAATTTATGTTATCTAAATGCTCTTATGACTTAATTTAAATTACCGAATATAATCGCACCATCCAAATCACACTGGTGATACACTAATCCACCGGTTTGATTGTTTGATCGAATCCTCACAAGTGACCGAAGATCCACAACACACAACAAAGAATCGGTCAACACAAACAATTTGATTTAAAAAATAAAGCAAAAAATATATTTAAAAAAATATAAAATTCAAAAATTATGAATTTTATATTAATGTTATGACATTAATTAATAACTGAACGTAACTTATTATCATAAATTATAAATAGTTAAAATAAGATAAGAATTATAAAATAAAAAGTAATTGTCAATTTGACCCATGAAGTTTAATAATACATTCAACAAACACCCTAAACTTTAAATTTTCAAATCTAACACCTTAAAGTTTGGGACGTTATCATCCAATACCCTCCCTGTTATAAATTCGTTAAAATAGGGCATGTGGAGTTGGAGAACAAAATCACTCTTCAGTGTGCAATTTTTTCCTGTGCAAATCATGAACATGACAAGAAATTTGAATCTTTTTTCTTGTGCAATTTTTTTGGAATAGCCTCGAAATCAACCACTTGTTTTGCAACAACATATAACAAAAAGCAAAGTTCATGATTCGTCCTCCACTTTTTCGATTAAACTAAGAACAAGAAAAGAAAAATAAGAAACCTTTGCAGTTTTAGGGAGATTAGAGGGAGGGAATCAGGCGTCTAATCTGTATTCATGCAAAACCCAGTTAGATTTCTCTCCTCTAGGAGCTCTACCTCTGTAAAATACCAAAGTCTTCTTGATGCACTAGCGAAAGGAAAGAACTAACCAGTAGTTATGTTTAAGAAATATGGACGATATTCGTTTGTTAATATGTTGAAGAGCTAGCGTACTTAGAAGGACGATATCAAAATATTGGGGACAACAGATGTCCCTTGTGGACACACGAACGTTCTTTGTAATGAAATCCAGTCGGCCGTTAAGACGGTAAGAAGGAACGGACATCTCGTTGTAAAGAAGCGGACGTCTCTTTAATGGAGAACCTGACAGACGCTTGAGAATCGAGTAAGACATACGTCCTTTTTGGAAGGACAAACGTCCTTTTCTGGAGGGATGGACGTCCTTTTTTGGAGGGACAAACATCCTTTTCTAGAGAGACGGATGTCCCTTATGGCACATAGAATAAGCGGGCTTCAAACGAAGACTGACGAGACAAATAGTTGAAGGGCAAACGTTCCTTTGAGGAACCCGACGTCCCTTGGAGGAACGGATGGAAGCGTCCTTCAATAATAATAAAAAAAAAGAATAGGTTAGTAATGGGAGACCTCGACCCATTGCTTCAGCACAAACAAGAACCTTGGTATATCAGACCTCAAGGCGTTGTTTAATGTGAAACAAGAACCTTGGTATAATTAGGATGCCACAAACGGAAATGGAATTCCGTAATTAGGGGTGGAATCGGTTTAGTTCGGTTCGGTTTTAGACTAAATTTGAACCGAATCGACTCGGTTTGGTTTTGAAAAATAAAAACCAAAACCGAACCGAGTCCACCTAAAAACCGATAAAAAATTGAACCTCGGTTTTCGATTTTCCTCAGTTCGGTTTTAGTTTTTCACTTCTAATCACAAATTAAAAAGTTCGGTTCGATTATTCGGTTCAATCCTACTTGAAGACATGAACAAGCTCACTACCCTTTTCAACTTTGAATGTTTATGATATTCCAATAGCTCTCAGCCAAAAAAAAAAAAAAAACTTAATTAAGCAATGAAAATGAAAATTTAGAAGAAAACGTTTAATCACGAAAAAATTTGTAAGCTTAAAGTGATGAGACATTAATACCAAGAAATTGACATATGAATTGAAAATTTCCATGTTTTGAACATTAATTGTTGTAGAGAGAGAAAAATAAACAAGAAAAACAATTAAATGACGAGATATTGAGAAATATATATATATATATATATATATATATATATATATAAAATTTAGAATGAAGTCGGACAAACCCTCTCTTCTAAATCTATTCATGGCAAACCTGTTGGGTTTAATCAGTGTGTTGGGTTTATTTTTATAGAAAAAAAATTGAAATAAATTAATAACTCAAATAAGTTTTTAGGTTTTGTTTTATTATCGATTTGGTTCGATTTTTTTCGATTTTTCTCACTTACAATTGAGAACCGAACCAAAATGATTGGTTTGGTTCGGTCCTATATTTTATTTTTTTTTATATTCAATCCGAACCGAACCGATAAAAATGATTGGTTCGGTTCGGTTATCAGGTTCGAACCGAACCAATTTCCGCCCCTACGTTTGATAAGTCAATGATGAATGCCATAGAAAATTCCGATAAGTTCGAGTAGTTCTTCAAGAACTAAAGAGAAATAATTTCACCAATTTTATGATTTATGTTTGATCTCTTCCACTAAATGTCTTTCAATAGGCTGAAAATACAAAATGAAACAACGAATAAAAGGAAACAATCCCAAAATCATCCACGCCCCAAAAAGAAAACAAATAAAGATAAAAAAAAAAAAGGAATCAATCAGGTTTGTCCGAATCCTTTTAGAAGTTGGATCATGTTGATCCACCTTTGTTGAACATGTGGACCATCCTCAATGATCCTATCACGACTCGGAGGCGGGCCGAACAGAACCACTGGGTCAGGCAATCCGATTCTCGAAGAGAACCCGGTTACCCAGCCCAAGACGTGAATTTTTATTCGGAAGACTTAATGGGAAATATCCAGGCCAAACCCAATAACATTAGTTGAGATCCACAGAGTGATCAACTAGAGACATGATAGCATAATAAAAGAAAATACTATGCATGAATTAAATCAAACAACACCAAAACTAAAATTCCAACATACCCGAAACGAAAAGGTTGAACCGTCGAACCTCCACCCATCTAGGTGGAGATCGAGACGCCCAGCGAGGAACTTCAGCTTCGCCCAGTTGCCACATGCACAAGATCAGTGCACCCAACCTATACCTTAACCTGGGGAAAAAATAGTCTAAAGGGTGAGTGACTAACTTAGTAGGAAAATCTATACTAAATGCAATGCATGCTAAAACCGTTTCTTCATCTTTTGAAAACCATTTTTATGTTTTTCTTTTACCGTACATGGATTTTTAAACATTTAAAACATCTTTATCATTTTATAAATCCGGCCTATGGCCCTCGATGTGGCTTATTCAAACTGGCTGCACACATAGACAGCTATAATTGCAAAATATGCCAACATCATTTTCCGTATGAAAACACCATCTGTGAAAAACGATGGTCACTCAATGACCCATCCACCACTCATCATCGAAAGGTGGTGTGATCTCTCGGATGTGCCGATGAACCATAGCAACTGCCGATACGATCCGAAGATTTGGTGCATTACCAGAGTTGCCGCGAACTAGTCAGCCGCGACACAACTCGTGTAACTGCCCAACACAAGTCACAGAAAGGTGGCTATTCGCTAATAGTAACACCTCATGAGGCAGGAAATAATACCAATGACGGCGATTCGATGATCTAGCACGTTACCCAGGTTGCCGGCGATTAGCTCAGTAGTGACACAACACGTATAATCGCAGTAACGGATGAGGTTGCTCCACGATAGACTCCTACTCACTAGAACCTCGGTGTTCCAAATTGACGAGGGTTGCCGACAAGCAAGCTCAATCATCCAGCCAACCCGCCCAATTGAAGGGTACTATGATAGACTAATCTTCGTGACTGACAACACTGCCAACTCCGTGTGACAATACCCTGACTAGGTTTAGGGGCTTTCGACCAAAGGAGGCGTCATCACCCTCTCATCCTATTTTCGACTTTAGGGCTCTCGACCTGAGGATACGTCACCAATGCTCCATCCTCTTTTCTTTCACTTTTAGGAATTGCAATCTGAGGACATATCATGAATGCCCCATCGTATTTCGCACATAACCAATCTTCACGCAGCAGAAGATTGCACGGGGATAGCTTTGTGATGTTTTGTGATGCTTTAGTGCTAGAGTGCCTAAAGCATCAAGAGAATTTATCCTCCCGTTGTACATATTAAACCTTCACACAGTAGAAGATTTCGGGGATAGCCTCGTGATACTTTAGCGCTAGAGTGCCTAAAGCATTAAGAGGATTCATCTTCCTAATGTACATAACAAATGTCAAACCTTCTCGCAGTCAAAGGTTGACGGGATAGCCTCGTGATCCTTAAGCGCTAGAGTGCCTAAAGCATCAAAATGATTCATCCCCCAAACACAGGCACAGAAATCTTATCATCAACATATATGTGAATATCAACAATAAACTATATACGCAATGTAAATATGAGAAAACATACTAATAATAAAAACTGACGTGCTGTCAAACAGTTTCTGTCAGGTTTCCAAGTGTGGTAGTCCACAAAATAGTAATTTTGAAAACCATGATGCAATATAGTGCAGAAAGTATAAATATCCTTATCTTAATGGCAATCACGACATGCTTACCGACAATCCCGCTCTACGTGCTGTTGTAAGCGAAAGATCAAAACATCTGACACCTCAAAAACCTACAACAAGGTCGGTGTCAACATCCCATAAAAAAATAACAAGGATAACAGACAAATCTCAATCAAAACTAAAATCCAAGACGGTTCTTAGGGACAACCAGGAGTCCCAACCCAAAAACCAAATTTAGGAATGCAACTAGGATCTTAAACTAGAAACCAACTCTGACCAAGAAGAAATCTAAATGGAACCAAGGCATTCCCAAACCAACATAGCACTATTCTCAACAACCTAAATCAAATTCCACTTATCAACAAGTACACAAGTGTTCCCCGAGTTAGACAACCAACCCTTAACATAAATACAGAACCAAAATCTCCCTTTGGACAACAAAGTCTTAGCTGATGACAGAATGCTATATCTAATTATAAAGGCAGAAAACTAACAACATAGCTTACAGATTTCAACTTTCAGAAATAAGGCAGTAACCATCCCTGTTTCCCCCTCTAAATTATCAACAATAGAGTTTAACAGGGGAATCCAAATCATCCATAACAAAATTTACAGTGCATTAGGGAACCATTTATACCAAAACGGAACCCCAATTTATCACTTATCAGGACATAACCCCTCGGGTTATCAACAGTACACCCGAGAGGAAATCAGTAGCAGGACAGTAAAAAAACATCAAATTTGTTATGCAGAAATCGCAGCAAACAGAACCAAATGCAGAAGCAAAATTCAGGGAGGACAAGCAGTAAGCAAAGCCAACATCACCTCGGCATTCTCCACCAAAACAGCAGAAATCAGAATCCAAAATTCAAACTTTCATCAAGAACAGAGAAATCGACCGAGAGACCCAAACGCACGGGAAAATACCTCACTCGAACAAAATGCCCAGCCGTGGCGGAACTTGTTGTGTTCGGCCACGTGGGCTGGACAAGGGGCCCACGCCCTTATTTTAAAGAAGAAAAAGTTTTTTTAAAGGGTTAAAATAACCCTAAAGCAGTAGAGAGAATAGAACAGAAGAGCAGAGAGAAGAAAACGCATCGGGAGAAGACAGTTTCGAATTTTTATAGGGCAGCCTTGGAAAATCTCCGTTTGCTGGCGTTTCAACCGTTGGATCGATGTAAAAATTGGACAGCGTGTTTGTGACGTTCTGGGTAACATTCTGAACGGTGGAGATCGTCGTCTGAGCTCTCTAAGGCGGCAGGTTAGGGTAAAAACAAAAATTCACTTTCGATAACCCTAAGTTTATTCTCTTTTACGGTTTTTTTGTTATCTACCAAGATTAGATTGTTAAATCTTGATGATTATTGTATGCCTCTAGTTTGTTGAACTAGAGAGAACTTTGGTATACCCATTATTATTGTTATAGTGGAAGGTTTGATTAAGCGGCCTACGGGTCCCGTGGTTTTTACCCGTTTTAGGGTTTTCCACGCTAAAATTGCTGTGTTGATTTGATTCGTTGTTACTCGACTATTATTGTGTATCCTGTGTTTGCTTTGTGATTCAGATCAAGTTCTAAAGACTGAAAAATCATATTCCGCATATTTGATTTAAGGTGATTAACCAAGTGGTTTCCCCGCAGCTCGCCTCGAATTCTTCTCCGCCGGAGCAGCCCGCAACCCGCCGTCCCGAGTTCTGAATCGGCTAGCCCTAGCTCGCGGAAACCTCCTCGGAGGGACCACATTGCCACATCGTTCGACGGTCCTCGACCACTCGCGGCCACCGCCGGCCCGAGTCACCGATTTCCATCTTCGCGAACTCCTTCCCCGTGAAATCTCTTCTCGCGCTCCCCTTCTCCCTCACAATCCCTCTCGTCGCGGGCTTCAGGAGGAGAAGAAAGAAGAAGCATGCTTCTTCTTTTTCTCTTAAAAAAAAAAATATAAATTATAATTTATAGGGTTATTTTCATTCAATACCCATGGTGGAAACAACGTCAGACCCAACATAACTGATGTAAAGAATCCAGGAGAGTGTTTCTGGTCGGCAGGTTCGCCGAAATCTGCGTTTCACATTTACATTTCTAGTCTGGGCTCCACCGGATCGGAGAGGTCGACGTCATGTCCGAATTCGGACAAAAGAAATCTCTGTGAAATTCTCTCTTTTTTATGGCCGACGTTCGACGAAAGTCCACAAAAAAAAGAGGGACAAAACACAAACCAGGAAATTGCTTTAACAGTGCCGACGAATTTTATAGCTTCTATGAGAGGAATCTGGTCCAGAATTTTCCCCCCACTCACTTGCAAATATTACTACATCAATCTTATATTCTTTTAGTATTTTCTTAATCACTGCTTTGTTATTCATCATTCCCTGCAAATGCGAACGGTTTTCATGATTGTTCTTCCTCACTGTACTTCAAAAAAAGGGATGTTTTTCTTCATATAAGGAGGCCGAAGGGAAAGATTAAGAGCTGTTACTTGGATGATAGTAGCGCCTCCGTCTAGGAACCTGTCAATGGCGTCGCTTTTTGAAGAATAGACAGAGGTCGTTCGAACGAGGACGAAAGTTTCTTTTCCGGCATTTATGCTTGCGTCGGCCAGAAACTGATCGATGAAACGCGCCGCTCCTACAACTAATATCCAGTGGTTTGATTCGGTATTTGTCCTTCCGGCAGCCATCGTAGGTGACAGTCTCTCTCTTCACGAACCCACTTTCAAACGGAAGAAACTTTCTTTCTTCTTTCACCGAACCTGCTGACCAGAAACTTTCTTTCTTCTTTCACCGAACCTGCTGACCAGAAACTTTCTTCCTCCTTCGCTTTCGTGCTTCAGTTTTGGAGAGATGAGCAAAGTGTTTAACGGAAGGTGACCATTGAAAAGGATTGATAGTACAAGGTGATGAATAAAAAAAACAAAACATTAGGGTATTAGAAAAAAAGGTAGTCATAGTACAAGGTATTGAATGAAAATAACCCTAATTTATATATTAAATGAATTTATAATATAAATATATATATATATATTTATTTTTAATCAAATTAGAAATCCGACTTGATTCAAAACGCTAACGAAAATTATTTATCATTCAAAATAATTTACTAAAATATTTTTGAAAATAACTTTTTATTTGGAAAAATCAACTTTAACTGTTTCACTGGAAAACGTGCATGTCGTCGTTACGTGACAAAAGTGGTCAATTTCTCACATTTGACCAAAAAATTTGAGAAAAATTTACACGTGACATTTTAAAATTATTTAAAAATCTCGAATTTTATCGGCCCTCCACGAATTTGGTTGATCCCAAACCTCTTGAATCAGCCCATGAAGTGCATCTTTAAACTTTTTTGCTCGTGCTCTCATAACTGATCCAGTAAGAACTTGACACATGTTTCTTTGTAGTTATGCTATTATTTGCATCACTTCTTCATCCCCACCAAAGATTTCTCTACGTAAATTTTTTTATCCTTGCCTGTAGCTCTCCAGTACCCAGATTCAGTCGCTTTGTTCGTCTTCAACCCAGTTGGGAATTTCCTATCCCTCATACAGAAAAAAATACCACTCCTTTTTCTCTCTCATCTTCGCCAACCCTGTTTCACAAAAAGCAAAATCAAGATAATTAATTTTCATCCATGGCAGATTCTGTTAGAGAATAAGAGAAAAAGAATCATACCAGGTAAAGAAGAGTAGTTTGTTCTCCAACTCCACATGCGATGCACGCCCCTATTATACCGAATTGATAACAGTGAAGGTATTAAACGATAACGTCCCAAACTTTAAAGTGTCACATTTAAAAGTTTATAATTTAGGGTGTCAGTTGAAGGGATCTTTAAACTTCAGGAGCCAAAATAATAATCACCCTAAAATAAACAATTATTATTCTTAAAAATATAGTCTTTGTCCTCTAATGTTTAAACTATTGTACACAAACAGTCAAAGAAGCATTACCTCATCCACTATCTAGAAATATTAAAAGTTGATTTTGGACTTTACCCTATATTTTATTATTTTCTTTTTTCTTTATTGAGAAATTTGTATTTTTTTAATGGTTATTGTGACATGATGAACATGGTCGTGTTAAGAATAACCAATTGCGACATTTGACGTATTGAATCTACATTATTATGATTGAACTTGTCTATTTTTCTTGTCATAGTTCAAATTATTTGCATTTTAAAACCAATGAATTATATTGTAATTTTATTCAATTAAAATTCAAGATAAATATATTAAACTTTCAACCGAGAATATAGACATTAGACCTTCCAAATTTTTTCTCGAACATTTTTGTCTTTAAATTCATATTCATGAACAAATTAAACCTCAACGTGAACAAAATCTAAATTTGGACATAAGGTCGAAAGAAAATAGAACATAAGCTTATACAAATACAACTTTTTGCGCAATGCAAATTGAAGCAAATGAGTTCGTGTCTCGCTATTTATCCCCCTTTTTTTTGGCTAATTCATTGGATCCTTTCAATAGACTGTTTCGGTTTTAGTAATGAAAGTATGTAACCTTTGGGTGGATGTAAAGCAATTAGCCGAAACAACTAGACTTGTTTGTTTATTTTTGAATTTTAAGACTCTAATTAGAAGGTTAGTACAAATATACCCAATTGTAATGTCTCATCAATTCTTCTAATACAATATTGTCTGTTTTGAGCTGAAACTTGCATAATTTTTTTTTCCTGGAATTAGCTTAAAATGGGTTGTATTAGGTAGGAAGTATAACACTACTTATAAAACTATGCATTTTTCATTCTACCTAACGACATGAGATTGTGCACTCCCACTACTATTGCTCAGACTCATTCCTGCATCATCTCTATCTTCACATGGTGGGGTATCGCATAAATCTTGACCGCCGCTTGAGTAAAAGTCTTTTTAAACATTTGCCCAAAATAGAGGAGGCTTATTAATATGTTCTTAATTAATAAATGGAACATAAGAGTCGCGTTTTTAGATGTTCACGCTAAAGGAGGTCAACATAAGAATAGCTATGAAATTAGATAGGCAAAGCTATTTGTCAAATTGCAGCGCAGAGTGAGTCAATGCGTTTACTTAGTATAGAACGATTAGTGACTGATTATGCAATTAATTATTAATTGGTAAATAATGTACGAGCGTATTAATCATGAAAGTCAACA
>CM039470.1:38913879-38926832 GCA_022433065.1 Begonia loranthoides
CTACCAAGAGTTTCCGGTGCCGTTGAAAAGTACGGCGACGGCGATGATCTCTCTTATCATTGGGATTTCTTTTTACCTCGGTGCGGCGTTGATTGATCTAATTCGGAGAGTCACCGGGTGGCTGCCGGACAATATAAACGACGGAAGAATGGACAACGTGTATTGGGTGGTCGTTGTCCTCGGAGTTATTAATTTTGGTTGTTACTTGCTCTGCGCCAGGTGGTACAAATATCAATGTATTGACGAAGATATGGAATGTGGCAGATCAGACGGACATAATTGAAGTTGATCATCAAATAATTGATCGTACGGTTAAAAGTATTCAAAAAAGAAGGTTGCAAAATCTCTAATGTAATTGCGCCTTCCGAATGCAAGAACATTCACGTCAAATTACCAGGTTTGTCGTATTTTATGATTTTTCATTTCCTTGAATTAAAATACTATTTTAAGGTTAGTGACAAGAAAATAATTAAATAATTTTTACTAACAAATAAAATACATAATTATAATAAACGAATGATGCAAACATTCATGTCACATTTTCATCGAAAATTTTAATTTCTTTCTTCAGCGGATAGATCAATGACTTAATTTTTTGCAGAAGAAGACTTGTTTACGCTGTGAAAAGAATTGTTTTCCGCTCCATTTGTTGAATTCTTTGTTGTTCTTCATTGTAGCAGACAATGAATTTTTTAGCGAATTTCTTAAGTAGATCGGAAACATGTCTATCTTGGAGTATATTGATTTTTCAATAAATAATTTGATTGGGATTCTTCCGTTTTCATTGAGTGATTTTAGATTATTAAACTATTTGAGTTTATTGAGTAACAAACTTTTTGATTTTATTCTAGCATCATTGATGAACTATACAAACATATCGATAATCAAACTTTGTAATATCTGGCCATTTTTAAAAAAAAAATATTATTGATTTGGGGAAAACATTTTTGGAAACGTTTTCCCCCTATTGTTGATATTGGGGAAAAAATTATTTGGCCAATTTTCTTAAATTGTTTGCACTCTTATTTCGGTCATATATTGTAACGACCATGTTTTTCTTTACTTTTAAAACTCGTCATTTTTGAAAACCCATAAAATTTGAAACCTTTTCTTTTCGATCTAAATCCTTTTGAAGACATTTTTCTTTTTATAAATACAGTGGAAGACTTATATAACTAAAACAAACGTTTAAGAAATACAATTATTTCCTTTTACTTTTTAAATACTTTACAAAACTCTTTACAAATCATTTTTCTTTTTAAATATTTTAGCCTAGCCATCCACAAGATTCGCGCATACAAATCCTTCATCAATTGCTCTTTAATCTGTTCTCGCATGTACCTACTTAAACTATGAGTCTGAGACTCAGTAAATGATATAAAATAAAACGTGAAATGCACTTGCAATGCAGCTTTTAAAATCCATATGCAGTTTTTTGTTTCTGTTTTTTGTTTCAATTTTCCTTTATCTTTTGCATATTAGTTTTTTTTCGGTTTCCGACCTAACACCTTTGGTATAGCAGCTCCGACTACGACCGAAAGCTCTGCTAGCTGTTGTACGCACCGGTGCACAACACTCGGCTCTGGCTACAACTGTCACCTACTAGCGGCCGTGTGCTCCAACGCTTAAACGGCCTCACTAACCATTGGTCGGTTCATCCCGACATCGATCGAGGACTCACTATGTGATAAAGGTTCCATTGCTTCTTCCTTCATACTTAGCATCTTTGTTTGTCGTTTGATGACTCTTTATTTTGGATTTTCTTGATAAAAATAAGTAGATTTTTGTTCATCTTCTTTGTTCTTGATCTTGTCATTGGTCCTCCGATGTTTTGTATTGGATCTTGGCGTTTGGTCATAACTTTGCTCTTAATGGGTCATTGGATCAAATCACAAATAAAACTTTGTGCACAATGCAAATCGAAGCAAATGGGTCCATGTCTCGCTATTTAACCCCACTTTTTTTCGCTAATTCATTAGATCCTTTCAGCAGATTGTTTCGATTGTAGTAATGAAAATATGTAACCCTCGAGTGGATGTAGGGCAATTAGCCAAAACAACTAGGTTTGTTTGTTTATTTTTGAATTTTAAGACTTTAATGAGAGGGTTAGTACAAATATACTCAATTCTAATGTCCCTCAATTCTTTTAATACAATATTGTCTGCTTTGAGCTGAAATCAGCACAATTTTTTCTTAAGGTTGGCTCAAAACACATTGTACTAAGTACAGAGGATAACCCTACTTATAAATTATATATCTTTCATTTTTCCTAACGACGTAAGATTGTGCACCTTCATTACTATTGCACAAACTCACACCTGCGCTACTCTATTTTCAGCATGGGCTATCACAAAAATCCTAGCCGCCGCATGGGCAAAACACTTTTTGTACATTTGCTTAAATTAGAGGAGGCTGATTAATATGTTCTTAATTATTAATTAGAATATAAGAGTCGCGTTTTTGTATCTCACACTAAAGGAGGTCAACAAAAGAATAGCTATAAAATTAGAACAGGCAAAGCTATTTGTCAAATTGCAGCGCAGAGTGAGTCAATGAATTTGCTATAATATGTATGTATACAGTATATACGTATATAATATCTTGCATTTATAAACAAAGGAGCAAAGCTAAATACTGTCACATCCCGGAGAGGAGCCGAGACAGAACGGGGAGCAACCTGGCCATAAATCAAACCAAATCGAACCTCCCGATCCTTTTTCTTTTTTATTTATTTACTTATTTATTTATGCAGCGGAAGTCTTTTAGGAATTCTAATATTTGTCAGAGCCTGAGCAAATGGGCTATACCAAAAGTCCAATAGTGACATCGAGATATAGTGATAATATAAGTCTGAAATAAAAATGCCGAAAGTCCATACAAACATTATTACAACTTTTAAATAAAAGGATTTTTCCTCACACGGACTCTTGAAATAAAATACTGGAATATAAAAGGAATGTCGGATCAATCTTGCGACGGGAACCGGTAATCGTCCAAATTAACACCTGAGCATATATGTCGTTTGGGATGAGTCGACTAAACTCAATAGGGGTATTATTTATATTCAACAATTAGAATAAAAATAAATGAGGGAGCATGCTATGAACAAAATATTTATTTAAAATTGAATAAAATCGACTAGTGAGGCAAAATGTGGAAAACGTCCACTATAGTGTGATATGTATAGAAACTATGTCTCACACAATCTCAGCGAAAAGGGAGTCACTCACAGGCTCTGAACATATAGAATAAGGTGATACTCGGCGATCGCAAAAGCTAAATAAATTACCCTGATCAGGTTTACGGTTTCGCACCTAAAGACACGGAACAGTCAGCTGCTCCATTATTCTATTTAAAACAACAAAACACATCCTCGAACTATCGAATGTGCGTATATAACAACAGGACCATATCACGGTTAATAAAGTGCATGCTCGAAATAAAACATGTCCATCGAAAATAATAAATATAATATCGTAAAAACAGACGGTAAAAAATGGACCCGTCGTTTTTATATGAGAACACGTCTCAAAATAGTCGTTTGGAAAACGATGAAATGTTGGACATAAAATAAAACATCTACTTCAACTGGCCTACCGATAGCTGGGAAATGCTCAATCAATTGAAAAATTAAATTGGTTCGAATTACACGTTAATTCGACGAACCTATAAATATATGGAGATATTCCATTAAACTCCATTTAATCATTTCAAAAAAAATTATTTATGCTCTGTAGTCCCTGGCCAATTGGTCCAAGTTGGGAATTTTTTTTTTCAAAATAAGAATATTGGAACTCTGTTGTGTGTTCCTTGAATGAACGGACTTCCTCTGACGCTGAACGGACGTCCCTTATAAGAAGGATTTCCAAATTTTAAACAGATTCGTTGTTGAAAAATGAAGGATAGACGACATTGTCTTTCAACAAAGGACGTCCCTTGACACTTATTGGACGTCCTTTATAAGACGAATGTTCCAAAATCTTAATAGATCCGTCCTGAAGACGATGAACAATCATCGTTGTCATTCAGGAATGGACGTCCCTTGACACAATATCGAATGTCCTTTCAACACAGTTTTTAACTATGAACATCTCATTTACGCTACAACGGACGTCCCTTGAAGCCAGAACGGACGTCCTTTAACAACCCAAAACGTGAAACTTATTAGATTCCAGTTACAACCAAATTTTCTTCCCTAAAATTTTCATCTCATCAGATGTAAATCCAAAATCAACCATTCTAGACATCTAATTTATCCTTAATACAACTTGAACTTCAATCTCAAAACCAACAGAATTGTCACGACCCGAAGACGGGTCAGACAGAACCGCCGAGTCAGGCGACCCGATCCTCGTAGAGAACCCGATCACCTAGCCCAAAGCGTGTGTTTTAGCAGAAGACTTATAAATATTTAATTCGACCCAAAATGATATGGGCCTAGGTCCGAGTAGGGATCACAAGAAATAACGGTGCATAAATTAAAATGAAATCCAAATACTGTGCAGCAAATCCAAACCAACGGTGTTTAAGGTTTACAGACAAATGTAAATATCATCACCAAGTAACGATAAATTGCTCAAAGGAAATAACAAAACACTTCAGCTCCTGATCTTCAGCTGCTCTTGCCTTTACCTGAAGTTTTAGGGGAGAAGTCGTTTGGGATGAGTGACTAACTCAGTAAAGTATGGCTATACTAGATGCACCTCATGCAAAACTGATTTTCCTTTATTTTCGAAAACAAGGTTATGTTTCTCATTTCACTGTATATGGATTTTAATTTGAAATCTCTTATCATATTATAAATCTGCCCAAAGGCCATCAATGATGCTTTTATCAAAATTTTGCTGTATACATAGACAACTATACCTCGTAAAATAGGTCATCATCATTTTCCAATCCGAAAACGTCACCAGTGAAAAGAGGTGGTCACTCAAGGACTCACCCGCCACTCAGCAGAGAAAAGGTGGTCACCCGTCGGCAACAACACCTTATGAGGCCGGAGGAAGTATAAATGACGATGGTTCGTAGATCCAACACGTCACCCGGGTTGCCCGCGAGAACTCTGCATCGGTACAGCTAATATAAGGGTTTCAAATAAAGGTGAGAACTCTGCAGCGACAACCCGTGCGATAAAATAGAACAGATACAGTTGCTTGCTATATGTAAGCTTATTTAATAGCTAAGATACCTAAAAACTCCAAATCGACGAGGGTTGCCGACGAGTAAACTCAGCTGTCACGCCACCAGTCAAATGAAATGGTACTTAGGTTGACTAAGTCTTAGCGATTGACAACCGTCTGATCCGTGGGACAAAAACCCTGGCCAGGTTTAGGGGCTTGCGACCCAAGGAGACGTTATCACTCTCTCATACGAATTTACGACTTTGAAGAGTTTCAACCTGAGGACACGTCACCAATGCCCCACCTATATTTTCGCAAGTCAAACAATCAACCTTCATGCAGCAGAAGGTATCAAAAGGGGTAGCGGATCCATCCCTCAACATATGCACAATAAATTTCAAACCATGTACGGAATTAAACGTGAGAAAACATACTCCTAATAAAAACTGACGTGTTGTCGAACAGTCCCCGTCATTTTTCAAGTGTGGTATTTCACAAAATAATTATTTTAAAAACGGAATGCGATGCAATGTAATACAAGAGGTATAGAAATTCCTATCTCGACAACGATTCTTTTTGCCAATCGGAGCAACTGTCTCATCGGGAATGGTGGCACACTGGCCGAAATTGTCTAAGCCTGACAAAGGTATGAATGCGAGAATTCATAAATAATTTTAGAAAATACGCGGAGGGTTCTATACCGGGAATAGGAACTCAACCGTCATATACATGTCTCATCTAAGAATTTCACCCAAAATTCTCAAATTCTATCATCAGGTAAACTAACAGTACATCATCCAAACAACTCTCAATCCTCAACATTCAACATTTAGCATAGTGTGCAATATTCTAACAATTAGCAAAACATGTTCTCAACCCCACAAGATTCATCATCCAAACAGAATCCTAAAGGTCTCTTCAAACATAAAATAGCCACAACAATTCAATCATTTGTCTTAGGAGTTATTAACAAAACTGTCTTAACCATAATCACATTCAATGGTGCCCAATGTCTCCAGGTGTCAACAAACAAAGAACAACCATAACCCGACAGAGTGACAAGTTCTCAGAATTTTCCAATCAAGACATTAATAAAACAGAACCCTCGTTCCAATGTTATCATAAGCTGGAGTTCACCATTAAGCAGAACTAAGCAAATCCGAGTATCAACCAATAAGTCAACAGTTTCCTTTTTAGCCAATTTCACCCAACATCATCCCATGAGATAGTAATTGGAAGTAATTAACTCTCCACAATACCAACTCATCCTTGGGAGTTTTTAACAGATAAACTGTGAGCTTAAATCAAAATGAACACTACACTGTAAAACAAAACATAACCGAGGACAATAACCCAGAACAGGAATCAATCAAAACCAACATCATCCTTTTAACAACTCGTCCTCGGTTTCTTTTTATCATCAATGGCAATAACAAAACATGAATCGGTTATCAACTCAGCAAATAGAAAACCATCACCGAAATCAAAACAGTCACAGGGCATTCTCACCTTAATCGTAATCGGAGAAGTGGAGGAAAGCCCAGCTCGGCTCTGCCTCTTCAGAATGCTCCCGGAAGCCTCACCGTCGTCCACAGCTGACGGTTCTCGTCCGTTCACGGCTCGTCCAAAGGAATCGCCCGGAATGCCCAAGTTTTCCGTTCTTGGCCAACATCCTCACTCGCGGAATGCCTCGGACAGACAGTACAACCACCGCGTTCAGAAATCTTCACTCACCTTCAGCCGGCTCTTGCTCGAAAATGTCGAGTCCCGCCGCGCTCCGTCTTCCCGTTTCCCTTTCTCTCTCGGCGGAAGATGTGTTGCTCTATTCCCCTTTAATCGCTACTGCTGCTTCTCTATTTCTTTTATTTTTAATCTTCTCCATTTCTTTTATTTTTAATCCTTCTTATTTCCTTTCTTTGTTTTATTTTTCCTCTTCAATTCTCGCCACAATTAAAATTTCTAATTTAACTTCTCAAATAAATTTTTCATTCAGAAAATTATAATTTCACCGATTTGATAAATTGACTAAATTTACGTACGTGACTACTACGCGATAATTCAAATCAAATTTTCCATAATTTGACTAATGTCAAAGCAAAACAACTTAAACATAATTTAATGAGTTTTACAAGAATTCTTAAAACAACTTAAACATAAAACTCATTATACCTCTCTACGAAGACTGAATGTTCAAATGTAGTCACATCAAGACAATTTTCTCAATGGCTTCCACATCATTCCTAAAATTTGCCGAGAAGTCTCTCTCTCTCTACTCCTTCCTCTCAATCCAGTTGCAAGATTATTAAAGGAGGAAATGCGTGGGGTTGGAATTGAAGGGGGTGGTTGCATGATTGAAGTGAGGAACAATTTTTAAATGCGAACATAAATGCATCTTAACCGGTTCCCCCTCGAAATTTTCAACGCGTACTATGCACCTCTACCCTCTTACATACTCTTAGTTATTACAAATGCAAAACTCAGAGACAAGTCTCAGCGTTTGATCCATCCAACATGGATTCTTCAGGCTCTGTTGCAGTCTCTTCCTGTGAGGAAGAAGCTCGAAAATCTGATAATACTAGGAAACATGGCGGTTGGATCACCTTCCCCTTCATCATAGGTCTCTCTCTCTCCTTTTTCGGTATATTTATATATTGCGTTGAATCTGCAATGGTGTGAGGATTGCGTTTTTTGACGAAACAGGAAATTTGGTCGGGCTGACTCTGGCCGTAGTGGGATGGTCTGCCAACTTGATTGTATATCTGATAGAGGAATTCAACGTTAAAAGCATCGACGCAGCTCAGATCTCAAACGTCGTTAATGGCTGCACCAGCCTTTTTCCAGTGATCGGAGCAATTATTGCAGACTCTTTCTTTGGCTGTTTTTCCGTCATCTCTATTTCTTCTTCCCTAGCTCTCCTGGTAAAATCACTGAAAATTATTTTCGAATCTCAGCTTTTGCATTAGTTTTGGGTTATCACTTTAATATTTTTCTCCTCAGGGCACAATTCTGATAGCCTTAACAGCCATTGTTCATTCTCTGAGGCCTCATCCCTGCGAAAGTGGGTCAAGTTTCTGCGTCCCCCCGTCGAAACTTCAACATGCAGTGCTTTATCTGGGCATTGCTTTAACCTCCATCGGCGTCGGAGGAACTCGCTTTACGACGGCAACAATGGGAGCAAATCAATTTAAAAACCCGAAAGATCAAGGAGTTTTCTTCAACTGGTTCTTCTTCGCTTTCTACGTTGCAGCAGCCGTAGGTGCAACCGCCATTGTTTATGTTGAAGATAACGTTAGCTGGGGATTTGGTTTCGGCTTGAGTGCCGCCGCTAATTTCATCGGTTTAACCATGTTCTTACTCGGAAGTCGCTTTTATCATTACGACAAGCCTCGAGGCAGTCCATTCTCGGCTTTAGCTCGTGTTCTCGTCTCCGCCGTTTGGAAAAGAAGAGCCGGTATTCCGCCGACGAAGGAGGGTTATTACCATGGCGAAGCTGCTGGAGTGGCAAAAATGGCGAATTCAACGCCTACAGAAAGTTTCAGGTATGAAGTTTTGCAAAATAACTACGGTATGAGTACATGACCAAAAGGCAACCATTAAATAATTTTTATTAATAATTTAAACATTAAATTATTAAAAATAAACAGAATAACGTATACTTCAAAAGATTACTTTTCGTGTTCCAGATGATATGTTTATGCAGGGAAAAGACAATATTCGGAGTTACCACAGCATCTACAAGAGATCGACGGAGCAATAATTGATATCTACCACTGCCGGTCTATACGTTTATAATAAAATAGTTGTTGAAAAATAGTGTTGAATAACGAACGAGATTTGGAAAAGATAAAGAGAAAACAGTGGACACCGAATTTACGTGGAAAACCCAAGACAGGAAAAAACCACGGGCAGAGGAGAAATCACTATAGAAATCGGTACAATGAGCTTTGCGGCTCAAGCATATATTTATAAGAAATAAAGGAAACCCTAGTCATACTGAAATTGGTAACCCTAATCCTGCAGGAATTAGGAAACCTCCAATGTGGGCCAAACCGGCCTGACCCAATTAGAATCCGGGTCACACTGAACCCTAACAATCTCCACCTTGACAAGAATTCGACCCTATAAATATAACTCTAGAAAACCTCCTCTTCCACAAATGCCCATCCGGTCGAAATCAGCAGCTAATACCAACCAAGCTCAAACAATGCTTGAACTTGGGTGTGGGCAAAGTCTTTGTCATCATATCAGCAGGATTATCATGAGTACTGATTTTACTAACTGCAAAATCACCACGAGCAACCACTTCACGAACAAAATGATAACGAATATCGATGTGCTTCGTCCTCTCATGAAACATCCGATCTTTAGTGAGAAATATTGCACTCGACTGTCGCAAAACACTGTGGCAATCTGCAAATCTCCACTGAGCTCACCAAACAAACCCTTTAACCATATAGCTTCCTTACAAGCCTCTGTAATAGCCATATATTCTGCCTCTGTAGTAGACAATGCAACAGTATCCTGTAAGGTAGCTTTCCAACTGATAGCGCAACCCCCAATTGTAAAGACATATCCAGTAAGAGATCTCCTCTTATCAATATCCCCCGCATAATCAGAATCAACATATCCAATAACAGGATCTCGAGTTCTTCCAAATTGAAGACAAACATCACTAGTTCCCTGCAGATACCTAAGAATCCACTGAACAGCTCTCCAGTGTTCCTTTCCTGGATTTGCCATATACCTACTAACTGCACTGACTGCGTAAGATAAATCTGGACGCGTGCATACCATAGCATACATGAGAGATCCCACTGCACTAGAATACGGAACTCGTGACATATAATTAATTTCATCATCTGATTTCGGGCATAAGTCTGATGAAAGCCTAAAATGAGCTGCTAAAGGAGTACCAACAAGTTTAGACTTATCCATGTTAAACCTGCAGAGAACTTTCTGAATGTACCCCCTTTGACTTAGGTACAATTTTCCAGATTTCCTATCTCTCTGTATCTCCATACCAAGTATCTTTTTTCGCTGCTCTCAAATCTTTCATCTCAAACTCTTTACTCAGTTGTGCTTTGACCCTTTTGATTTCTTCAATATCTTTAGCTGCGATTAGCATGTCATCGACGTATAAGAGCAGATAAATTACTGACCCATTCTGACTGTTCTTTATGTAGACACAGCTGTCATAATTGCTCCTTCTGAAATCTTGAGCAAGCATGAATGAATCGAACCTCTTATACCACTGTCTAAGCGACTGCCTCAGACCATAAAGGGATTTTTTCAAAGAACAAACATAGTTTTCTTTTCCGGAGACTATGAAACCTTCAGGTTGCTGCATATAGATGTCCTCCTCAAGCTCTCCGTGTAAAAAGGCAGTTTTCACATCCAATTGCTCAAGCTCAAAGTCGTGCAAGGCCAAAACACCCAGCAAAACTCAAATCGAACTGTGCTTAACCACCGGAGAAAACACATCAGTGAAGTCTACACCTGGAATCTGACTGTACCCTTTAGCCACCAACCGTGCTTTGTACCTGTCTTCTTCAACACCTGGTGTACCTTCCTTTTTCTTGAACACCCATTTGCAATTAACCACTTTCTTTTCTTTCGGCAATTCAACTAAGTCCCATGTGCCATTTTTCTGAAGAGACTCCATCTCCTCCTGCATGGCGATCATCCATTTCCCTGAATTTTCTGAACTCACTGCTTCTGAATAAGAAGATGGTTCTTCACTGGAATCAATGCTTTCAGCTACACTCAAAGCATAAGCAACCAAATCTGCTTCACCATATTTCTGTGGAGGTCTAATCTCTCTTCTTGGCCTGTCTCTAGCGATGGAATATTCTGGCGAAGTTGATCCTGGTGATTGTGCGGAAACTGTATCACCCTGATTATCTGAACTGGTCTGACCTGAGGACCCTGATGTCGACCCTGCTTCAACTTCAACCTCAACCTCGCTACCTGATAGATCATTAGTCTTATCTATCAACCCTTTAGGAGATGAATTCCCGAGCATAGCAGCTTCATCAAACACCACATTTCTGCTCACTATTACTTTCTTGGATTCAGGGCACCATAACCTATATCCCTTGACACCAGACGGGTATCCCAGGAATATACATTTCAATGATCTTGGCTCTAACTTGCCATTATCAACATGAGCATACGCGAAACAACCAAATACTCTCAAACCTGAATAATCAACAGGATTACCAGACCAAACTTCTTCAGCAGCTTTCTTATCAAGAGCATTTGACGGAGAACGATTCACAATATAACAAGGAGTAGCAGCAGCTTCAGCCCAAAACGACTTAGGTAAACCAGAATCTGAAATCATACACCGCACCTTTTCCATTAAAGTTCTATTCATACGCTCTGCCACTCCATTTTGTTGTGGAGTTCCCGGGACTGTCAGATGCCTCATAATGCCTTCTGACCTGCAGAAAGAGTTGAACTCTCCCGAACAAAACTCTAAACCATTATCGGTGCGTAAACATTTTACCTGCTTCCCTGTCTGCTTTTCAATCAAAGTCTTCCACTCCCTGAAAGTAACAAATACATCACTTTTCTTCTTGAGAAAGAACACCCAAAGCTTTCTTGAATAATCATCAATCATGGTCAACATATAATGTGCCCCTCCCTTGGAAGGCACTGTTGCTGGACCCCAAAGATCTGAGTGGATGTAACCAAGTATTTCTTTCGTACTGTGAGTGGCTGTAGTGAATGTAACTCTCTTCTGTTTCCCAAAAATACAATGCTCGCAAAACTGTAATTTGCTTGTGCTCTGACCATTCAAAAGTCCTCTTCTGCTAAGCTCATTCATCTCATTTTCACTCATATGCCCCAAACGCATATGCCATAATCTGGTAAGATTTTCATCTGACAATGAAGTACCAACTGCAACATCCCCTACAATTGTAGATCCCTGCAAAACATATAAGTTACCAGATTTTCTCTGCCCCTTCATCATAGTAAGAGAACCACGGCTGATCTTCAAAACTCCACCTTCACCGGTGTACCTGTACCCTTTCAGATCAAGAGTACTCAACGAGATCAAATTTCTCTTCAAATCGGGAACATGTCGCACGTCACAAAGTGTTCTGACAACTCCATCATACATCTTGATTATGATAGAACCAATCCTTGCTATCTTGCACGATGAATCATTACCCATCAACACTGCACCTTTTAGCACTGGCTCATATGTCGAAAACCAATCTTTGTTGAGACACCTATGAAATGTACAGGCCGAATCTAGAATCCACTCCTCGAATGGCTTTGAAATTCCGTCAGACACTACCAGAAGATCTCCTCCTGATTCACACTCGTTTTCTTCAGCGACAACAGCTTCACCAGAATTCACTGGTTGTTTTCCCTTTTGATCAGCTTGCTCTTTTCTCTTATTCTGTAATTTATAACATTCAGATTTAATATGCCCCTTTTTCTGACAGAAAAAACAAACCTTGTTTCTGTTCCTGGACTTTGATCTGCTTTTCGAATCCCTTCTGTTACTATTATCTTTATCGGACCTCTCTGATGTTCTACCCCGGGTGATCAATCCCTCTCCCTGAGTTCCAGATCCAACTACAAGGTGCTTCATCCTTTCTTTTGAAAGCAAAGCATCGTAGACATCTTTCAGAGTCAATGTGTCCCGACTGTACAGAATAGTATCCCGGAAAATATTGTACGATGCAGGCAACGAACATAGCAAAATCAAACCCAAATCCTCCTCATCATATTTGCATTCCATTGCTTCCAAATCCGAAACAATTCCTTTGTTATTTCAGCAGCAGATTTCGCCTTCATGACATCCTCCAAAATTGCATT
>CM039470.1:38946829-39017852 GCA_022433065.1 Begonia loranthoides
CGAAACTTCAACATGCAGTGCTTTATCTGGGCATTGCTTTAACCTCCATTGGCGTAGGAGGAACTCGCTTTACGACAGCAACAATGGGAGCAAATCAATTTAAAAACCCCAAAGATCAAGGAGTTTTCTTCAACTGGTTCTTCTTCGCTTTCTACTTTGCAGCAGCCGTAGGTGCAACCGCCATTGTTTATGTTGAAGATCACGTTAGCTGGGGATTTGGTTTCGGCTTGTGTGCCGCCGCTAATTTCATCGGTTTAACCATTTTCTTTCTCGGAAGTCGCTTTTATCATTACGATAAGCCTCAAGGCAGTCCATTCTCGGCTTTAGCTCGTGTTCTCGTCTCCGCCGTTTGGAAAAGAAGAGCCAATATTCCGCCAACGAAAGAGGGTTATTACTATGGCGAAGCTGCTGGACTTGCAAAAATGGCGAATTCAACGCCTACAAAAAGTTTTAGGTATGAAGTTTTTAATTTATTGTTACCTTTTCGTCTTCCCTAATATTCTCATCACCTTTACAAATTTGTTTATTCATTTTAATGCCCTGTGACAAACATTATAATGTTCCTCCAAATATAAAGATATCATCTAAACTTTAAACTTTATGGATCTAACATGATTTTAGAACAGAGTCAAATTATTTAGATTTAAATGTAAAAATTTGAAATACCTCCGGCCATTGACGATATAACAGGGACGGCTGCTTTCCTTCCTTGAAGAATCGCTTCTAAACCTTTCTCTTCTCTAAGCGATGGTGTATTTCCTTATGAGAAAAGATGGATTAGGGGACCTTCAGATTAATCCTCTTTTATTAACTCTTTCCATCAAAGAGTTACGAATAGAGAGGCACAACATGAACGGTGGCGTTGATGGCGACTTTTGAAAAACTAGACCATACCTTATGAGAAATGTTATAATCCAAAAGCTATAATGGATTATTATTTCTAACATGCCAATCATATAATATAGAAAATTAATAAAACAAATACTCTACTATAAAAAATAATTTTTGCTAACAACTTCAATACTAAATTATTAAAAATAAACGTAGCAAACATTGTGATTACATTTTTTTTTTTTTTAAAACGTTGGAGCTACCCAAGTGGTAGTGTAGAAGCATTATCTCTTGGTTCTATAGATTGGAATTTTGGGTTTAGATTATTTTCAAAGCCAAAATTCAGGGTTTGTTGAGCGTAAAACCTACTCAGATGAGATTTATTGATGCTCAATAACAAAAATCAAGAAAAAAGATAATTATTTTCATGGTGAATGTAGGTTTCTAAACAAAGCAGCCATTAGAGGTGATGGAGATACCAATTTGGATGGGTCGATTGCGAAGCCATGGCGGCTGTGCAGGGTGCAAGAAGTAGAAGACTTGAAGGCTCTGTTGAAGATTCTTCCAATTTGGTCGACCAGTATTTTCTTAAGCACCCCCATAGCCATTCAATCCAGCTTGACGGTCATTCAAGCTCTATCCATGGATCGTCATCTCGGCCCCACTTTCAAGATCCCGACCGGCTCTGTTCTGGTGGTGGTCTTCATTTCCGCATCCCTCTCTCTCCTCATTCTCGACAGGTTCTTCTGTCCTGCTTGGGAGAAATTAACAGGCTGGTTTCCGACTCACTTCCAGCGAATAGGCGTCGGCCATGTTTTGAACGTCCTTAGCATGGCTATTTCCGCCGTCGTTGAATCGCAGCGGCTCAAAATCGCCCACGCCCATCACTCGTCTGACCAATCCGGCGCCGCTGTTGGGACAATGTTAGTATTGTGGCTTTTCCCTCAGCTAGTTCTAGTCGGCCTCGGTGAAGCCTTTCACTTTCCGGCGCTGGTTTCTCTTTACTACCAAGAATTTCCGGTGCCGTTGAAAAGTACGGCGACGGCGATGCTCTCTCTTGTCATTGGGATCTGTTTTTATCTCAGTGCGGCGTTTATTGATCTAATTCGGAGATTCACCGGATGGCTGCCGGACAATATAAACGACGGAAGAATGGACAACGTGTATTGGGTGGTTGCAGTCCTCGGAGTTATTAATCTTGGTTATTTCTTGCTCTGCGCAAAGTGGTACAACTATCAATGTATTGACGAAGATATGGAGGGTGGCAGATCAGACGGACATAATTGAAGTTGATCATAACGTAATTGATCGTACGGTTAATATTATTCAAGAAAGAAGGTTGAAACATCTCAAATGTAACGAGGCCTTCCTAATGCAAGAACATTCAACATCAAATTACTAAGATTATCATATTTTATTTTATTTTTTCCTTGAATTAAAATACTATTTTGATAAAAAAAATATTAATATTAATAAGAGAAATTAACAAAACAACACTTAAAATATTAAGGAAGTAATAACTCAACTACTAAACAATTTTCGCTAACAAATAAAACATTCAACTATAGAAAATGAACAAAGCAAACATAACTGTAGCGTTTTTTCCATTAAGAAACGTTTCTTTCTGCAGAGAATGTTATTCCTTTTACAGTGGAAAATACTCTTTGCACTTCATTTTCTGAAAACGAAGAATTTTTCAACTAGTTTTCTTACTGAATCAGAAACATATTTAACTTGAAGTATATTGATTTTTCAACAAACACTTAATTTGAAATCTTTCATTTTGATATTAAAACCGATTTTGAAGAGATTAATAGAAAATCTTAAATTTTGAAAAGTTTTCTCGTTTTTAATATATTTTTTTTCCAATACATTAACGACGATGTTTGCGTCATTCATTTTTCATAATTCAACGTTTTATTTATTAAAGAAAATTATTTAGTGGTTAATTTTCCCGATTATGAAAATTTAACATTTTTATGAAAATTTCGACAATTTGAATTTCTCTTAAACAAGTGGCCAAAAACGTGGTCATTAACCTAAGGAAAATGAAAATGTCTCAATATAAAGTTTAAGAAAATATAGTGTCACATTTGTTAACTTAATTGTTTTGATGATAAATATGATCAATGGAATAATTAATTTTAAGTTTACCATGATTTGATGATATAGTTATATTTTTGAAAATATACTTAAAGATGAGTATTTAGATGTTCTAACATGTTTGTATAGTCATTAAAATTAATGTTAAAGTTCATAGAATTTGTATAATTTAAATCAAGGAAAAAATATATGAGCGGCTAGTCTATGTTATGACCTGCAAGGGACTCGAGACAGAACGGGGAATGACCCGAACCAAATAACCGAATTATCCGACCTTTTTTCTCTTAAATTTTATTAATTAAAAGTGGAAGACTTAAAATATTTATTATAAGTTAGGGTACCCATTTATGCATGAGTGATGAAAAATGCTAAGAAAAGACTGTTTCAAGATGGGTACCCATTTATGCATGAGTGAGGAAAAATGCTAAGAAAAGACTGTTTCAGAATGGGCGGGATACGCCTATCACTGGGAGAAACCCTGAAGGCGGGATACGCGGGAAGGGAAGAAACCTTGAAGGTAGAATACACCCGAAGGGGAAAGAATAGGGAGTTGGGGTAGATGGGTAGTTCGGATCTAGCCTGGCGGCTAGGATACACCTTCACCTAGTCGGGAAAGGGACTAGTGCGCACACATGAGGTTAGAAGCCGATCAAACTAGGTCATCTCAAAGGACAACCTCCAATCTCCAGCTCAAAGTACGAGTAAAAGACCAATGAACGTAATAAAATAATTGGATTGGGTGGCCCCCATTCCAAGAGGAACTAAAGAGATATATGTATAATTGTTTTTCCTCATTTCTTTATTGGGCGTAAGCTCATGTCCTTACTTGTGCTGTAAGTACAAATGACGAACAGATAATAAGCAGATAATAAACAGATAATGAAGCAGGGATGAAGGATTTGGACAAGCGACGTTGTGACTGGTTAGGCTGATTAGAACCAAAGATGACACGGTTGTAATGAGATTGTATTTGATATTTCAGTTTTCATTTCTCTTAAGTGTATTTAATTATTTAGTTCTTTCGTTAAATCTCTTCATTAATGATTTACGCTTTCGCAACGTTTCAAAGTAAATGATTTCTATTTATGCTTCGATAATGATTTCACAAAAGAGAGTTTTAACAAAGGGTTTTAGTAGCGGTCCGGTTAGCCGCACTCTGATTCATTTTATTTTAAAAAGAAATTTCAAATTTTTACGTGTTTTAAAGGATTTACAAAAAACTGGGTCATTACAGGCAAAGTGGTGGAGTAAGAAGAAAATAGTCGACCAAAAAATGCTAGATAACGCAACAGCTAGTTTTTAACGGTCGTATGTGGTCGACCAAAAAGAAATTGGTCGATTGATTTCTCAGTGTTTATAAATATAAGACACTCTGAGACTTATTGGAACGAACCGGGAATTGAGGCAAAATCGGAGAAATGTAGAAATGCAGCTCCTTAGTTCGAATTCCGCGTTCAACAACCCTCGTCAGCTTGCCTCTATTGTCTGCCGAAGATATCGCTTGTCCGCTCATAAATGCTCGAACAGACCGCAACTCCCGTGTCCGAAATCGATGATTTCCTATTCTGTCCGTTCCCCGCAGTCGTGTCTCCTCTCCTCGCGAAACTTATCAGCCGAAGGCGATGGAGAGAAGCCCTCTTCTCTCTTTTTTTTTTCTCCCTTTGTCAAGAACTACGACGGTTGCTGCTTCTCTTTCCTTAAATCCCCTTTTCTTCATTTCTGTAATTTAAACCTACCCCTTTCCTTTTTTATTTTACATTTTAACCATTTCTTTTCTCTTTTTCTTCAAAATCGCACCGCCTTCTAGGGGTGAGCAAGAACCGAACAAAACAACGAACCGACCTGGAATAGATATTCGGATCCGGTTTGGTTCTAGTTCTTTGTGTTCCCAAATTTGCAAATGGGTAGGAACCGAGAATCGACTCTCGGTTCCGGGTCGGGTCTCAATTCCTGGTTTATGGAACTGAGAACCGACCCATGTTTTGCTCTATTTTTTTGTCTTTCTCATTCAGAAGGAAACTCTAAAGGCCCCACACTCTACTCTGCACTCTCTCTCTCTCTCTCTCTCTCTCTCTCTCTCTCTAGTGTTTCAAAGGTACTTCAAAGTCCCTATTTTTTACAGTTGACTCTGTTTCTCTAGTGAGAATTCTCATACGAGGTAGCCTTCGAAATTAAAAACTTAGTTTTTGTTGATTGATATATGTATATATTTTACGTATCGAATCATTTTATTAGATTCTTGATGGAGATTCTTGACCTTTTCAACTTCAAATGACCATAATTTTGGCTATAAGTGTTAGAATCAGCTCCATAAGATATCAAATCGAAGCTCTCTCAAAGATCTATCGGACCCAAAATCACTTTTTTTGGCCCAAAATCACTTGTTTTTGCCCAAAATCACTCGTTTCAGCTCTCAAATCCGCAGTTGAAGATTTTATAATAGAAAATTACCTGTGACTCTTTGATTTTTCAGGATAGAAACAAAATGTGAGAAACAACACAAACTGTTTCTAAAAAACGCACAAGAAATTCTAATGTGTGGGAGCATTATATTGAGATTGGAAGTCATGATGCAGAAAATAGTAAAGCGCAATGCAAGTATCGTCAGCAAATACTTGCAGTGAATACTAAAAAGAATAACACCTCTAGTTTGTGGAAGCACTTAAGATCGTGCAAAAAGCATATGTCAGATCTTGATAATAATCAGAGCAAGTTGTCGTTTGAAAAAAAGGAAGTTGGAGAATGCTCCAATAAAAAAATGAAGAGCAAATAGAGAAACTGGTTCGGAACCGGAATCGAGACTCGGGTCCGATTATGTGTTCTATTCCTTGTGGTTCCAATTCTTGTTCCTCACTCAGTTCCAAGAGGTCTGAAATCAAAACCGAAAACCGATTTGCCCACCCTTAGTACCTTCTCCCTTTCTCTTTTCTTCTTTTCATTAAATCATTTTCCTTATTTTATTTATTTCTTTTTCTTCCTTATTTAATCTTCCATTCATTTAACTTACTTAATTAATATATATATATATATATTTTTTTTTTTAATATACATATCATATATTAATCAACAAACTTTCAACTCTCGTTCTATTCCAAACATTGCTTGACATCAATTACCGATCAAATTTAATTCACCAATTTCGATTCTTAAATAAATTTTTCGTTCGAAAATTTCTCATTCCACCGATTTAACAAATTGACCAAAATTTCACACGTATCCACTACATGACAATTCAGTTCAATTTTTCAACATTATGATCGATTTTAATGCGAAAAATTTACATGTGGATTATTATCTTGAAAATTCTCAGGTTTTACAATAGGCCCTTGATAAAAATCTAAGTGAAAATGAAGTAGATCAAGGACTTTGGGCATACCATGTCATATGCATATCATAAAATAAATGTGTTGTTCGGCAATTGCAAAAGCCACATAAATACCCTGATCAAGTTTAGAGTTTTGCATCTAAGGACCAAGCACATACGGTTGTCTCAATATTCTAATTAAAAACAAACACACAAATCCTCCCACGATCGAATGTACATAAAGTAAACACAGACCCCAAATATAATTACAAAATATATTCTATATATTAAATAATTACTTATTTAACAAAATAATTTCTGCTATCTCTTTGTTCTTATGACTTAATTTAAATTATCAAATATAATAGCACAGTCTAAATCACACAGTGACACATGAATTCACCAATTTGATTGTTTGATCGAATTCTCACAAGTGACCGAAGATCAACAACACACAGCAAAGACCCAATTAACACAAACAATTTGATTTAAAATAAAACAAAAAATATATTTAGAAAAATATAAAATTCAAAAATTAGGAATTTTATATTAATGTTAGGACATTAATTGATAAATTAAGGTAACTGATTATAATAAAGGAAAAATAACAAATCAACCACTGTACTTTATAATCAATGACAAGTCAACTACTGAACAACTTTTGCCAGCAACTTAAACACTGAATTATAAAAAATGGATACACCAAATATCATCGTTACTTGTTGAGAAACATACCCCAAAGACGATACCGATTCACTAAAACTCTATATAAATTCTAATTTTATATTAAAATCACAATAATTAAAACAATCTTACCAAGAAGACGATATCGAAAAATTCCGACATGATTTGGTTCGTCGTAAAAAATAAGTAGAATTATAAATCATTGCTCTTAAAAATATAGTCTTTATCTTCCATTAATTGATTCATTAATTGTCGTATGTTACACTCATGACTCACCCTCTAATGTTTAAACTATTGTACATAAACAGTCGAAGAAGCGTGACCTCACCCATTATCTAGAAATATTATAAGTTGATTTTGGACTTTACCCTATATTTTATTATTTTCTTTTTTCTTTATTGAGAAAATTGTATTCTTTTAATGGTTATTGTGACATGATGCACGTGAATTGTTAAGAATTAACCAATTGCGACATTTGACGTATTGAATCTGCATTATGATGATTGAACTTGCCTATTTTTCTGGTCAATGTTCGAATTATTTACATTTTAAAACTAATGAATTATATTGTAATTTCATTTAATTAAAATTTAAGATTAATATGTTAAACTTTCAACTGAGAATATAGACAATTTACATTCTAAATTTTTTTTCGAACATTTCTGTCTTTAAATTCATATTTATGTACAAATTAAACCTCAACGTGAACAAAATCTAAATTTGGACATAAGGCCGAAAGAAAATATAACATAAGCTTATACAAATAAAACTTCGTGCACAATACAAATCAAAGCAAATGTGTTCATGTCTTGCTATTTAACCCCCTTTTTTTGCCTGGCCAATTCATCGGTTTTTTTTAACATATTGTTTCGGTTTTATTGATAAAAGTATATAACGTTGGAGTGGATGTAGGGCAGTTAGTCGAAACAACGAGGCTTGTTTGTATATTTTTGAATTTTAAAACTCTAATTTGAGGGTTAGTACAGATATGCTCAATTGTATGTTCCATCAATCCTTATAATATAATATTGTTCGTTTTGAGCCTTACACAATTTTATTTTAATGGTTAACGTAAAATGCATTGTACTAAATAAGAAAAAAAATTATATTTTTAAATTATATATTTTTTATTCTCTCAAGTGACGTTAGATTAGATTGCACACCAGTATTGCTATTGGTTGGTCAGAGCAATTGAGCCATCTCTATTTTTGTAGGGCACACATAAATGTTGACAGCCGCTCGGGCAAACCACTTTTCAAACATTTGCCAAAAATAGTGGGGGCTGATTAGTATGTTCTTAATTATTAATTGGAGAGCCACGAGGTCAACATAAGAATAGCTATGAAATTAGGATAGGCAAAGCTATTTGTCAAATTGCAGCGCAGAGTGTGAGTCAATGAGTTTACTTAGTATAGAATGATTAGTGACTGATTATGCATTTAAATATGAAATTTAATTTCCAGAAGTAACAATTAATAATTGGTAAATAATGTACGCGCGTATTAACCATGAAAGTCAACAATGTGTGGACCCTTGTATGGTGGAAATTGAGAGAGCACAAACTGTGTATATATATATATATATAATATGTATATAACATCTTGTATTTATAAACAAAGGAGCAAAGCTAAGCAATGCAAAACTCAGAGACAAGTCTCAGCGTTTGATCCATCCAACATGGATTCTTCAGGCTCTGTTGCAGTCTCTTCCTGTGAGGAAGAAGCTCGAAAATCTGATATTACTAGGAAACATGGCGGTTGGATCACCTTCCCCTTCATCATAGGTTTCTCTCTCTCTCTCCTCTCTCTCACTCTCTCCTATTGCATTGAATCTGCAATGGTGTGAGGATTGCGTTTTTTGACGAAACAGGAAATTTGGTGGGGATGACTCTGGCCGTAATGGGATGGGGTTACAACTTGATTGTATATCTGATAGAGGAATTCAACGTTGAAAGCATCGATGCAGCACAGATCTCAAACGTTTTTAATGGCTGCACCAGCCTTTTTCCAGTGATCGGAGCAATTATTGCAGACTCTTTCTTTGGCTCTTTTTCCGTCATCTCCATTTCTTCTTTCCTAGGTCTCCTGGTAAAATCACTGAATCTTATTTTCAAATCTCAGCTTTTGCATTAGTTTTGGGTAATCACTTTAATATTTTTCTCCTCAGGGCACAATTCTGATAGCCTTAACAGCCATTGTTCATTCTCTGAGGCCTCATCCCTGCGAAAGTGGGTCAAGTTTCTGCGTCCCCCCGTCGAAACTTCAACATGCAATGCTTTATCTGGGCATTACTTTAGCCTCCATCGGCGTCGGAGGATCTCGCTTTACGACGGCAACAATGGGAGCAAATCAATTTAAAAACCCAAAAGATCGAGGAGTTTTCTTCAACTGGTTCTTCTTCGCTTTCTACGTTGCAGCAGCGGTAGGTGCAACAGCCATTGTTTATGTTGAAGATAACGTTAGCTGGGGATTTGGTTTCGGCTTGTGTGCCGCCGCTAATTTCGTCGGTTTAACCATTTTCTTACTCGGAAGTCGCTTTTATCATTACGATAAGCCTCAAGGCAGTCCATTCTCGGCTTTAGCTCGTGTTCTCGTCGCTGCCGTTTGGAAAAGAAGAGCCGGTATTCCGCCGACGAACGAGGGTTATTACTATGGCGAAGCTGCTGAACTGGCAAAAATGGCGAATTCAACGCCCACAGAAAGTTTCAGGTATGAAAAGAAAATATTGGGAGTAATCACAACATCTACAAGAGATCGACAGAGCAATAATTGACATCAACGACTACCAGTAAAAGACTATTTCATTCAGACTTTACGTTTACGATAAAATAGTGGAAGAAAATGGAGTTTTTGCAGGTAGTGGAAGATATCAATTCTTTCTCTCTCTATCTCTAGGCTGCAGAATCGTCGTTCAGCAGCTCAGATCTGATCAATTATTTAATAGTGCGACTCTACCAAATATTATTTATTTATTTACCTACTGTTTCCATTACCATGGAAACGGGACCATTTTCAAAAGCTATAGTGGAGAACATTGCTAACTACAGTTCACAAGGGGAAGCCATGCGCGACATCTTGGAGATGCACTTTAATGGCGAACGAAAGAACCACTTGGCTGACAATATCACGTTAGACTTGGAGCTACCAAGTGGTAGTGCAGAGGCATTATCTCTTGTTGATAGATAATTTTAGAGATTGGATTTTTGGGTTTAAATTATGATCAAAGCCAAAATTCAGGGTTTGTTGAGCGTAAAAATAATACACAGATGAGATTTATCGATGATCAATGATAAGAATCAAGAAAATGATGATTATTTTCATGGTGAATGTAGGTTTCTAAACAAAGCAGCCATTAGAGGTGATGGAGACACCAATTTGGATGGGTCGATTGCGAAGCCATGGCGGCTGTGCAGGGTGCAAGAAGTAGAAGACTTGAAGGGTTTGTTGAAGATTCTTCCACTTTGGTCCACCAGTATTTTCGTAGGCACCCCCATCGCCATTCAAGCCAGCTTAACAGTCATTCAAGCTCTATCCATGGATCGTCATCTGGGCCCTACTTTTAAGATACCGGCCGGTTCTGTTCTTGTGGTGGTCCTCATTTCCACATCACTCTTTCTCCCCATTCTCGACAGGTTCTTGTGTCCGGCGTGGAAGAAATTAACCGGCTGGTTTCCGACTCCCCTCCAGCGAATAGGCGTCGGCCATGTTTTGAACGTCCTTGGCATGGCTGTTTCCGCCGTCGTTGAATCGCAGCGGCTCAAAATCGCCCACGCCCATCACTCGTCTGACCAATCCGGCGGCGCCGCTGTTGGGCCAATGTTAGTATTGTGGCTTTTCCCTCAGCTAGTTCTAGTCGGCCTCGGTGAAGCTTTTCACTTTCCGGCACAGGTTTCTCTTTACTACCAAGAGTTTCCGGTGCCGTTGAAAAGTACGGCGACGGCGATGATCTCTCTTATCATTGGGATCTCTTTTTATCTCGGTGCGGCGTTCATTGATCTAATTCGGAGAGTCACCGGATGGCTGCCGGACAATATAAACGACGGAAGAATGGACAACGTGTATTGGGCGGTTGTAGTCGTCGGAGTTATTAATTTTGGTTGTTACTTACTCTGCGCAAAGTGGTACAAATATCAATGTATTGACGAAGATATGGAGGGTGGCAGATCAGACGGACATAATGGAAGTTGATCATCAAATAAATGATCGTACGGTTGATACTATTCAAGAAAGAAGGTTGCAAAATCTCTAATGTAATTGTGCCTGCCAAATGCAAGAACATTCAACATCCAATTACTAAGATCGTCATATTTCATGATTTTTTATTTCCTTGAATTAAAATATTATTTTGATAAATAAATAATAATATTAATGTGAGAAATTAACAAAACAACCCTTAAAATATGAAATCAATAACAAGCATTTAATTTTCGCTAATAAACAAAACATTCCACTATAAAAAAATAAAAAAAATAAAAAAATTGAACTGACTAACCATTACTGTCACATTTTTCGTTAAAAAATGTTATCATTTCGTAGAGAAAACATGACTTTATGCAGAAGAAGCTATTTTTTCAGTAGCGTAAAATACTCTTTGCACTTTATTTACTTAATTTTTTTGTCTTTCTTCAGTGTAACAAACGAGAATTTTCTAACGAGTTTCCTTAATAAATCGGAAATATATTTAGCTTGGTGTACATTAATTTTTCAATCAACAGTTAACTTGAAATTTTCTATTTTGATACCAAAATCGAAATTTTCTTATTTTTAACGTTTCTTTCAATAGGTTAATGATAATATTTATTTAATTTATTTTTTATAATTAAGTATTTTATTTATTAATAAAATTTATTTAGTCATTGACTCGTAATTAAATGTTTTATTAATGTTTCTATTTATAATTACAATAAAATTCCCATTTGGAAGTAGCCAAGCCGACAAGTCAGTTACCAATTTTCGAAGAACAGTGTAAAACGACTTGGCATGGGTCGTTTTGGTTGGGATTTCTCGCTTTCTTGAATTATTTCTTCCCCTTTCTTCTTCCATCTCTCTCTCTTCTCCTTTACGATTCATTCAGTATTCAGAATTATTTCTTGAATTATTCCTCTGCAAGCTTTGGTATTTCTTGAGCTCGCGACGCAGGTAAAGAATTTTTTTCCTTTCTTTATGCAATTGTATGGATTGCCCTTCCAATTTAAGATTGATTTTGTATTTTGAGAGTGAATAATTCTGTGCGTGAAAAGAAGCGATTGGTGCTAACCAGTAGCCTCTGCATTCAGAAGGATTAGTATGAAGTTCAGAGGGAAGATTGTTATCGATTCGTTAAAATTTGATTATCCCGAACGCTCATTGACATAGGGTTAACTGTCATGATCAAATTTATTTATTCAGGATTCAATTTGTCTTAAAATAAATTGCTTTTAAATCATATCAAAGGAGGATGTTTATGGCTTTTAGATTCGGCCAAGGTTAATAATACACCGTATACGTAGGATTTATGTGTAGCTACAAAAGAATACAAAGATATCCAGACCTGTTCATAAAATTTTTCTTTCATGGTATCGCATGAGGTTAGTTCTGGGGATTTCCCTGCAACTCCAAAGGGACATAGATCCTAGATTGATAGTGAACTTCTGTAAGTCCATGCTTTATGATTTTTGTGCTATAATAGGTTTTTTTTTTTGTTTTGTTATTATTAATTTATTCTCGCTCTTGGTTAGGCAAATTTAGAGTTTAGATCCTAACAACCTTCACATAAATATGGAAGCGTGAACTTTGTGACATGAAATTTTGATCTCAAGAACTTAGGACTTCTTCGTGGAGTGAATCTGGATTTGAGTGCTTCTTTTGCATTGAACATTTGATTTTCTAAATTGATTATTTTCAAAGGGTTACACAATTTCTATCTTATTTCATTAGTTTGGACTGAACATCTGCATTATGGGAAGACCCAAGGATAAAATTCTTAGCTATAACGATATAGCGCTCAGGAGATCGGACTTAGACATACTCAGTGGACCGTATTTTCTTAATGATCGAATTATCGAGTTCTATTTCAGCTACATATCATCAACTCTTTCTAACAAGAAGGTCTTACTAGTTCCACCTTCAATTTCTTTTTGGATAATGAACTGCCTTGTTCAAGAAAGTCTCAAAGATTTCTTAGAACCCCTCCACTTGCATGATATGGAACTGGTGCTATTTCCCGTCAATGACAATGATGATGTGACAGTAGCCGATGGTGGATCCCATTGGAGCTTGCTCACCTTTGATCGGATGCATAATTTGTTTGTTCATCATGATAGCAGTTGTGGGATGAATAACAGGTATGCTAAGCGACTCTATAATGTTCTAGTCCGATCTATGAGCAAATCTAATGCAGGATATGAAGAATGGAGGGAATCACCCCAGCAAGTAAATGGTTATGATTGTGGATTATATGTTCTAGCCATTGCAAGAGCAATCTGCAGCTGGTATGTGCAGAGTGAAGAGGAAAATGGAAATGAATTGTGGTTTCCTTCTGTGAAAGAGGAGATCACTCCTTCTCTTGTTGGTGGACTGAGAAATGAAATCTTGGAGCTGATCAGAAGTCTCATGGCAACCAAGTAAGTTTGCCTATGGTGTAAAATGTTCTATATAGACATACTGAAAGAGTTCAAAACAATGCATCCAAAAATTGATCTTGAAAATGGGAATGTTCTTAGCTAAGACCATATTCTTTCACTTTAATCAGCCAGATCTATCTTTCATTCATTTACTTAGTTTATCTTTCCTCTATGGTTCATGTGTATGTCAAAAGGGAGGGTAGAGTTTAACAAAGGACCAAGGTCTTAAAAATTGAATCTTTTTGGGTCTAATTTTTGAGATAATGCTTCTTTGGCAGGGAAGGAAAGGTCTTCTCTGAGTAGGTAAAATAATGATAGATCAGCATTTCTGTTCCATTCAATATTGAGTAATGATAGAATAAAAAAAAAAAGACAATTATGGGAAACGGATGATTAAAGTTAATAATTTATAAAATGAGCTCTTAAAATAATTAATTTGTGACAATATTATAATAAACAAATATTATACTATTTTATGTCGATATTATTACTCTTCATGCTCATATTTCTATCTTTGTTGTTTCTTCCACAGCACCCCAATCTTTCTTAACATGTTTCCATTCTTCCTTTTCAGCAAATCATCTTCTTCAATCCCATCGGTATAAGGCGAGTTTCTCCCGATAATCGAATCATAATTTCCATCCAATGATTCCGATTGGTTGATGAAATTCCCATTCTTGCCTGGCGACATCATATCTGCGGCCGCTTCTGCTGCCTTTCTCCACTGATCCGATTGCACTTTCAGCCTTCTCATCTCGGCCTCTAATTCAGCATTTTCAGCCTGAGCTATTTCCAGCTCCTCGGCCACCTTTGCGGCTTTCCGCCCATTTCTATCTGCCTCTTCCGTCTTGTTTTGCAGCTTCGTCAGAGCTTCTCTCTCTGCAGCTCTTGCAGCTTCTACGTCCATTGATATTTCATTACCTTCACCTTTGGCTGTTTGTCTTCTGTTGATTTCCATTGTAAGCATTTCATTCAACTCTGATACACACTGAACTTTTGTCTCCTTGTCCATATAATTAGCCTTCAAATCTGCTAGACACTCCTTCAATTCCATCAACTCTTTTTTGAGGTTTGATTCTTTGTCTATGGATCCTTTTTGTTTGAGCTTCGAATGCAGCTCCTCGTTCTCTTCCGAAATACCCTGTAATTCAGTTTCCTTATCCATCAGGTTGGCCGTCAAGTCTTCAATATCTGCTTTTGCTTTTTGCAATTCCTCCTCCAGAACAGCCTCTTTCAAACTCATCTCTGATTTTATCTCCTCAACTAGATCATAAGCTGTTCTAGTCTGCACTTGGCTCTGAATTTGCTCTTCATGGTATTTGGTCTCAGCAGCTTCCAAAGCAGATTTTAGTTCTTCAACCTCTGATTTCAGGGATTGAATCTCATTTGTGTCTCTAATCTCTTGATTGTTTCCAACTTTTACCTCAACTCTGTCGAGATATGTCTTTAAGGTGGTTAGCTCCAAAGAAATTGAGGTGCTTTCACCCATGGCTGTCATACTCTCAGACCTGAGCTTCTCCACTGTTTGTTTGATATCTTCCAGTTGCAGCAGAGCTTCATCAAGGAGCTCTTCCATGGAAGACTCTATTTCTTTGCTGTCATTTGATTGGTTTTTAAATTTCTTAACAAAAGAGAGGATATCTTCTAAGTTCACATTCAACAAATGGAGATTTTCTTTCATCGATTCGAGCTGCTTGGTCTGTCCAGCCCCGGATTCGGCCACCAGTTCAAGGCGAGCATTGAGCTGCTGAATCACTTTCATGGCAGATCCCAAGCCAACACAATCTACCGACTGCTGTTGACAAACAGGTTCCGACTTTGCCTCCCTTGTTCGATCTTCTTCTGATATCTTCTGAAATTCAGATAGTTCGAGAATTTTCCTCTGCAACTCGTCGAGCCTAGCAGACGTGGCCAAGAGCTGTTTCTTCGACTCCCCAGCATCTTGCTCAGCCTGCTTTGTTAATGATTCAGACAAAATTGACTGCTCTTTCGCATTGCTTAGGTCTTCCAGAAGTTTAGTTATTTGAGATTCCAACTCAGATATTCTGCTTGGTTGCTTTTTCTAGATCCAGAGAAAGCAAAGTTGAATCAACAAAATCTAACTACCACAAAAGCTTCATGATGAAGAAGGATGATTTCAACTCATTTCAAAGATTATACGGTAAAGTATAATTTAGACCCGTAATTTTATTTTTATTTTTTGACAAATTGAGGATCATCTTTCAACTATTATCAATTCAGACTTTATTATCAATTTATTAGTTAAATCTAGCATGTTTACTCTATGTTTTTCATTTACTTAGATGTTTTCATCCAATTTCTAACTTTTCAGCCGAGTTTTAACTTGATTTTGAACTCTGTTGATCTCTTGATAAAGTTTCAAAGTGTCAGAGGAACTCTGTATATACGTGTTAGATTTAATAGATATATGGACAATAATGTCTAAATTGTTGACATATAAAGAAATCAAAAATTATGATCTAAATTACATTTTACCGAATCTTATAATTTCAAAAAAATATAAAGGGTTCACTTAGAAAAGAGTACCTCGAAAACAGGACTCCTCAGAGAACTTCGCTCAACAACTTTCGAGCTTCTTTCATTCGGCATTTTCCTTGCATTATTTGAGACTGTAGTAGCACAGTCCAAAGTTTTCGGCCTGAGTTGCCGTGGGGATACTTTCTGAGGCGGATCCGACGAGGAAGTTCTTCTTGAGCTACATTAAGTTCAATAAATCAAAACAAGATAAGAGATGAACAACTCTTCAAATTCCATTTAGATGCCTAGAAAAGTTCAATGTTAAGAAGCTTCTACTCTAACTTAGAAGCATTAATGTAATTATCAGCAAAACCAAAACTCTTGGAAGTCAAAGGATGAACAAAGATCAATGACAGCTATACTCTAATAAGCTTTCAATGGGCAAACTTTTTACCTACAAACTCCCTCAATGCTTCTTATGCTCAAAGTCGTTTTTTTCGATTAATCTTTCTCACTTATCGTTCGCTCATTAGACACAAAGCTCGTTCTAATATCGTGGGCAATTAGTGCCGTTGGCACACCTCGTAGGCTAATTCATTCTTTTTCCGTGACAACGTGTATCGCATGATCCGTCTTAAGCCCCTCGGAAGTAAGACCGTGACAGTTGCATCGAAAGTCATCATCTTGAACCTTACTCGAATTCTGGTGGAGTTGGGTCGAACCCGTATCTAATATTAGGATTTTCTATTTACTCTATATTGACGTTTGACTCGCAAAACTCATTGTACCATGATTTCCTAATAATGAATTTCTCTTATGCCCGTAGTTTTTTTTTTCCGAGAGGTTTTTCCACGTAAATTTTGGTGTCCTTATTTCTACGAGTTTTTATTTTTCCATTTTCTCGTTCAATCAATTCTCAACAATTATACAGCCATCCTTTAAGAATTATTTTAAAAAACAGAAGCAGAAAACAATTGAAAGAGAAAACATCATGTTTTCCGAAGCTTCAGATTAAACAGTGTTGAAAAACTGAATTTAGCAAACTGTTTAAACTTTTTTCTTTTGGGGTATCGGTGACCGCAGCCGGGTTCCGATCAGAATAATGATTTATTTTCAGATTCAATAATATCATGGAAAACACGTAGGTTCTTTTATTCTGTCTGTCAAGAACAGTTTTCAGAAACACCTGCCAGTCATACCCACATCCTTTTTGTGGTGCAAAGAAGACCGAAGACCAAGGCGAAGGAAGACTAGTACCATGAGCATTGAAGATACTGAATAATTATGCAAAATGAGAAGAATTTGCAGAGATTTTAAGCTTCATCATCAACAGAAAGACATCCTCAAATTTACTCATGAAATCACCTGGGTTTTGGAGTCTGCATAGCGTCTCCTTTGGAAGCAAAGTGAAAGTGGGTTTGATCAGAGGTTGGCTGCTTCAATGCTGGCTTACCCGCAACGCCTGCAAGTAAGCAAATTTTGAGGATAAAATTACAAACAAGGCAAGAGAATCGGATGCAACTGTACAAAATGAAATAAATGAGACGTCAAAAGACAGACATGTGCTCGTTATGATCATCGCCAATAAATCCAAAGTGGCCCAAATAAACCAGATTATCATTATATTCTCTGAAACAAAAACTTACCCATTTTTCAGAAATATCTTCCGAGAAATGGGCTTTGATCAAAAACAAGAAATTGTTGAAAGATACATGCGAATTCCACGACTGCCCTTTTATCTCAAGATCTAGTGGGGTGAAAGGGAGCGTGTTTTTCCGTGATTTCGAAGTAAAGATCGAGTCTTTCTTGTCATTACTAATGGGAAGTTCCCTCCTATTGTTTTGCCGTGATTGAAGGGAAAGACCAGATAATTTAATGTGGAGTTTGAATGTTAGGAAAAGAAAAAATGGCACGCTATTTGAGGACCGCCGGGGTCGGACTCATCATGAATGGGGTCGTTTTGCTTTACTGAACTCCGAGTGATTTTGTTCGGAAACAAACGAAAAAGGCAAGGATAGACACTACAGAGGGAAGATATGAAACAAGCGAGGAGTCATGCCCAGATTTAGAGTTAAGAAAGTTGGAAGGAATGCAAGGAGACCAAGTGCTGGAGGGGTTTCAGAGAATCGATCCGCCTTTCGAGGATTGGGGACGGCGAAAGGTCGGCGGCTTTCCACTTTCGAGCTCGAAAATCGAGCAATATTCCTATCAATAAACTGGAAAACTTTTTCTAGTAATTTAAAATTAGTTCAAAAATGGGTACAAAAAGAACATCATTACATTATCAGCGACAGAAGGACTACGAGAAAAGAAGGCGACGGAGGGGAAAAAGGGACAAAAAAGCTTCGGCTTGTGACCTGTTTGGCTGCCGAGAAAAGATGAGAGAAAACTAGACAGAGAAAATCACCGGTTGAATCTGCAGAAAACATGGCATTGAAGCTTGATTTTTCAGAAAATATGAAATGATAAGCTAAAAGACATTTCCATTTACTACTCAATCTCTCCCCCAACTTTATGTAGCCATTCCTTCAGTAGCCAAACAGTAAAATCGCCTGGAAAAGATTTAGAAAATGGAAGACATTTTGTAGGCTCTTACCCGATGAGATATTATCCTTAGTTGGTCCTCAGAACCATGGAAGAAGCAACCACGGTTTCCAAAGTCTCCTTCTGCTTCTCCTCCTGACACTCAACGTCTGTCTCTCTCTCTCAGACTTTCCTGTTTTATTGCAGTAGAGAATGGAATAAGAGAGAGAGAGAGAGACGTATAGTAAAGAGTACAGCCAATTAAATCATATTTTTAAGTCCGCCATTGTAAATTAAGTTTTGACCATCGAAATGTTTCAGAATATGAGAGATTGGAAGCTATTCTCTAGGTTTACCCTATATTTAAATCCTTCCCATGGAAAAGCTTTCTTTTCTGGTTAAGGGTCTATCCATGGCTGGGGTGTGCCTACAGATGGGTTCAAATCATAACTTGATTAGTAAGTTTCATAAATGAGACCTTCCTTAGCATTATACTTAACACATGCATGAGAATTGAGAAGAAAGAAACCATTTTTTTTAAATTCCAAGCTCCAGCTCTCAATGCATCGAAGAACAGAGACCTGGCAACAACTTGATTGGATTGATAAACTTCTTTACCTTCTTACTTTCAATCGCGATTCTGGGCGGAGGCATATAGCTAAGCAGGAGAGCTAATAATACAGACTGCCTTAAATTTCCCCCAATGGCCGCTCATCATCATCGAATCTCGATTCTGATCGTTTCCTTTGCCGGTTTCTTCCGGAGCGTGCTATCGCAACACCTTCTTGCTGTGGCTTTAACGGTTTGGTATGTTCTTTTATCATCGCTGCGTTGATCGGGTTCATCATCTTCGCCTATGGAGTTACAGCGAAAGGGTCGGGTCGAGAGCAACCCGTAATGGGCTATCTGGACTATCATTTGGAAGATTACTTGGGATGGTTTACCCGAGGCGGGCTCAGACAAAAACACTGGATCAAACGACTCAAAGAGAAATTGATCATCCAATCCAAGGTTTAACGACAAAAAACTTAACTAAAATCTGAGGCATAGCACACACGAGATGAGTCAAATTTCATATGATCAACTATACTCAGTATCTGCAGTTTTTACCTTGAAAAAATGGGAAGTCTTTTAGGATGAGCGACTAACTCAATAAGAAATCTTATACTATACCCAGAGGCAAAAGAAAACTAGTTTGATCATTTTATTTTAAAATAATGAGTCAATAAAAAAAATGTAATGCATGAATTTACATTCATTAAAATTTTTTTTATCTTTTCTAAAATATGATCCACGAGCCATTAGTAGGGCGAATATCAAAAGCAGTGCTGCATACATATGCAACTTTATATAATGTAGTGCTACCATCGCTTTCCATAGAAAATAATCCCAGTGAAAATAAAATTATTTACAAGCCTTTACATATAGAATGTCTGCAAGACGCGTGAGGGAAATGGTATGATCTGTTAGAAGACCAGTCAATCGTGTAAGGGAGAAAAAATGATTGTTTGAAGACCAGTCAATCACGTAGCAAACGTAACAATAAAACATCATGATCAAGTTTAGAGATTCGAACCCAATGCCACATCATCATTGTTCCAAAATCTTGTCTCACGTACAACCATAATGTATATGCAGTATAGTAAAGAAACATTTATCTCGATTAGTTGCCTTAGCAACCAACCAGAATGTGTTATTGGGGATAGACATTGAAACTAGAAATACTGTTAGAACCTAAAACAAAACCATCGTCAAAATCTCACATAAAACACTAGGGATAATGGATGAGTCTGAAACTAGAACTAGAAATCTAATTCGGAAGAAAACGATATATGACCATGAACTTCACCAAGACGCTAACATGCCTCGGTGACAAGATTTTTCATAGAACTCACTGTGTGGTTATCCAAACCCTCATTGCGGATGACCTAATTGTTGTTGCGGTCTCAAGCAGCAGAAGCTCAGACTGCTACTATGGATGCCCAGACCTACGTCGTTCACGGTCATTCGTCTCAAACGGCAGACGACGAAGATGACGTTTCGGCGATGGATTTCACAAACTGTAACTCCCCGTTTATAGAAATCAATTTTCTTTATTCCAATTTTATGGAAAATTTAAAATTTTCTTTAAATCTTTTGAAAACGTATTGTGAAGTAAGAAATCAGAGTAATTTAGCAGAATAAATTTAAATCATAATTTAAATGTAGCTCACGGACGATGATGATCAACGACTCGGACGTCGTCATCACTCGTCGTGGACAACTCGACCTTGGCAGGGACTTTTTCCCTCTCGGCCCGTCGTCCAACCCACCGAAGGTTTGAGCTTCGCACACCGCGGCTCAGTTCTTTGCCAAGTCGCATTTTCAGACTTGCACTCCCGATGAATTTCTGCAAGAACAATCAATGTATAAGGTCTAGTTCACCGATTCCTAACAATCCAAATTCATCCAATCCAGAAAACCAAATAACAGTGAACGATAAAAATTCAATTTTTGAATACCTCCGATACAGATTTTTTGATTTTGAAGGCATTGACTAACACTGGAACAACCAACGTTCTGCCTTCGAAATTGTAAGTTAAATCGATGTCCGATTTCCTCCAACATGTTCCAACTAAAATTTCACAATTTTAACCAAAAATCGAAAACACAGGCGGAGAACAAAGGCTTACCGTGGTCGACAATTGAGCTTGGTTACAGAGTCAATATCTTCCCCCAAAAATGACCGATTATAGCGCTGTCCGGCAGAAGAACTTCACCGTGAGAAAGAGAGAGATGGGAGGTGAAGAGGGAAATTTTTTTTTTTTTAATTGACAGATGTTACAGTAATGGTCAAGAACAGCTCTGCTATGTCTGTGACTCCTGCAAAGCCGGTGTTCTTGCCAGCCTCAAGAACAGCTGGAGAAAGGTTTCTCCGATCAACATCATCATATTAATCATTCTCATCGTTTTTTACGTCATCGGATGTGCGGGTTTCGGAAATAATCGCCGGAGAGACAACTACGAGTCCTCCGGACAAGCTCGGAAGACAAAAGCACAACCTAGTATGATTCAACTACGAAAATATATGTTCTTGTTTCAGACTTTATATGGGTGTTTCTTAGAATCTGATAATTCGATTGTTCATCGCTGTATCTGCAAATTGAGTTCTTTGCATCAGTTGCTTCATTTTCAGCTCCATGAACTCTTTCAATGGCCATTTGAAGCTTTGGGAAATAAGCAAACTGACCAAATGATGAACAGTTACTCCAATATTCCCATCAAAGACATGGTCTGAGACCTGTAAAACTTATGAACTGTTTGAGTTGGATCGACTTGTAGAAAAAGCCAAGATTGAGGATTAGCCAGACCTGACTCGCATCCGTGCCTGTAAGAAGACGCTGCTCATCGATGAGTAAAACGACGTCGGTTTAGCTCAGACTTGGCCCACATACATATGATAAGCCCAATAGGGATAGCCTACTCTTTGTGTTTTTGCCAAACTTCAATGTTTTTTTAATCCTAAATTTAAAAAAAAAAAAAAAATGGGAACGATATATTTATGCTCTCTAACTTGATAATTATATGTTGTTTATCGATAGTTGCAAGTTATTTTTTTTACTTAAATATTTATTGATGTGTTGTAATTATTTTATCTGACACGTAAATGTCACAATACTGTAAAATTTAGAATGTAAAATTAAAATATAACAAAGTCGTGTGAGGCTCAATACAAAATGAATACTATTGCATTATTTGTTGAAAATAGAGATGTTACATATGGTATCATAATCAAAGTTTAACCGTAAATGTGACTGACATGGACTTTGGGTCTCCCGAGGGTAAATGATTGCGATGACCCATTCTTCTGAAGATTTGAGGGTGAGGACCAAGCAACGAGATTACAGGTCTTGGATAAAGATATAACAATAAGATCTCCTTTCCAACTAGTAAAAGACTTTTTAGGGTATATTCCAATAACAAAATCACGTACATCCTCACCGAAAACAAATAATACTGTACTATTTAATAAAAACCAAAATGTTACGTATTTGATCAGCAGAGCTCTAAAATCAACCAAATTAGATGGTTTTTCCTAGCAAATGATGACGGGAAAGAAATGGAAAATGGTCTATAATTTGAAAATCATATAAGTTTGGTAAATAGTGTGGTTTCTTTCCACTAACCTATTTAGTGGAAAAACTAGTTGCAAGGGAAGAATTTTTATTCTCAGAACGTGCGAAATGTATTTAAGTTCTTGAGATGGAAGGACGATAAATAATCAAAGAACTCTCCAAAGTGGACTTACAAATCAACGCGATTTGAGAAAGCTTAAATTGGAAATCCGAGGCCAAAGGTTTCAAATGCTTCGGCTGAAATTTTTGAGCAATTTTTTCGGTTTGACTCCCACAAACATTGAAGTCATCCATTGCTTCGTTATGTCATTTTCTACTCGAACGTAAACATTTATATAACTTAAGTTTTATGAAATATTATTCGTTTTCGCTTCTGGGTTCGCTCTATTATTCCAACAACACGAAGAAAAAGTAAAATTAAGAAGGAAAAAAGCATTGATTTGGAGTATACAGCTTAGGTGTTTAGGTTTGTATCACTACTCAACAAAAGAAGTCTTTGAAATTTTGGTCCAAAGTGTTGAAGAATGATGTCCATGGTCAAATGTCTTGTTGGAGAACGTGGAATTGTTAGCTTCTTTCCCTGTTCATCAAGGCAATGAGCAATTTAATTAGAAGCTTCATAAACCCTATCCATTGTATATTCAATTTAGATAAATCCACACCGTCCAAATTCTCGAGATGAGAATCGAGGGCCCCCATTGAATTTTCATTTATAAAGTGTGCAACCTTGATTAAAGATGATGCTTTGAGTACACATGCCGTGTGATTAAGTTCACTTTAAGCCAATAAATACATGCTTTTTGCGACCTTTGAACATTGATAAGAAAATCACTTGAAAACGCTATGGAAGACCTTTCAAGCAATAGAAATATAAAGTGCTGTAAAGTTACGCAGTGGAAAACAACGCTTCAAACCGACCTAAACAAATGAAATTTCAAATCTAAGTGTAGAATACATTAATACTGTTGCCCGTAGCGGATGAGCACGTGTAGTATGATCCAACATGCGAAACTGAAATTCATAATCTTTATTCTTTATGATCCGTAAATCGTAATCGTTATGTTAATGTCGACATTAAAAATTGAATATAAAATATACTAAAATCCATGAAATTAGCTTAAAATATAGTTTCTAAAGTCTGTCGTCGAATCTATGGCCAATTTTTGAGATCTACTAGGTCAGAACTGCTGAGATCTTCTATCTCAAAACGGTTTTCTCTCAAGAAAATCTTCTATATTTTCTAAGCTAGTTCGAAACTCGGAGAACAAAAATGACTAATCGTTTGATCTAGAGACCATAACCCTGTATTTATAACTTATTGATCGGTTCTTAGCTCAACCCGTCATTAGACATCTGGTATGTATACGTTAAATCTCACACATTATTATATGTTTAAAACCTAATAATCTTAAATTATATTTGAACTCTCAATATAATTATTAAATTATACCCTTTTTGCTTCTAACAAGCCAATTAGAGATTTTGTGCTCATAATGTTTGATCATCCCTTTGCTAAAAAAGCCAACTCTTCTAGAATAATTTATCCAACTTATTAAATATATTCCTAATAATTTTTTTTTCTAAATAATAAAATTTAGCTTGCCTCAACCATCGTAAAGTTGGGCATTTAGTTCGATAGTCATTTGCTCATAATTTCCAAAAAGTCTCCATTGATAATGACAAAGCATATGACTCATCATACTCCCCCGTTCTTACTTCATTGCATGCACCACGAGTTGACTGACCCTCAACCCACCCCTACCCCGACTCCCTCGCCCAGGTCTCCCTCTCTTTTCCTCCCTCCCACGAGAGTTAAATGGTGTGTGTAAACCGTCATTTATGTCGCACTTATGTAACATGTTCATAATTCGGGTTCTTTTATCTTCTATAATCTCAAAGTAACATGCAGTCTATAACTAGAGACTTCCCCCCGAAAAAAAGTGAGTGGACAAGTTATTCTATAACTTTTCAAATGCAGTTTAAAGAACGTGTCGTTCGTTGTGTTACATCCATAGTTCGAGACGCGATATAACAAATCTATGGCCTCTTCTTGATCAAATTAAATATTAAATAATATAACATGACAGTCTCTGAAGTCGAAATTCATCTTATAACTGATTGATATATGATCGTAGAAGAAATTATCTAGGAGTCTAGGGTTTGGTTACGTCACATGTACATCTATACTAGATGTACGTAAATGTACATAACTTCATAATATTCACAATAGTATTTCATACACATATATTATAAAGTCACGCTCCATGATTAATTATATCTTATGATAAAATTAGAAAGGGTAGATAAGGAAGTTGCAAGGTGAAAGAAGAGTTATATGGAGCAAAAAGGAGGGGTGTTTTGGTCATTTTAAATAAAGAGAGGAGGTGATTATTAGGTGGGAGTTAGCAAAGTAGAAAGATAGCACTGTCTCGTTGGTGGCAGCAGGCTCCATCACTCACCAAATAGCTTGGGCATTGGTCAATTGGCCACGCGTCTCTTTGCCAATGGCTGCTATACGCTGACTAGACTCGAGTAGTTCATCAATTTAATAGGAATTTTTGGATTATTTCAACTAATTGGCTGTTTTGTGGAAAGTGAAACATTGCTAATGTCTTTGTAATTTTGTGACATTTCTACTCAGAATTGGAGAAATTTGAGGTGACTTTATTGTTTAAATGGCTTGACTTGTCTTTTTAAATAATATAATATTTTCTAAAAAATTAAATGAAATTCCAATATTATTAATGTATAATTAACGTATAACGTCTCCAGTTCTTCAAGTACAATATTGTCTGCTATAGGCTTAAACACTTACAGATTTGTACTAGGTAGTGATGAGAACTCTACTTTTTCCACTCTACCAAGCGATGTGAGATTGTGCACCTGCACTGATTATATGAGTGTGATGTCTGCAACTGTGCCACATAATTAGGACATTAATGATTCCTGTAAACATGAATGACACTTATCTGCATATACCTAAATATTTAATGCTTACGTATGCTTATCTTATTCAAGTTAATTTTGTCATTTATTCATTAATTTTTTTTATTTATTCTAAAATAAATTATCAAAAAATATGAAATAGTCGGTCGAAGATTGCTGAAGTCGCTTTAAATGTTAGCCACGCTTCGCCGATCTTAGTTTTTTTCGATGAAAGTACGGTTTTCAAAGTAAAAGATTTGAGATTTCATGCAAAAAGAGTAAAAGCACAAACCTAACTATGGCAATTGGAAATTTTGTCTTGATAAAATGGGACGTAATGTAACAAATTAATATTTCTAATTATGACGTCACGTGACGTCATCTTGCATCTTCTTCGTTTCACTATTTATACTCGAGGTTTGGTCATCCGTTTCCATTCAGACCACAGGACTCTCTCTGCTTCCTCTATCTGGTTCTCTTTCTCTCTCTCTAGCAGTGGAGACCGGTGGGAGATGGAGAGCAGTGAAGTAAATACATCTGCTTCATCAAACCCTGCATTTTCTTCGTCTCCGGTTTCAGCCTCTTCTCCTTTTCCTCAGGGAGTGTCTTTGCATGTAATTGTCAGTCCTTGCGCGGCGTGCAAGATTTTGCGGCGGAGATGCGCTGAGAAATGTGTGCTGGCGCCGTACTTTCCTCCCACTGAACCGGCGAAATTCACCATAGCTCATCGGGTTTTTGGTGCCAGTAATATCATCAAGTTTTTGCAGGCATAATTTCAGAAAACCTAAGAATCCATTTATTATCTTGTTCTTCTTCTTTAATTTTGAAAAATGGCATTGATCAGAAAACATGAAATTCCTTCGCTCTTATACATAATTATGTATAGTTTGAGCGGTAGGTTTGAATTTGCATCTTCATCTTTCTTTTTTTGGTCTTCACACTTGATGGGTCATCATCTTGAACAAGAACATTCATGAAGTTGCATGGAAATTGCTTAGGCGCCCGTTACTGTCCTCATTATTTTCAAATTAAATGTTCATCCTCTGAGAATCCTATGACTAAAATATAATTGAAATTTCAGACCATTGACGCTGAAAAATGAAAATTTTCAGGAGCTACCGGAGAGTCAAAGAGCCGACGCAGTAAGCAGCATGGTGTACGAAGCAAGTGCGAGAATAAGAGATCCAGTTTACGGATGTGCAGGCGCCATTTGCCAGCTTCAAAAGCAAGTGAACGAGCTTCAAGCTGAACTAGCCAAAGCCCAGGCCGAGCTAGTCAACATGCAGTTTCAGCAGACCAACCTCGTCTCTCTAATTTGCAGAGAGTTTTCAGAGTCTTCTCAACCATGTCCGAATCATCACCACCGTCAATCTCTTGATGATTTCATTCAGAACGACCCTCATTCTTACCTCACGAGCAACTCTGGTTTCTTCGAAGACGGCTCCATGTGGGAGCCTCTTTGGACTTGAGGAGATGATGGAACGTTTGGTTTTGATCGCTCTCCAACTATTCGATAAAATGCCTCAACGAAGCTCTACCCCACAAGAAGGATGAACAGAGTAGAAGAATGGAAGTCAAAAAGTCAACATATTAGGCTTCTTAATTAGGTTATAGATCAGGTTTAGACTAAATAGAGTTTAATTAAGAAAGAAATGGAGGGAAGAAATTGTTGAAATTTTTCACTCCAATTATCCTAAATTATCCAAACATTTGTGTTCATTCATTTACAAATATTAGTGATTTTGATGAACATGCTTTTTTACACATTAATTAAACAAATTAGTTAAAATAATATCTAAAATGTAGTCTTTTAGTGCAACGCCTAAGTCTGCTTAGTATAATATTGTCCGTTTTAGACTAATTGTCATACGATTTTGTTTTTAGGATTAGCTCAAAACGTGTCCTATCAGGTAAGAAGGTAAATAATAAATTTTTTACTCTCCAGACTATACACATTTACTAATATGAATCAGACCCATTTAAATTATGTCTTTGTTCGTTAAATATATGATAATTAATCATTCTTAATGTTGTAATAGTTCAAAATTTAATTTGTTCAACTCAATGTAGTAAATTATAAGTCACAGCAAGTGCAAAAACAGAAGACGACCAACATATAAATACAAACCTCGTATGAACTCATAAAATGATCTTAATGTTGAGACTTTGACAACCAACAATCGGCTAAACTCTCACAAATTTTTTGATCTCTGCCCTATGGAGATAAGAATGACCTAAATATGGGGTCAACTCATACTAGTGGAGATACAAAATGTAACATTGTTTGGAAAAAACAGAAAATGCATGGTCTAGAAATACAATTTTCTTAATTACACAGTAAAACATGTTTTGGGCTAAACCCAAGAATGAAACGGTATAATTTCAACTCAAAAGATGTAATATTATATTACAATAACAAACTTTCTTATTGAAGATTGCTAAAGAAAAATCTGCAAATAAGAAACATGTGACAATGGTGGGTTTATTTTTTTGAAGTCACTTTCCACCAAAAGAAAATTTGATAATTTAAATAAATGATGTTTAAGTTATTTAAATGAGCACTAAACATATAAAATTGTTGTGTAAAATTGGGTTAATGGGTTTAGATCAATCTCCATCCTTTTGGAAGTGGTATTAGGTTTGGCTTTATCTAGAAAATATACACCTGTCCCTACCAAAATTTTCCAAAAAAAAAATAATTAATTTTCTTTAAATAATCTTAAATAATAAACTTGTCAAATTATTTGACTATTTTAATCTTTGCAGTACAATATTATCTGTTTTGAATCAAATTTTACATAATTTTATTTTTAGGTTAGTCTAAAATACGCTGTACTACACAAACAAACAGTAAATTTATTTATAAATTATATATATTATACTTTCTCAAAATAAAAAGATTGTGCACTTTCGCAGATAGCAGGCTGCCAAATCTCTCCAACTCCCATAATTTTATTTGAGCCATCTTCATAATTTCCTGTCGCCTCCTCCAGCAAAACTTGAAGGATTTTCGCAATCGATGTAGTTAGTTAGCTTCGTCCCTGCAAAGCCTCTGCTTCTGCGCCATTAAAAATGGAGTCTGAGAGAAGGATTGGGTAAGGAAGAAAAGCCTGTTCGTTTAGCAGGAATCACAGTGAGAAAAGCCATTTATATGAACTCGTTCTTGGAAAAAGTTAACCAGATCTTCGTTAATGATGTAGCACCAAAGCTCGTCGTCCCGACAGTCGTGCATGGCTGCATGCCCTTCTCCTGACGAGGTCTCCGTTAGAGCAGATGAAGTTGTCGTCTTGACAGCGCCGGTCGTTCCAGTAATTAATATGTTGGGCCTCTTTCCGCCGCTCCTTTCCGCCATAGTCAACTTCCCAGAAGCTTAAATTCCGCGCCACCTCCACTTCGACTTCGGACAAAGTCAAAGGCGAAATCTTCAACTAATAGAAAGACGCCACGTCTCCTCATCGACAGCCTATATTCCCCTGAAATTTAAGTTTTTTAGTTAATTAGTGGATACTAATAATCTCCATTAATTATAGAATTATATAGTAGTTAAACCTCCATTAATCCAATTAATTACTTTTGGTTAAATCTCTAATTATTCTAATCTTTATTTCGTTTATATGAGTATCTTTCATATGCATGTACAATTTGTGACAGCTCGCTCTGTGAATGTCAAAATGACCCAAATTGAAGATGTAGATCGTATCAGCAGAGATGCACGGTTATAAGTATGATTCACCTCCTTAATGTGTTTTAGACTAACCCCAAAAACAAAACTGTACAAATTTTAACTCAAAATGGACAATATTGTACTAAAAAGAAGGACAGTGCTACATTCCTTACCAAAAATGTACATATCATACAAAACATATACAGTTTACAACATTGAATCATCAATAAATCATTCATAGTCCATAAAAATTGGACATTGTCAAATTATTTACATGAATGAGGCAAGATTTACCTAATTTTAGGTCTTAGTGCGACATTTATTGATTGATATAATTAATAAACATTCCATCATGATGTAAATATTAGAAGGTAAAATTAACATCGAGTAGAATTTGCACTCTCGGGACTACTCCGGTCATTTGGGTCGGAATTTACGGGACAATCGGAAGCGAATTGACAGAACCGGCATTTCCACCGTTCTTCCTCCGGCGTGTACAGGGATTCTCTGTCTCCCACCCAAAACTGAAGACACCTCTCAAGCTGATTCTTCAACCAAACAGAATCATACGCAAATTCATCTTCACATAGCAGTGAACAATCCTTCTGCAGCTCATATCTGCTCAACGCCACCCAAACTTGTGTTTGATGATGAGTTTGTAACAGAACTAAGCTTCATATTTCAAACAAACATCAAGCTTTTAAACAAGGACTCACCTGAGTAGGAGCTGATTGCGAGCAGGGGGTAGCATTCTACATGTATTGATATAATATCTCACCACATCATCAAGGGTCTGCACGCCCAATATGAGATTCAGGGTTAAAAAGTAAGCATGATCAATTGGAATTTAACACCTTTCTCTCTCAGTAATCGTCTGTCTTCTTTGTCAGTGCATCATAATTTCTTCAACAGAAGTTCTTATCAACAACTATCAATTCAACCAAACATAATCTGGTAGACAGAATACAGAAAGGCAAATGAGTAAAAGGAAAAAACAGAAACCTTAGCCGGAAATCCGGACGAGATAGTATTTGCTCTGATTTCTTTGGATAATATTTGATGAGGATTCAAAGAAAAGAACTCGAAAAATTTCGCTGAGGGGAAGCTTTCTGCCACTGATTTGTCCCACAGATACTTGTAGATCATAAGTTGAAGCCTGCAAACATAAATGAAAAGATAAAAACATCATGTTTCCATCTATCTTGAAAGAAAAAAGGGGCAAAACATTTGCATACTTTCCATTTCTCCGCTGTGGTTCGGCTGGAAGGGTATCTTTTTCCCGTGTTTTTGTATCTACGATCATGGGATGTCTATCAGTTTCAGTTAATAGCATACGAATCTCATCAACAACCCCGATCATCCATACGCCTTCTGTAAACCCAATTCTGATGATAAAGCAAGCTCCGTGTGAGAGAATGAGGGGAAGAAGAGGGGATTGGTTAGAAATTTCACATGGATAAAATCTCCCAAAAAAACCATCAAATCCTTGTCTAGAAGTTAAGATCTCAGGCTCTTTTTTCTCATTTTTGTTTCCAAAATACGAAGGAAATAGACAAATACTATAAACATGAAGGAAGAGATTAGATTTTCATTTCAAAATAAAATACAGAGGAAGGGCATAAAATCCATTGAGTTAATTTGAACTAGCTGTGCAAGCCACAAATCATCGGGGGCACTAGGACAAAGGATATGAAGGGTTTTAATATGGCTCTTCTTGGCAAATGGTTGTGGCGTGGTGCTTTAAAGGTTCTACAAGGGAATTTGCGAGTGACCACATCTGAATTCAGCAAAGACGGCAGGGTGGTGGTTCATGAAACAGGACGCTTCTTTTTGCAGATGGCATAATATTCAAAAGGGTAAATTTGAGAAGGGAGATTGGTCAATATGGCTACTGAGAAGTACCTTTCTTTAGAGGGGAGTGCGCATCAGAGGGTGATTGCCCAGATTGCTTTTGTTTGCCTTCAGATAAGGATGTCAAAGTGGCGATTTGAATGAAGAGGAAGAAAATTGATTTTGCTCTTTTTTTCAAGAGTGGAATGATAATTTGAATGATTTGATTGGATGAAATCCTTGCAAGATCCCCAGTGTGGAATAGAGTGAGGAAGACTAATATCCCCTGCTCCAATTTCCTTGTGAGGCCATCTTTGTTTTTGACGATCTTAATAGAAGAGGTTTCGCCTTTCCTAATAAATGTGTTGTGTGTAAAGCGAAGGAAGACAATTTGAACCATCTCCTTATTTATAGCTCAATTGCGTCTTCTACACGGTCTTGGTTGTTCAAATGGCTTGGGAAGAAAAAGAAAATGGCTAAGCTAGTCTCATTTTCTTTGTTTTGGTGTATTTGGAACAATAGTAACAGGATAAGTTTTGAAGATGAGAGTTACACTATTGGGTTTTGGATTGTTTTTGCTATTGACTTTTTCTTTCGGGAGGAGGGTTGCTCGCTAAGTGCAACGAGGTATCGATTTTGGGGAGTTTGAGTGAAAGAGTTTATTTCAAACATACAAGAAATAAGAATCATGAATCTAAATAACATCTTAATGATATTGAATTGGTTGAGATACTTTCGCATGAGAGATAAATCGCTCAATATGTGCATAATACCATGGGAAGCGCTGAAAAATATGAACATAAGATACGACTGCGAATGATGGCACTTACAGTGGTAGCTCACGAGTTAATCCTTCGAAGATGAGTTGATTTACACCGACGATAAAATTAATTAGCTTCAAAGCCCATCTATCTTCGACTGATTCTGCACGAACCCCGACTCTTTTAAGAACCTGTCAAAGAATGAAATGAAAATAGGGACGTGCAGAGGATTCCTATGTAAAGCACATCATAGGAATGAATCAATCCTTTTTAACAGAAAATCAAAAGCCTTAATTCTATACAGTGGGAAGGAGGAGGCAAATTCAAAAAGGATTTCGACTAAGAAAAGATGAATGGAAGAAATCAAAGAAGTTGAGAATCCTAAATTGTACCTCTTCTTCAAGCACTTGATGACGCGCAATGCCTGCTTTCATTGCTTTGTTAGTTTTTCGTGGCCGTTGGAGTGCAAACTCCATTTGTTTTTCACACCATTCCTGTAGATTATACACAAAGAAAGCTGAGTTAAAACAAAAGCATTATACCCCAAAACCAGAGATTCTTCTAAGAAAGGAAAACGCAGCACAAATTCTCTCAGTTTTACCCCAAATCTCAAGGGAAGAAAAGAAATGGGAATACCCAACGAACATTAGAGTTCAAAAATTGGCAAAACCACAAAAAAACTGGTACTTAATCAAACCCAAATTCAATGTCCAACATATAATACTTGGAATAACCAATTCTAAGAATTACTCTATGTATCAAACGAATGCAATTAACTTCAAACCATTAAAAGAATTTCCAAAATGGACATAAAATAATGTAACGGAAGAAACCCCATACGGCGGAAGTAAGATCAGTGACTGACACGCCCCTTTTACTCCTAAACCGTTGGTAAAACGATTGCCTAGCTATATTCCGCTTCTGGCTACTCTGAAATTGACCAAAATCTTCTAAATCGGGCTCTGTACGACAGGAAAGCCTCCTTTTGGAGAGAAGGGTAATCGAATGAATAGACCTGGCGTTGTTGATGCGAAACGGAGAAGAGGACAATGGCATAACCGAGGAAGCGAGAGAACGGCTAGTGGTTGAGGTTGCAGCGGCTAAAGCGGCTTCTATTAGAGCCATCTCTTCCTCGCTCACGATCTCGGTAGGAATCGCAGGGACGCAGTTTATAGTGATGTTACAGGCAGTTTCGTCCTCGTTACCGTCGTGGGTGGGTAGTGGAGACATGGCCTGCGACTCGCTCATATTGTCTGACCCGGTGATTTCGGCAGATATGACCGTTGTAATCGGCATGTTTGCCTAACCACGCAGGTGAGTTATATACTTCAGTCTGAAAAACAATGTCTGGTTTAACTCGACTCACCAGCCCAACTCGCCAATTGAATTGAAGCTCTGCGTTGACCGTTTGTGCTCTCTTAGGTTGACTGTAATTATCAAAAACTGACTATTTAACTATTTATATTAATCAACTAAAATTTAATTATTTTTGTTAATAAATTATTATTTTTCAATAAATCAATTATTTTTGGGCATCCGCAATTCAACTCCGGGCGTCTACAGCCAAATTTGGAGACGAACATGAATGTGGATGCCCGATCTCAAAACTGCTAATGCCTGAACATGAATGTAGACGCTCAATTTTTACACCAATTTTGGTCGCAGACGGTCAGAAGTGGGTGTAGACGCCCAGAGGTGAATACAGATCCTAAAGTTTAACTACAAACGCTCAAGAATGGTTGATTTGTTAAAACATGATAGTTTAAGGGTTAATTTTTTAACAAAAATAATTTAAAGGTCAGTTTATCACTAATTTTTTATAAATACCCTTAAGTTTATGTTTAGAATTCCATAACCGGAATTGAAATTAGATCTAGTTAACACGCGATAAAATGTTAAAATAATATTACATATTTTCGTAGAAATGTGGTAGTAGTGAAAGTATAAGCCGATACTCCCTCCTCATGGGTCGTGCCGGTGCAACGACACAACCTCGACGTCATGAATTTCTTTTAAAGTACTACTATATACTATGTTTGAGTTGTAACGCTTGGTGAATGTCTAAATATTAATAGTGAATTTCTTTGTCACGTGATTTTTGACCTGTTAAGATTATTCCCGTAAAATATTAGTACTCAATATTTGTTTTTTTGTTTTTCTATTCTCATTTAATTTGACCAAATTTAAAAACTATTTGGGTGTTTATTATTCATAATCACAGCGCCACACACCAGGATTAACAAAAATATTGTTGAGTTATGGAGTCTAATTTTATTGTTTAGGGTATTTTGATAAATTTATCATGTTTTCATAACCCTATTTTTTAAGGTATATAAAGATGTAATTAGAGTTTTTGAAACTGAAAGAGACAAACAACTTCTGTAACTCTATTATTGATCATAGTGAGATCTGTTAGCGGCCAGTGGACGTAGCTCCCAAACTGAGAGTGAACCACTATAATCTGTGTGTTTTCAATTTCTGTTCTTTCTTTGATCAATCGTTTTCGATACAAGTCGGATTAGAGCGTCTAATCTCAACACTCTAATCCTAACAAATATAACTTTAGAGATGTGATTTTTCAAGTCAAATGACAGACACTATAGATTGGGAATTCAACCATGGGGTTTAGCTAATGTTAGCCTATCAACATTGTCATTTACAAGAGAATCACATGATTTACAACTTGAAGAAGATATCTATTAGTTCGATTGACTCCGGCCAGTCTTTCGCATAGAGTTAAATAGAGACTTAGAGAGTCTAGCAAGTTGAGGCACTTTTAATGTTCTTGTAACGTCCCCTAGTCCTCCCAGTACAATATTGTTCGTTTTAGGCCAAAGCTCTCACAATTTTATTATTGGGGTTAGCTTAAAACCTATTGTATTAGGTATGGAGGAGAAACATACTTATAAACTATGCATTTTTCACTCTTCCAAGTGATGTGGAATTGTACATCTCCATTGATATGTCTTGGTCCCTCACATGGTCATTCTGCCCAAAGGTAGGGCTGTCACAATTTCCCCCATTGGAAACATGGCGTCCTCGTCAGCCACACTTCCAGTTGACCTTTGGCTTTGATATCATTTATAACGTCCTCTAATCCATGCAGCACAATATTGTCCGCTTTTGACCGAATCTCATGCAGTTTTATTCTTGAGGTTAGTTCAAAACACGTTACACTAGGTAGGAAGAAAAACCTTATTTATAAATCATGCATTTTCACTCTCCTAAGTGATGTGAGATAATACATCCCTACTAATATGGGTTAGACCCTCACATAGGTAGTGTCGGCTGCCACAACTCTAAAGTTTTGGGATCATCTTTTGGCAGACTATGTGATGCACCACAAGACTCGGTTTCTAGAGCCCAGGCGAAAGAGATTTCTATCCATTTTTCCACTTCTTATTTTGCAGGTTAAGATGTACTTGAGGGGCTTGATGACAAGTCAAATAATGAAAATAGAGCAAGGCCAAAGCATCTCATCACTTGGACTATCTTTGCACCTAATTGGCCATCAAGTGTATCCAAAAATCACTTGGAGGAGTCCGTGACCTAAAGGGGGCAACAAGCTGAAGTTATGTTGCTCCATCAATTTAACATGTTTTCTTACTCTATGATTGAATGATTTGTTGGCTTTTAGATACATTTTGAATTGATATTATGTTATTTAAAAGTGTGGACGTTGGTTGTACCCGGCTAGTGTGTTAGCCAAGTACTTGTGTGAGTTTTCTTCTCTTGAGGACATATTTGTAATTTTGGTTTAGGGCAACTCTTAAGGAAGTATTTAAGCTTCCTTAGGGTTGCCTAGAAAGTCAATTGAGATTTTAAAATTGTTGTTGCATTTTGTGTTTGGAGGTTACCCTCTCAAACTCTCGGCTTCCTCTTCTAGGGTTCATACCCGAAACTTGGAACAAAAAAAGTGTCACACTCTTTTCTTTGTTTGGTCTTGGAGTGAGGTTCTTAACTAAGTTTTTCATCAACTCTCCAAAGGTGACATTCAACGTGGAAGCTTAGAGGACTAGCGTGGAAACAAGGTGGAATGATTCATTAGACAAGGAATCCATAGTAGTCAAGAGTGGCCGATTATCCATTCTTGGACTAGCTTGTAGGTTTGAATTTTATTCTTTATTTTGTATTGCAATTTGACTGCTGAAATTTTGGAATTTTGTTGGTTACTAGATAAGAACAGAGTGTACAAATTTTGGGGATTTTTGGACATTAATCGTAGCTTTTGTGCATATTTCAATTTGATGTCGGAAACTGTTTCTATTGGCACCTTTTCGGACAGCACCTTGCCGTTAGCATAATTTCTGCGTTTTAATGAATTTAGTCATGATTTTTGGAGACCGTATTTTATATGTTATTTTTACGTCCCCTCTAAATGTGGTGTCAATTGAACATTGGGAGTGAAAGTTATTGAAAATTCATTTCGAATGTCCAAATATAGAGCAAACAGCTAACTTCCTTGCCACTATTGTTGTTCCTTTTGCACCCCATGCTATCAAGGGTTTCATTATTTTGGCGTCGACTTCTCCTGCGTCTATGCACGTGAACCAAACAGTCTCTACAGCGTTGTTCTTTCCCTGTAAACTCAAACCAGTTCTGCAGAAAAATAGTGTCACTAAAGCGACTTCTGAGTGTCTTTATCGAGGGTTTGAAAACATTTTTGAAATGGGTTTTTGTAAACAGTTTGCTGACAGGTAATCTCGTTCCTGTAATTAGTCTACACGGGCCCATAGAGTCATAGACTGATTCACTAAGCTGAATATGTCTCCTCCGTAATGATCAGTTTTCCATTGTTAGTAACTAGTTGCAGGCACAGAGACAGAGAGAGAGAGAGAGAGAGAGAGAGACGTGTCTTGTTTCCCATCAAACTAATCAGAAAAAAACATATTCTTTGCGAAATTCGAGTCTGGGATAACTGGAAGATAAAATTGTTTGGTTATTTTCCATTATAGAAATATTTTGGTAAAGTTGTGTAGAATGCGAGATCTGGGACTTTTGGCGATTCCAAGCAATGAAGTGAAGAAGTTTAGAACTTGGAGAGCTCGCCCCTCTCATCATAGCATGTTCAATCCAAAAACAAAACCCAAATAACGAAGGAAAACAAGCGAAAGACGAGAATCGTAGCAATCTAACAGAGGGAAAAAGAAAGAAAGAAAGAAGCTTGATTAAAACCCAAAATCAGACAGAAAATAGAAATAGATTAGTGCGTTCGATCAAACGAAGGTCTAAGCAATGGCGATATCCATAATCTACGCAGCTTTTGCAGCGCAGGGTAAGAAAATACCAGACAGAAAGTGAAGAAAAAGTGATGGATCACCACCAAACTGACCATCTACAATCATTCGAAGCAAATTTTCATCAATTCCTTGAAAACCCATATCATCGTTTGCATGCCGTCTCTTTCCGGCTCGCGATCTCAGCTTTTTCATGGCCTCCCTTCTGCGATCATGATCCGCCATCCTACGACACACAGAAGAAAAAACAAAATCAAAGCTTATCATATACAAATAGTTGGTAATTTGAAGGAGAAACTCACTCTTTAGAGAGAATCAAATGGTGGGTTGACGCTGAAACACACAGTGGTAGACCATATATTGCAGGGAGATTCAGCATAGTCTGCATTTTCCCTTCAGGAGAGAGAGTGAGAGAGAGAGAGAGAGAGAGAGAGAGGAATTATCAATTATGGGTTTTCGTTTATGAGAGATTTGGTAGTAAATCTCATTTTCTAAAATAATGCTTACGATTGAAGGGCTTGACAGATATTCTCCCTGCTCCGACAAGTGCGTTTTCTTCCCTATTTACGCAGGTACGACACGAAGGATAGGAGGAACACACCCAACCCACATTTGGATAAAAGCTTCACTCACTACTACAATCACAGCTTTGCCGTGCCTTTAATCTGACATAGAATTTATTGGGCATAACTACTTCCACTCCTCCCTATTTAATATTGGGTAATACCATTTAAATTACAAGATAACATCTTTAAAAAATTTCTCAAACGACTGAAATTACAAACAAATAGTCAAACTTTATAGTCATGTTTTTCATTTAAGAACGCTGAGGCAAATGCAAATGACATTACTTGAACCTCAAACAGACATCCACAGATCAACCTTTGACATCCTTCAACGAAGAGGAAAGTCCAAAGCTGATCCACGAGGAGACGAACGTCTGATAAGAAAATCGGAATGACTTTGATTCCAAATAATAGGTAACATAATCGATGACAAGTTAAACACTTGAATAATAGATATGGAAAAATATGGATTAAGGGAGAAGAGAATCAAAGTAGAAGAAGGTTAGACTGAAATAGGGTGGTTGGCAGATAAAAAGGAATAACAGACGATCGGATGGAAAATGATAAAGGAATAAAATAAAATGACCATTTGATTAAATTAAGAGACGTTCAATACAGAAGATGGACATCCGACGCGAGAGATGAACGAGTGAGATGAAATAGTGGAAAGACCCCTGACTTAAGACGAACTTCCCTCATCCCACAACGAATATCCCTTGACTTAAGATGTCCAACAATGGACGTCCCTCCACTTACGATGTCGTTTAACATTGAGGGACGTCTGTGAATGATAGGGAATGTCCATTGATGTTGAGAGACGACGTCGTTTAGTATTGAGAGACGTCAATATTAACAAAAAATGTGACTGCGAGGTTTGCATCATTCTTTTTCTCATAGTTTGAGATTTTAGTTGTTCGCAAAATTTCTTCAAAATTTGTCGTGTAATTGACTTCGAAATATAAAGTTTGTTTTGTTAATTTTCCAACCGTAAACCATTATTATAAACAATCTGAATATTTACCTTTAAACTATTATCAGTTTGGTTATTATTGTTAAATTCAATCGTTAAATTCAGTACGTGTATATTACATTTTATATTAAATCATATATTTTAATATAATTTTCAACTTCTTTAATAATTTCTAACCTGATTTCAAACTCTGTCGCGATATCTCGACAGAGTTCAAAATCTCAAGAGAAGAGATCGATAAAATTTGAAATTGAGTTAAAACTAACTAAAAAAGATTAAAAATTGAGTTAAAACATCTTATTAAATGAGTAACATGATATCCATGAGTTGAATCTAACGAATAAATTGACGACAATGCTTAAATTGCTGATAACTGAAAGCCAGAGATTCTGTTTGTTAGAAAAAATAGTTTAACATTTAACATGTAAATGATTCAAAACGTTAAGGTCTAAATTACACTTTATCCTAATATTTATATTTACATTTTTAGAAGATAGAATGAATATAGAAATATAAAACAAACAAGTTGCTCAACTTGTTATAGTAACCGAATCGACCTAACCCTGTCTAAGACGACGAGTCAAGTGAAAGAACAAATAACAAATCCTAAAAATACAAATCCTCCAAAGATTGCTCATTTGTTTCATTATGGTACAAGAATCTTAAAACAACATGAAAGAACAAATAATTACCATAAAAACTTGTTCTCACAAATCATCCGGCTATAATTGCACGAATGATGAATCCGTGGTCTTAAAATATAATCGCATTGCGCAACCGCATAAAGATTTTATAGGTTTAAATAAACATATAAAACATTTGAAACTTCAACTTTTGTGGCTCATTAAGGGTATTTCAAATAACTATGCGGCTTGAGTTACCACGATCCTTCGGCTCCGACAGTCGGATTTGGGAAAGCCGAGTATCCCCAAAAGGTTTTCAATGCGTAAGGTTGAGAGATAGTCACACTCTCTTCGGTGATTTTTGCTATCTGAAAAGCCAATCGGAGCGTTAATTAAAATGCACGTCAAAGCGAAACAAACATTTAAATATCTAAATCCAAGAGTTGAGTTCAACTTAAACATCAATGGAAACTTGCAGATTTACACTGACAGTAGAACAAATTGAAAGTGAAACAATTGTTAGATAAACTTTCTTCATTTCTAATCATGTTTGTAGAATGTCTATGAAATTCTTTGGTTGAATTTAAAGTGTTGGCCTTACCTGAAGATTGTTTACGGCAGATCGATCGCGGTATAGAAGCACCCGCATGCATTTCTCGAGTAATTTCACACCTCCTTCGAAGGTCAGATACTCATGCCACTCGTCACGAAGTATCGGCCGTGCTAGATGATTTCTGAAGCCGGTAGCTACATGATTGTCCTCGAAATTCACCCCTATCATGTTGACCTAGGTTTCATGAACAATTGTGATTCATCAGAACTAAGAAAATGTATAAATGATTAAATTATGCACAAGCACAACCCACAAACTTAAACTTTTGAGATTATTGGTAATTTATCATGGTATTGCTGCGTATGATAGTAAGTGCAGATGAAACGGTTTTACAAAGAGAGTACTTTTGGGTTTTTGGGTGAAGCTAAGTTGGCAATAGTGGGAAGTAATTGGGGGAAGTCGTGCAAACGGTTAAAAACAGAAGGAGATGGTGTAGGGGATTATTCAGAGTATCTTCATTTTGAGATTATTAGTAATTTATCATGGTATCTGAGTTGGAGATTCCAAGTTCGGATCTGAGCATAGTCAAAATTAACCTAGTTTAAAAAAATATCTATATGTAAGGATCAAGAAATAGAAATTGGCTTACATATCCGGAGAAATATTAAGAAAACATATAAACGATTAAATTATTTTCAAATTACAAATTTAAAATTTTGAGATCGTTGACAATTTATCAATCGAGAGTTGAAGCTTACAGTGCCAAGATATTTTTGTCCTTTCTTTACTCCGCCAAGAACCAGTGAGTTCCACAAAGGATTAAATTTGTTCCACCGATTATACATCACCTTGGTTAAATAGTTATGGACCTCTTTCGGACCCAAAGAATCCCATCGTCCCACATGTTGTCGTACAAGCTGCAATTATTCGATTGTAATAGTGAGGAACTACCAAGGGAAGAAAGAGGAAGAAAAGTTGGAAAAGAATGAGTTGAAAGGACTACACGAGTTCGTCAAGGTTGCGCAATAGCTCCTAAAAATCACTTATTTCTCCACTTGCTCCTAAAAGAGAGTGCTTTCCAATAGGCTTGATTCGCTCCATGCTCTTATATCTAAGGGTAGATCCATAAGAACCTGGTAAAGAACATTAGAATTCAGCATACACTCTCTGATAATATTGTCTAACTCTCAATCTTTGAGAAAATTCAAAAGCCAATTCCAAAGAGAATAGACAATATCAACATGCTAACAAGACTAATGAATCGAAATCTTTCTTCATCACATAAATCTGATAACAACGTCTTGACAAAGATACTCAAAAACTAGTTTGAGGTCGGTACGTGTTGAAGTAATTTAAGTAACAATCAAATTTGCAATGGTCAAGGTGATACAGTGACTCGAAGAAAATGAGGTTTGGAACACCTCAGTTTTCAACCCCATCGGTACCGAGTACCAAGAGGTAGAGACAATTTCCAATCAAGGATGTGATTGTTGGGAAAATGTTTTAACTGTGGCAAACAGAGTTATATGAAGAAAGATTGCAAAAAACTCTTATTATAGTCCCCCTTTTTCCAGAGAGGTGGAGAACAACAAAATAATTCTCCAATGGCTACACCGTCGGCCTCGTATGTTAAATCTAATCAAGCTAGGAGTAGTAAAATGGGAATTGGTTGTTACGAGTCCACCAGTCAACCTATAAAAGCTTATGCTTTTGGCCAGCCAAAGGAATAACAGGATAGTGCTGTTATTGAAGCTACACTTACTCTTTTTAGTTTGCATGTAATTTAAGTCTGGAAACTACACTTGAAAAAGCAGAGAAATTAAGAAATGATGAAATTATGGAAGAATGGAGGGGAGTAGAAGCTAACCTCCCATATCAGCCGCCATTAGTATTCCATCCCCTTGTATTTGAGGGCCACCACTGATGTTCCAGTCACATATGGATTCCTATTCATCATCAAAAAGACATAAGAACTCCAGAACATGTTTAACTAAATTAAAGTTTCACCTTTTCCTTTACTTTGTCACGATCTTCGAAATCGTGATGATAAATTTATGCCTCGCAATAAACAAATAATGGTCAAACTCACTTTTATTGATAATAATCTACTTGCTACAATTCAATCTAAGATAACTAAAAGAAGAAAGAGAAAGAAAAAGAGAAAGAGAAAGAGAAAGTAGCTTTAAAGAAACTTCAATTCCTAATCATATCTTCTTCCTTTTAAAAACTCAGTCACCCAGAGGCCCAACCGATATAGTGGTAATTTCGAAATTTGAAAAGATATCTTCAAACTAAAATATCTATCTATCTATCTTTATTTAATATAAATACGAACAACTGATAAATAATTGAATTCCGCCAATATCATGACATATTTCATCACTCAAATATCAACTAAGAACCCAATACTCACATTCCAACATCACAGAATCCATTAAATTGATACATTAACATGCCAAACGCCAAAATATGAACCAGAAAACAAACTGAAGGAGTCGAGATAGGATTGTACAGAGTTCTTTCTGAGGCAGCTTCCGAGTAAAGAAGGCAGTGTTTGGCTTGGTTGGAATCCATCAACTACACAGAAACGGAAAGGAAAAGTAAAATAAAAGACGAACAACCAAACTACACTCAGTGCAAGATAGATTCTGCAAAACAAAGCTGAAAACAATAATTTTCCATAACTAACGAAGAAACCCACATCCGTATTTGCCCGACTTGCAGCGAGAAGCGTTTACCCAGTGGAGAGTAGAAGTAGAAAGCAACGATCTCAAAGCTTCAGAACAATAGAACTCCAGCTTTCTTTCCCTTCACTCAAGAAATGCCTCGGCTCGAAACTCGCCGAGAGCAACATTTCGGGTCAAGCGCAAATCAAAGCCCAAGTCAAAGCCCAAGTCAAAGCCCAAGAAAAAGCCCAATACTAAACCAATATTGGGCTTCTTATGAAGTCAAAAGTTCAGTTCTATTAATTGCTCTTTCTAGATTGTTCTATTAAAATAAATAAATAATAAAATAAAATAAAATAAAAGAAAAAAAAAAAGTTAAAAAGCCAGCCTTCAATAATGCACACTTTACTATGTGCATGAAGTGTGTGGACCACTAATTTTGATCAAACGTGACATTAAAATATAAAATTGACATCATTTTTATTTAATTTACACCTATGTTACTATATTTTCATTTGAAAATAAATAATTGGGAAATTAACACCACAAACCCTCTAGTTCGAGATCAATGACAAGTCAAACCTTAGAGAAATTTTTTTAACAACTAAAACCCTAAACTATGAGAAATTAACGCCGGTAACCTCGCAGTCAAGTTTTCTATCAAAATCCGTCAAATCTAACTTCTCAGTTAACTTAAAAAGTTTTCCCCTTAATTTCGATTTCGTTCGTCGGCGTAAATCCTTAAAATCGATGTAAGTTCTCTCGTAAAAATGAATTTCAAAGTCGAAGATTCAAAAATTTCGAACTTTCTGACTGTAAAACGACGATTTTTGAAGAAGAACCGTGGATTTTAGGTTTAAAGGCGTTTTTTAACATATGATGGACGTCCGTTACACGTTGACGGCCGTCCGTCATAGGTTGTCCATCATATATTTAATATTAAAAAAAATTAAATTACTGTTTTAACCTTATAAAAAGTTTATAGTAATATTTTTAGAAGGGCAAAACAGTAATATGACAGACAAGTTGGGTACAGTTGTCTACCACTTGTCTGTCAAATTACTGTTTTGTCCCTATTAAAATATTATTGACAATTTTTTTTATGGTTAAAACAGTAATTTAATTTATTTTATTAATATTAAATATAACGATGGACGTCCTGATAGGTTAAAATGCATATTTTAACATATGACGGACGTCCGTCATATGTTATTTTTTTTTAATATTAAATATAAGATTTTTAACCTATGACGGACGTCCGTCTACGTGTAACGAACGTCCGTCATATATATATATATTTTTTAATATTAAATATAAGATTTTTAACCTATGACGGACGTCCGTCATATGTTAAAAAACGTCTTTAAACCTAAAATCGACGGTTCTTCTTCAAAAATCGTCGTTTTACAGTCAGAAAGTTCGAAATTTTTGAATCTTCTACTTTGAAATTCATTTTTATGAGAGAACTTACATCGATTTTAAGGATTTACGCCGACGAACGAAATCGAAATTAAGGGGAAAACTTTTTAAGTTAACTGAGAAGTTAGATTTGACAGACTTTGACGGAAAACTTGACTGCGAGGTTACCGGTGTTAATTTTTCATAGTTTAGGGTTTTAGTTGTTAAAAAATTTCTCTAAGATTTGACTTGTCATTGATCTCGAACTAGAGGGTTTGTGGTGTTAATTTCCCTAAATAATTTAGGTACAGTGACAATAATAAACATTAAATAATTTTTGCTAACAAATAAAACACTGAACTATAAAAAATAAACGAGTCAAATATCGTTGTATCATTTTCTGTTACCACAACGGATCTGTATATGAAGTAATTGTAATCAATTACTTACTTTTAACTGCGGAAAACAAGTATTTGCTGTGAAAAATTTAGAGCGTTTTTCGAGCAAACTTTGAATCCTAACTATCAGATTTAAAAAAATTTAAATTTTTAATGAAAAACGTGACAGTTATGGTTGATTCGTTCATATATGATATTTTAGTATTTTATTTATTAGTAAAAATTATTTAATTTTTGTGTTTAAGTAATATTTTTTTATTAATTTCTCCTAAAATTATTTATTATAAGCGTGACATTTTTTAATGTGTCACGTCAATAATGGAAGGGGAATTATTATTATTATATTTATATTTGAAATGAAAAGAGGGTCAAAGAAAAAGAAAAATGAGGAAGCGTCGTGTTTGACGGGGTTAGTTCATTTTAACCGTTAATTTAGCGCGGTGTAAACAAATCAACGGTTTTGCCAAGAACAATAGAGGATTAAACGTACGCCTGAGCACAGGGAAACGCAGCCCGGAACTATCAGCCGTCGAAAAACCGGATTGGATAATCGGCGATAGGTCCGAACATTGTTATAGGGGAGATTGGTTGTGGTTGGGTCCTCGGTCAAAAAGGGGCACCAGTAGAAGAGCAGCGCCAAATGAGAAACGGTGGGAGTGAAAGATGCCTTAATTCAGCTACGCAGCGTTCAATTTCTTCCCACAGGAGGACATCGTTTCAAGTGGTCTGTGTGTGTTCTTTGAGGGTTATGGTTATGGTTTTTCTATTGAATTTGTTATTCTAATTGTGGTTGATTGTATAGGAATCTGATTAGTTTCGCTTTTTCTTACCTTGTTGCTTTTATTAGATCGATTATTAGTCCATTGAAGTCGCATGCACTGCTGGCGCTTAGCGGGTTGCTGATTGTATGTTCCTGCAGATATAGAGTAGTCTTGATCTCGGCCTTCATTTGCAGGGGTGACAAATGGATTTGTTAGCTAGCTGTAAGGTACATATAATATTCCTTTGCTGTGAGTTTCTGTTTATCTCTTTGCGTTTTTTTTTCTCTGTTTTTTTTTTGTGTTAGATATTTGAGTTTTTTAGTTCAGTAAATAGTTTTTTGTGTGATCAGCATATCTGGGAGTGTTTTCATGCGCTTAATCGTATATTTATTGCTTCAACAGATGGCTACTGTCTGTATATGAATGAAATTCTCACGTAATTGTTCGGGTGTTTTAAACTAGTTTCTGTTTCTACGCAATTTATTTAACCCCAGTAATGGTAATATGAAACAAGACAAAATGGGAGTTGGATTATGTCAATCTAGAAAAGTGAAATATTTCTCTCAACCAAGAGAGTTTGACTCTTGTTTTGTTTGCCAATGGAATTGTCAAAGTAATTTTACGGAGTTCACTCATGCCACAGTTGATAATTTGTTTTGATGTATTATTCCAACATCTCATTCAATTTGATATTTAAAGATATAGTTTGCATCCTTAGTATCATTCAAAGACAAGGATGTTGAGAGTGAATAATAAAGGAAGAAGTTTGGGGCAAAGTGGGAAATTATTGGATTGATGTGGAAGATTTAGTTAAACATGTTGGTAGGGGAATATTTTGTGAGGAGGCTAATGGTCTATATTAAGAGACATGTAGTGAGGGGAATGAGATTATTGATTATGGAGTATTGAATATTGTTGCATATTGTTCTTGGGGGAGATTAAATTTAGGGTTCCAAGTCTGTAGATTTTCAGATTCGTAATTAGTTTTAGGATATTTTCTGATTTTTAGCATTGTTACTAAACTTGTGGTTTGTTCTCTTGGGGTCAGTCACTATGCATCGTCAATGGTATCAGAGCTAATGATGCAGCCTTTCTACTTACGGCCTTGAGAATAAGGTTGACCTTGAAGGACAGAGTAATGTTGACAGTGAAATAATGAAGGAAGACGTTAGAGGCAAAATGGGAAATTGTTGGAGTGAGGTGAAAGATTTACGGAGTGAGGTGAAAGTTTTACGTGTTGGTAGGGGATTATTTTGTGAGGAGGCTAATGGTCTATATTAAGAGGCATGTAGTGAGGGGGAAGAGATCATCGATTATACATTATTGAATACTGTTGCATAGTGTTCTCGAGGGAGATTAAATTTAGGGTTTGAATCTTTGAATTATTGGATTCGTGGTTAGTTTTTGGATATTTCCGAGTCTTAGCATTGTTTCTAGACTCACGGTTTGTTCTGGTTCGCTATGCATCAAAAGGACTTGTTTAAAAAATATTTTGTTTTCTGTAATGTTTTTATCATGCTTTTTTTCTGCTGGCTAATGCATGATATTTGTAAGAAATTTCGCGTTGAATATTCTGATATGTTAGATTGATTTTTCCTTGTGGACACCTCATATATGTAGGAGGTGACAAAGGATATACTCAACGATTATTCTGTAATATAGAATGCCATTAGTTATATTACCTATTCTATGCTTAAGAGAAACTTGTTCTGATATCACAATTGAATCTTCAATGGTTTAAGAAACTCAAGAGGTAAATTTGATTACGTTTGTGTTCAGAGCTTGTCAAATCAGTTAATGGTGTGAATGGGCTTTCTTCTGGTGGAAAGAGTAGTTTGTACTTTTTAGAAGCATTTTGGATAGACTTAATTTATTCTGCTTGCTAAAAATAACAAGCATCAAGAAATGTCATTTCAGGCAAAAGATAGTATTTGAATCCTGCTGTCTGTAAAATATTCGAACTTGGTGAATCCTGCTCTATTGCTGCGTATAGTAGATTTACGTTGTCTTTAAGGTGTGATTTGTACTTTAGGTTGCAATTTTGGTAAAAATTTTCCCTCACTGTTACTTGTATTATAAGCTAACTGTTTGTATGATGTTGACATTTTTATTTTAGGAAAAATTAGCATATTTCCGAATAAAAGAGCTCAAGGATGTCCTTTCTCAATTAGGTATTTCAAAGCAGGGAAAGAAGCAGGTGAGTTTTTTGAAGTACAATTTTTTATTGGATTTACTTATTTAAATTTGGTTTCTATGTTGATTATACATGTCTTATACAGTAATCACAATTTTCCTGTGATTTAAGATTTTCATATAATTTCGTATTTGTATTTTCTTCTCTGTTTGAGCTAAATTTCAGAGAAGGTGATTTTTGTTTGATCGGTCATTTCTTTGTCAGGACCTTGTTGACAGAATTGTAGCCAGGCTATCAGATGATCAAGGTAATATTTTCTGTGATTTAGTTCGTAGGTGGTTGAAATTCATCTTTATACTATCACTAGTGCCATGCTTTGGAACAGTTATGAAGTTGGTTATGATTTTTTTTCTTCAGTTTCAAAAATGTGGACAAAGAAAAATGCTGTTGGAAAGGACCAGGTGGCAAAGTTAGTCGATGACGTATATAGGTTTGTATTAATAAATTAACTTACTGGAAAAACTTGAATTGCTACGGTATTTGTCTTCGTTTTCTCTTCCCTCTGTTTTTCGGTAATTTTTCTATGATTTGACTTTATTTGCTATTTAGACATTGTTGATTTTATTTTTACATGTGCCTGATATTGACTTCTTACTTCTCCGAGAATCATGAATATGTTATTTTGTGATAGGTTAGGAGGTATAGGAACTAGAATCTTTATTATAAAATAGGACACATCCTACACTAAACTAGGCTTTCGAGTCCCTAGTGACTCCCCACAAACTCCTCTCAACTCGGATACCCCCTTCCCCAACTATGTATCGTCTTTATATAATAGACGACTAACAACTACTCTCAACTACTCTCTTATATCCTCCTACCTCTTAACCTATCATTACTCCCGCCCTAAAAAGACACCTTGTCCTCAAGGTGGATAAAAATGAAAAATACATTGTATATCTGGTCTTCAATATTCTTAAGAGAAAATAGGGTAGAATTAAAATTTTCTCTTCTTCCTCTGTAGAATCCATCAAATTTCTTAGCCAAATAACCTTGATTAAAAGGTTATGTTGTGTTAAATCCCAATTTTCATCTAGATGGGCCAAATTTGGAGTTGGCCCAACAATTAACCACTTCCCCCAATTTAGGGCTTCTGTAAAACAAAAAGTTTCTTTTCCTTCATCCGCTGGAATTACAGTTTTCTCCTCAGCCATTAGGAAATCTGGAAACTTCTTTTCTTCTCCATCGATACTTCTTCTTTTGCTGGAAATACAGTTTTCTCCATCGCCATTTGCCTCCTCCATTTCCAACATCAAGCAGTTTCCTCCATCGCTATTTGCCTCATCCATTTCCAACATCAAGCAGTTTCCTCCATCAACGTCGGTTACTCCATCTCTGCCATTGCCGATTCCGCCATTTCCGTCGTTGCTAGCTCCCCCCTTCTTGCAGTTGCGACTTTTCTTGATTTCTGGAACTTTCTCTTTAATTACCGATTCATCAGCCAGCTTGTCATCCATCGTCACTGGTTCCCTCACTTCTACCATCGCCGGTTCTTCCACTTCCACTTCCACTTCCACCGTCGCCGGAAGCTCCTCTCCTGCAGTCGCGGCATCGTGGGTGACTGTTTGCTCGCCACACACCTCCTCAGTCGCTGATTCGCCTTCTCCATCGTCGGCTAATTCTTCTTCTGGAATTCCACTCATATTAGCAACTGTAGCTTCAAATTGTGTTCTATATTCTTCTACCATAGTGTCTTGCTTTAAAGAGAACAGTCGGTCACACCCGTTTCCATTTCGTGAATGCCCAAATCTCTCTAAAATCCTTCTTTTAAGAATTACCCATGATCGACACTGCAGAACCCCACTTTCCCATTGATACCTAGATAAAGCTGGACCTTCGAAGTATACAATTGCCACTTCAAGTTTCTCTGTTTCTGTCAACCGATTAATACTGAAATATCGATCAGCTTGGATTAACCATCCTTCAGGATCGCTGCTGGAAAACACCGGTAATTCCAATTTTCTTGAAAAGAATTCTCTGTTCGCGTTTGCAAATTGACTGTCATTCTCATTTCTTACATCCCTTTCTGCTTCTGAACTCTTGGGACCATCGAGATCTTCAGAAAATGGTAATCGTTCATCAATCTTTGCCAATATTCTTGTCATTTGCTCTTCAGTCTGTGAAATGCTGCGTTCCATCGACACAAGTTTCTCTATTTTCTTTAACTCTTCTTTCATGTCTGCTACCTCTTTCTGCCATTCCATCTCGTTCTTTCTTTGTGATTCCAAACGGGTGATCATTCCCAGTGACTCGACCACGCTCTGATACCAAATTGATAGGAACTCAATCAACAAAGTAGAACATCGGACACTTCCTTACAATAGACTAGGCTTTCGAGTCCCTAGTGACTCCCTACACAATAGTCTTCTCCCCTTTATTGACTACCTCTCAAGTCTTTATATAGATTTACTAACTAAGTAATTTTCCTTTTATAACCCTCCTAAGTCCTAACCTACTATTACTCCCGTCATAAAAAGACATTTTGTCCTCAAGGTGGAAAAAAATAAAAAATATATTTTTTTATTTATATCTACAACATGTATTTTTTCTTCTTCCTCTTAATGATCTATGAAAATTTTCAGCACAAAAAGTTTGAGTAAAATGCTTCCTTGCTTTAATCCCCATGTTTTTTTGTAAATAGACCCTTACTGGACTAGGCTCAACATTTCCTTTGCACAATGGGGTTTGTAGAAACAGGTTGATCTCTTTTGCTGGAAACAGACTTTTCCTTCCTTCATTGGTTGCAGTTCCCTCGGCCAGCTCATCAAGACTCTTTAGGCAGCCCTTTTGCAACAAGGGTCTGGATGGGATTTTCTCTTCTTCTCCATCGATGGCATTATCTTCATTCTTTGTAATTATTGTTTCCTCCGCTGCCAGCTCATCCATTTCTAGCATCAAGCAGTCTTCGCCATAACTTCCAACGACGTCGGTGACTCCATCTCTGCCATCGCTTGTTCCGCCATTTCCGTCGTCGTCGGCTCTTTTTTTCCTGCAGTCAAGACTTTTCTTGATTTCTGGAACCTTCTCTGCAATTATCGATTCATAAGCCAACTCGTCGTCCATCGTCACTGGTTTCGCTTCTGTAGTAGTTGGTTCCTCTCTTGCAGTCGTCGGCGATTCTCCTACAGTTGCCTGCTCCTCTCCAACAGTTGCTGATTCCTCTCTTGCAGTCACGAAAACCCCTCTCCCTCATTCCCCGATTTTATTTGTTACCAGATCTTCGAGCGCGATTTTTTTCTCGCAACAGATTTCATCGGCAGATTCTTCTTCAGCTGCCTGCCTTCTGCAACTGGTCCGAAACTGCTTCCAATTCTTGTCCAAATCTTTCTAATATTCTTTTCTTCAAAACTAGCCAAGAATGACACTGCCAAACTCCACTCTTCCATTGGTACCAAGATAACGCTGCGCCTTCGAAATTCACCATAGCTGCTTCGATTTTTTCAGCATTTGAATACCTGTTGATACTAAAAAACGATCAGCTCTGACTAACCAACCTTCAGGATCATTGCCAAAAAAAACAGGTAATTCCAGACTTCTTGAAAGTTGATTTTTTGATGATGGAGGCCGTTCATCCATTTTAGCCAACATTCTTGTCATTGGCTCTTGAATCTGTGAAATGTTGCGTTCCATCGACGCAAGTTTCTCTATTTTCTTTAACTCTTCCTTCAAATTTGCCAGCTCTTTTTGCCACTCCATCGCGTTTTCTCTCTACGATTCTGATCAAGTAATCATGCCCAATCAATCGACGATGCTCTGATACCAAATTGATAGGAATTAGAATCTTTATTATTGAGTAGGACACATTCTACACTAAACTAGACTTTCGAGTCCCTAGTGACTCCCTACACAATACTCTCCTTCTCCTCTATCGACTATCCCTCAAGTCTTTATATAGACTTACTAACTAAGTAATTTTCCTTTTATAACCCTCCTAAGTCCTAACCTATCATCTTGCTTCCAGGAAAATGCAGGTTTCTGGGGCCACTGATTTAGCTTCAAAAGGACCAGGTCTCTCTGATGACAGTAATGTTAAAATAAAAGGAGGAATTGAAGACCCCTTCCTACCAGATGAGGTTCGGTGTCTCTGTGGAAGTGCTTTGAAAACAGACTCAATGATTAAGGTATTTGTACCATGCTTTTCTCAGCTGTGCACTTATTTGCGAATCCTTTTTCCTCTTGTGGTTTAAATTTCGGGCATTTATTCCTACATGCATAGTATCATCAAAACCAACATTTGTCTTCTGATGTTTTCCTTGACAGTGTGCGGATCAAAGATGTCATATGTGGCAACATATTGGTTGTGTTATAATTCCAGAAAAACCTACTGAAGGCCGCCCACCATTTCCTGATATATTTTATTGTGTAATCTGTCGACTCAATCGATCTGACCCGTATGTATATTCTCTTGTTTGGTTTGTGTAAACTGTCTTTCTCGTAGAATTTTATGATAGTTTTCTCTAGTTTTCTATTCAGAGCGATGATGATTCATGATTGTCACTGCACCATAGCTATGGTGTTAAACCCTTGACTTGGGGCGATTTTCCTTTTTATTTTTCTAGTTTTAGCGTTCATTAACTCATAATTTATCACTTTGATGTTTTGTTTAGTTGAATTGTTAAGTTTGATTCCCTTTACTTAACTTTGTTGTTTGATGTGATTAAATGTTGCTGTCTTTTCAAGTGTTTCATGACATTTTTTTCATACAGTTTTTGGGTTTCAATGGACCATCCACTAGATCCAGTGAAGTTAGATACTACTGATATCCCTACGGATGGGTGAGTGCACGTTCAATTATTTCTTAATTTTATGAAAGTTTTATTTTTCCCCGGCTCATTTTTGACTAACAGTTGTAAGCAGATGGGATTGTGATATTTACTTTAGAAGAAATTAGAAGTTAGAAGAAATGTAATTGATATGATAAATTCTGGCCCTTAAGTTTTTCTCCTTTAAGTTTTTACGTATTGTATTAGAAAAGCAAGAACATGCTGCTGCTTTTTTTTTTAAATCTTTCAGTTACCATGAAATTGCTTAGTTATCTAGTTTGAAGAGTATTAAGTGCAGATATTAAATTGTCATGAGTGGTTTAATACTGACTGATTTGTAGTAAAACAATAAATAGATTATGTTATTTGTTTTAATTTTGAATGATACAATATTTATTTCTAAGATTATTAAGTGCAGATATTAAACTGTCACAAGTGTTTGTGGTAAAACAAGAAATAGAGTATTTTTGGTTTTAATTTTGAATGACATAATATTGAAAGGTCTGAAATAAAATAGCATGGACTCTTTCTTCTCTAGTAACTGCCATTGATACTCTTGATGGTGATTTTTTAAAAGGTCTGTTGACTAGACTTCGCAGTTCACTTGCCAGTGTTAAAATTTATGGAAAGTATTGAATGATTTAGTGTGGATTTTACTCATGAAGAAAAAAATTTAGTTGATGTTTCGCTACCTAAATCTTTCCCAGAGGAATTGTATACTGTAAAATTTGATTGTGGAATCACATGGATATTGCTATATGAATGTGTTTTACTAGTGCTTCGTTTTACTGGGTAATTGCAGTACAAATCCAGTACAGAACGTGGAGAAAACTTTTCAACTTACAAGGGAAGATAAAGACTCTGATGTTCAGGTTGATGAGATGATGCTTTTGGTATCTTTTCAATATCTGTTCTGGCTAACAAAATATTAGTTTTCTGATTCTGATAATTGGGTTGCAATTAGGCGTGGTGTATGCTTATAAATGATAAGGTTCCTTTTAGAATGCATTGGCCGCAGCACGCAGAACTGCAGGTCAATGGTATGTGATAAATTGGTTTTCTCCTGTATTGTTTTGATTCCCCTTTTTTCCTCTGTGGTACTTTTTTCTTAAGTAAATAATAACATGATCATATACTTTATAAATACAAATTTTTTCTTGATTGTGTTACATTGAAAAATGTGTATGGATATGCAGGGATAACTGTACGTGCAATCAATAGACCTGGAACACAGCTCCTTGGGGCCAATGGTCGTGATGATGGTCCAATTGTGAGCATTTTTATTTATGAAATCACGTGATGGTCCAATTGTGGCCAATGGTCATTCCATTTTCTTGTACCCATTTTTTGGGTTGGCATACTCTCTGCATGCTGAGACGTGCAGCAGTTCTACATATTGCTGTCTTGGTCTTTTACTTTTAGTAAATGGAGCAAATTGCTATGTGATGGCATTTTTTTAGTTTCATTGTTCACTTTGTCATTTTTGCAGATTACTCCATTCACAAAAGATGGTATGAATAAGATTTACTTGAGTGGATGTGATGCTCGCATTTTTTGTTTAGGAGTTCGAATAGTAAAGCGGCGCACTGTTAACCAGGTACTGCTTGACTTTGGAATCTCATATTGGATCATTTGTTTGTATTGGATGTTTTGCTCAACTAATATTTTCAGGAACTAAATGAGTATGTGTTATTTATGTACGAAGTGTACAGTGTCGTATTAATTATTTACTCTTGCCTGAGATTTAAATTCTATGTTATCTGTGGTTATTACCATTTTTTCAGATTCTAGGCATGATACCCAAGGAGTCAGAGGGTGAACACTTTGAAGATGCTCTTGCTCGTGTTCGACGTTGCATTGGTGGTGGTGCGACTACAGATAATGCTGATAGTGACAGTGATGTTGAAGTAGTTGCTGATTTTTTTGGTGTCAATCTTCGTTGTCCAGTAAGTTTTCTCACTCTTGTGAAATATGAATTTATGTATTTATTATATCTTCCATCGTGACTCCATATGAAATTTTGGCGTTGTATCTGCCTTCGTTACCCAAATCGTCACTCCGATTAGGCAGATTAATAAACCAATATGGCATCATGATGAAGTTTAGTATGGAAGTACAGATTTGGCCATTTTCTAAAATGATCTTGAATGTCTTACTACTCCTGGATTTCTTAGCTCATGTATCTTGATACATGGATCATAACTGTATGTTAGTTAATTTCTCTTCTTTTTTATTATGAGGTTCTAAGTTTTCTTGTTATTGATTGAGATTTCAAGTGCTTGTTTTACACTCATCAGTTTAATGAGATTAGTACGTAAATTTGGTGATGCAAATGTAATTTCCAGATGAGTGGTTCAAGGATGAAGATTGCCGGAAGATTTAAACCTTGTGCACACATGGGCTCTTTTGATCTTGAAATTTTTGTGGAAATGAATCAACGTTCTAGAAAGGTATGCTTTTAACTAATGCAATTTATTTTTATCCTTGTCTGAAGCGTTTGGTGGTGTTTCACTGAGCTTTTGGTTATTACTACAGTGGCAGTGCCCCATCTGTCTAAAGAACTACGCCCTGGAAAATATCATAATTGACCCCTACTTCAATAGAATCACCTCTTTGGTAGGTGCTTTTATTTTTTAATTTCTCGTTTACTCATGCATTACTCAAATATCAGCACTTGTAAGTAACGTAGAATTGTGAAACAGATGAGACATTGTGGAGAAGATGTAACAGAGATTGAAGTAAAGCCTGATGGTACTTGGCGTGTAAAGGCAAAAACAGAAGGTGAACGCAGGGATCTGGGTGATCTTAGTAAATGGCACCTACCTGATGGAGCAATTTGCGCTCGGAATGAGGTAGATTTTAAACATTCGGTGGAAGTCTTACAGCAAATCAAAGAGGAAGGATTGGCAGATGACAATACTGGTTTAAAACTTGAGATTAGGAAGAACAGTTATGGCTTTTGGGAAGTTAGCAAACCAGAAGATTTCAACAATTCAGTTAGATTACCTGAACATTTTGGTGGCCATGAGCAGAAAATTATCTCAATGATTAGCAGTGCCACTGGAAGTGGTAGGGATGGTGATGATCAAAGTGTCAATCAGGATGGTGGTACTAATTTTGATTTCTTTACTAACAATGGGGTTGAGAGGCATTCTCTTTCGCTGAACATAGATCCCGTGAATCCTCCTGGAACCATTGACGAAGTTATTGTTCTGAGTGATTCTGAAGAAGAGAACGATATGCTAGTATCCTCTGGAGCTGGTTATCAAAATAATCGAGTAGATGATGTTGGGATTCCATTTTCTACACCACCAGGAATGACGAATGCATGTCCAGAAGATCCTACTTTCATAACAGGTGGCTTGGATCTTTTCAATAACAATGATGATGAATATGGGATATCCCTTTGGCCTTTACCAAGTGAAACTCAAGCAGGTGCAGGTTTTCAGTTATTTGGTTGTGATGCGGATGTGTCTGATGCTTTAATTAATTTGCAGCATGGCTCCATGAATTGTTCCTCGTCGATGAATGGCTACACAATGGCTCCAGAAGCTACTTTAGGATCTTCTACTCTTGTTCCTGATCCCTTTGTTGGAATGACTGAGGCTGTCATGAATGGTGGCTTAATAGGCAATCCCTTGGTATTTGCAGGGGACGATCCTTCTCTTCAAATTTTTCTTCCTACAAAGCCGTCAGATGCTCAAAATCGTATTGATTTCAGACAACCGGCTGATGTTTCAGATGGCAACCATAATGAAGGTTGGATATCACTTAGACTTGGGGGGGATGACTCTGCCAGCAATGGTGAGGCTGTGGCCCAAAAGGAAGTGAATATAAACCATCATGCACCATCAAGAGGAGGTGCCATGGATTCACCAACAGATACAGGTAATTATTCTTCAACTTTAAATTAAATTGTTGTTTTCTCTAGGGTGTAGGAATTTCAGACTGACTTGCCAGTATGTCAATTGATTTAAGCATGCATGATTTTTATGGTCACTGATTTGAGGTTGATGTACTAGCCATGTTATGAATAGTCGATTATTGATCTCCTCAGTGTGCAACCCCCTTCCAGACCGGGGAATGTACTAGGCAATGTAAATTCAGAATACTACCTTATTACCCGGCATTGTAGTTTCTTGAGGAATCCGGGTGCTTTGGCTGCATGCAATTGCTATTGATTGCACACATTCTCATCTGTTTGCTACTTATTTGCAGCTTCTTTGTTTCCTGGTTCCAATAATGTTAGATCTGACAAGACAATCAGACCAAGGCCAGGTAGTCTTTTCTCCTTCCCTCGTCAAAAACGTTCCGTTAGGCCACGACCCTATCTTTCTATTGACTCAGACTCGGAGTAGTTGGATAAGAATTATACAGACAAGAAATATTGTTGCTCTCATTTTAAACTTATTTAGCCATAGACATCATCCTGAATAATTTATATGTCTATCGACCCATGAAGAATCTTTTTGTTCCTGTATTACAAAGGAAGAGAGATGATTTTGTCCTCACAAATGAAGATTTTTGTCTTATGAAGTGTCCTCAGTGACAGATCAGGATTAATGATCGAACTACCAGCGTTTATACTGCTGGTACCTCACATTGATTTATCAAAGGGTATGTCAAAATTCCGATTTTTCCAAACTAATTTGGTTGACAATGTCCGGTATTTTGTTTAATATGTCGGAACTGTCTGCCAGGATTGGACGAGTCACTTATCGTTGCCAGATTCTTAGCTTAGTCGTTACACTTCATACACCGAGTGCAGGTAAACTGTACAGGAAAATACTCAGTCACTCCCTTGGAAATGCCAGGGAGCCTTGTTGGGTAAAATATAGATTTCTTGTTTGTAATGAGTGCAAATAGTTTTGGACGAATCAGGGTTCATTTGTATAAATTATTTTTTCCCATTTTCTATCTTGTTCTATTGCTATCTAATGTGTTCAAACCAGCTGCGTCCATTGACCCCAAATTGAAGCATGCTTGAAAAGATGTGTTAAGATTTATTTAATGTTGTTGGTGCGACTCAAGGGCAATGAATTTTAGCTTTATGAGTTCTAGTAGATGAAGGATCGATTTTTAAGTCACAATCGGGAGGTAGAAATCGAGAAATCATGAAAGTTCAAGAACAATGAAAGAAAAATGGAAAGACTTTTCAAAAATTGTCTTTCTTTTGACTTTCGACGTGAATTTGACTATTTTGACATTTCAAACGATGTCATTTCAAAAATGTGCTTTATAAAGATTATAGTTAACGTACTAAGTTTTCTAGCATAAGTTAAATCGCTAAATTTGGACTTTATTTGCTATGTCAAAAGTTTAAATAACAGAGGGCAAAGAATAAAGAAAGTCCAAGTGTCCAAACTTGGAGACTAAGGAAATTTTTACATGAAAACTATTTAAGTGGCCGAGCACTAATAAATACATTTAGATTTGGAGAGGAAGAAATAAAGATATTAATTTAATATTTTTTTTTGTTAAAAAACCTAGTTTCTATAAAGTAAAAAATTAGATTACTTATTCTATAAGCTGATTAAGATTATTATTGCTTATTTAGTATTTTATTATCATATGTTTTGTAATTGGCTATATAAAATCACTTTATGTACGGTTTGAAGAGAGTTTAATTGAATAGAAAAAGTTTTTTCTTTATTATCGAAATTAAGAGTGATTCATATTTCAAAATTTTGGTGAGTTATATCCAAAATTCTTCCCTATATCATAGGATTAAGGTTACTTGTAAGTTGAATAGTCTTTCTTATTGGCATCTGCGTTCTTCATCACTGAAGGAAGAAGATGTGAAGTGGTGTTCAATTTTCTAAAGGCGCGTCATCGACAAATCATCCATACGAGAATATTCGTCACGTTACTTTCTATTTTTGGTGACCTATTTTCTATTATGCATATTTCGTAATCCATGGCTGATATTTATGTGATTCTTGAAAGATTATTTTTTTATTTAATCCAAGTTAACGTGGTTTAAATTTCAACCCCAAAACTTCTAAAACAAAGGAGTTACAATCTTACAAAGACAAACTTTCCAAAAGTGAAATTGCAGAAAGTTAAGGAAATGAGTTTTCGATCGCCTAGCTCAATCTATTCTTACGACCGCAACTCGATCGCAGATAAATGGACGACTCTGTACTAATTTTCGGATGCAATCGTCGACCGAAATCTTCGACCGTCCGACAAATGAGGCCCCTTCTCATATAAGACACATCTCGGACAAGTGTATCCTAGGTAACGTATTCAGTCATTTTAGCACAATATTGTTTGTTTTAGATTAAAATTTATACGATTTTGTTTTTGAAGTTAAGTCAAAAAATGTTGTACTAGGTATTTATAAATCATTCGTTTTTTAGTCGAACAGAGAGAATGGCTTTCTGACCTTGAACATGGGATTGTCTTTGGAATCTCAAATGGCAACTCTGATTCCACCCATCACAGTTTTATTATCCTTAACCCGCTTCTCGCTTACCAGCCACTTAACATCTAGCCGCCATTCGAGCAGGAGCAGTCCACGCAGTTTGGTTTTCTTGAAATTGTCTCCCCAATCCTTCCAATAATCTTGTGGAATCCTCAAGATCATCCTCTCTCTCTCTCTCTCCAAACCCCACCTTCAGCATCTCTCGCGAGCGTCGTGGAATGTCTGAGAGTAAAGAATGAACACATCTAATATTCCTTCTCTGATCTGAAGCTGAAGAGAAGAGAAAAGTGAGAGAGAGAGAGAGAGAGAGAGAGAGAGGTGCGTACAACCAAGAAGGGTAAGAATACAGTAAGCCGCCAAATGATATGGCGCCAGAGAAATCAGCCAAGGAGGAAAATGACCAGACGAACAATAAGAATAATGGCAAAGATGCGAGAGAAAAAACACAGAGCAGGAAAGAAAGATATGAAATGACAGACGAGAAGCTTGACAAAGAAAACAGGGATGGCAACGAGAAGGGAAGAAGGACCATGGAGAGTTACAGGAAGGTTGCCGGCAATCCGGTGATGGAGATGAAGAAACAGAGGAATTTGTTGAACATGGCGATCGTCGTTTTGCTGATTCTCATCCTACAAAAACAGCAGACTCTCTTCGAGATTCTGCAGATTGAGTTCTCAAACATCATTGGTTTGAATCATATGATATGATTCGTACAGCCAATGAATGTACTTCCAAGTTCTTCAAGCTTCTAGTCTAGGAGTTTTTGAAAGCTTCATATCAGAGAAAAATGGATGAAACGCAATAGCGAATCACAGGTCCCTAGAAAAATTTTTGGTAACAAATAAAACATTCAAAATGAACAGAATAAATATCGCTGTCACATCTTTCGTTAAATAATGTTTTCTTTCTTCTGTAGAACGCTGTCTTTCCTCTGCAGAAAGTGAGTCATTAGAATAAGACTCAAGAAATATTACTTTCATAGGAGGAAAGACGACTTTTTGCAAACGAGAAATAATGTCTTTTCCAATTAAATTGTGAATTTTACTAAGTAATTTGACGTCTTTGGGAAAGATCAGAAAAGAGAAACGTCGAATTACATTGTTTCTCTCAAATTATTGTTTTAAATTCAGATTAGATAGCAATACAATACTGGAATTATTTAGAGAAAAGAAGTTTGTCTTAATCGATGATTCTCTGTACAGAAATATGTGAAAATCTCTAATTTTTATTTTGAAAAACTCAGTCAAAAATCAAAGCAAAATGCTCGAAGCGTATGAGATAAGACATTTTCGAGAGGAAGTTTCTTACTCTTTTATTTTCAAAATAACTTCGCTATTAACATCAATATTTGCATAATTTATTTTTCATAATTAAGTATTTTATTTGTAAACAAAAATTATTTAGTGGTTAACTTGTCATTAATTCCGTAGTTCAATGATTATTTTGTTAATTTCCCTAAGATTTTCACAAAAATTAATTACAGTTTCAAATTACCAGATTTAAATCGATGTATTTTAAAATACATAATATTAGTTGCGCGTAAACTCAAAGTTTATTCGATAATTATCGTAAAAAAATATATTTAAAAAATCGTTCGACTTGGCCGGCAAAATTCCGGGAAAAAAACCAGAATTTTCCCTATTCTATTAATTAAATTACAAATAAATAAAAATAAAAAAAAATAAAAAAAAAGTCCCATGCTTAAAAGTTGAAGAAACTGGTAGGGAGAAAAGCTAATGGCTGGCTATTCCAACAAGGCTTGTTTTAATCTTCAGATTCTGACTCTAAAACTGGGAGAATGTTCAAAGCAGAAGAACCAAGATGCATTCCCCTTATAACCCCTCCATGCCCATTCTTGATTCTGTGACAAAGCAGCAGTATGGAGTCCCACAGTGCGGTCCGGCCCTGTCGATAGTAATCGTTAGAACTCATCACGGATGACACAAAGTGTAATGCAGACTCTCCATTTGAGGCCATTTACATATTAGATCTTAAACTATCTTTTAGATGTCAACAGTTTGGATTTTGCCGTCAATTTATACATTAAATTCTACATGTATATTCTACGTTTTACATTTGATCAGGTGTTTTAACCCGATTACTAACCCCTCTTGTGATTTCTTATACTTGTTTCGAACTTTGTCGATCTTCTCTCCAACAAATTGAAATTCTATTGATTTCTCGAATTAAAACATGTAATTAAACAGGAAACATCTTCTGGATTTAACAGATAAACTGATGACGGAATCTAAATTACTGACAACTAACAGATAAAGATTCTATTAGCTCGATAGCTACATACCTGAAGGGAAAACTGTAACTTTTTGTCCCAGAACAATCCGAAGATTGGGGGGCTTTGGCGGCCAACGACCAGCAGGCAAGCTCCTGGGTGAAGGGTAGACGGCACAGCCGATGTGATGACAATGTACTTCTCGGGAGACCTTTCTTTTGGTGGAAGAGCCGCCAAGTATAAGGGATTTTTACTGGCCTGAGCTCCGGCATGAGATGACGGATCCAGATGGAACATCCACTTCGGGTGTTCGAGGAAAGCACAGAAAAGATATGAGAGCAAGTGAGAATCAGTGGGAAGCTCAAAAGCCCATTTCTTCTTTTTGTTATGGTCATCACCTTTCCCCAGATAGTTATAATTCTTCAGGCAGGTCCCTTCGGCCAGCTCTGAATAATCCCAGATGAAGATAAGAGAGATTACTTCAATTATTCATCATTATCAGGTCATAATTTTAATAGAATGATAGAAGGTTCAAACCTCGGATTCGTTGAACCGTATAATCGGCCGGAACACTGCTTTGCGGAAGCAGACCTTTAACCCACTCTCCCTTCATCAACGCATGGAGCCTCTGATGTTCTGCAATGGCGTCAACACACTCCTGCATAATGGGGATCAAGAGATTCTGCTGTGGGGACTGTTGTGAATTGGCCATGGCTACATCATGATCAGAGTGAACTCCATCAAATCTAAGCAGATAACCAGAAAAAAAAAAGGAAATAGGCAATGATTCAAAGCAACTAGCATAGACGTAACACACGAATGGAAGTACCGATAGATTGCAGGAGAGTAGCACGTAGCTGATGAAGATGTCCATCTTCGTCCTGAATCAATGACGGTTGCCATTCGTTACTCCTATCTAATGAAGATATAATAGCTGGAGCGCCATTAGTCTGTAAATCACTTCCTATTGGACTGACAACCATAGAAATACCAAGTTTCCCAGCAGCTTGCATAACCTAAAAGACCAAGACATATAGAACTTTTTAACAAAGTGCAGCTTTCTAAGTGACATAAATGATTATCGCAATACCGGAAACACCTTTGGGACAATATTTATTATAAGCTTATTCGAAGCATTTAGATGCACTTTCTCCCTCTTCAATCGGATTATGAGAGTGCATTCTCACATCAGAGTTTCTCTACTGACATTTTTAATAAGAAAGAAAGATCTAAGAAGTAGAAACTAATCATAAAATCAGGCGTTTATCCAGTTATGTCGCAATACTGTTATTTTCAACGATAAAGTGAATTTTGAATCTTTCTTTCAATAAATTTCGTTTTTTATAAAATCAATACCGTAAACATCCTTGGTGAGTCAAACTTTCAGCCAAAACATCATCTATGGTATCAATTAGTACGAAGTCTATTACTACACCAAATCCATTTAGAGAGGTGTTAGTATTGATTGATGGAACAACGTATTAATCTACTCAAATCATTAAAACTCGATAATCATGAAACTGGAGCAACTGATCTTGAAAACAGCATACCTGAAGATGACTTGTCTCGACCTTGTTGAGCAAAGGAGTAAGCAAAACAGAGGAAAACCATTGCCTGAGACGGTCCCTCCACTGCTCAATTTGAGGATATATCTCCAAGTGCTTGAAAGCTTCAATTGATTCTTCAATTGACATTGGTGGAGGAAGTTCACCTTCTCCTTTCTTGGGGGGAGTAGTCATTTTCTGAGAGCTAGGAGACATCCGAACAGGCCTCAAGGGTGTGCTTCTTGTGGGTCCAGATGTATTAGCTGAACCAGCAATAGTATTCAAACTAGCTACGCCAAAACTGCGAATGGTCGGGGGTGGAGTCGCCAGTTTTCCTGCCGATTCCGTTATTTTCTCTTCCATTTCTGCCATAAACCGTTCAAAATCTTCTTCTGATGTTATCCCTTTTGCAGAGGAGCTACGCTTGTTTGACCATGGCGTAGAAGTCATCGAATCCAGCCCGGGTGAGCTTTGAGAAGAGAGTGGTGAGACTGCTCCAGGAACAAGATATAGAGAAGATGAAGGGCGGGGAGATTGCATCTTACTTCCAGAGCTGGAATTCAATTTATCCATGCTTTTTTGGGATGAATAGCTTGAAATACTCATTGGTGAATGAAGGGGAACAAGTGCATCGGAAGGAGAAGATGGCAAATGCACTTTTGATTTCGGAGGTTTCTTTGAAGTTTCAAATATCGGTTGATCAGCTTTCAACTTCATACCAAGAAGCCCCAGTTGACGAATCGAAAGATGTGATTGACCATTAGTTTCTTCAGAGGTAGATACAGCAGGTGCATTGCTTTTTCTGTGCAGGGAAATGGCCTTGAAGAGGGCCAATATAGTTCCTAAAAGTACAAAGCCGACGACACACTCTACTGCCTTCACAGAAAAATCTGGAAAATTTAACATTCAAACAGAATCATATGATCAGAAAGTCAATATTAAGTGATCAAAAAGAAGGGTGAATTAACTTTTCTGCTTACAAGCTGTGTGCTGCGATAAATTTTTTAACTTTAAGTTGTCGATAAACCCATTTTCCCTGCAATAAGGAAGAACAGAAATCTTCATAGAAATAGATTTGCGCGGCTGGCTAAAGACCAGATAAAACCAGACAAATTGAAGAAATAGTCTGAAGAAAATTATATTAGCTCAGTTTGGATTTGAAACTAGTAAAAAGTCGATGTCAGGTGGATGAAAAGAACTCTCCTGCTGAAGAAATTCAAAGTCGAATGAGATAAGAAGAAGGTTATCCAGTTCCCCATGTCTAGGGCAATAGAAGCCTTTGCAAGAATCTGAAATTCAGCACCTTTAATGGAGGATTACAGAAAACAAACTTATCTTTTACCATTTTATAAAAGCTTCCTTTTAACTTTCCGGGCAACTATCGACAGTGTAATACTTCAGTTCTAGCTCCGAACCTCGAAACGGCACATTGAAGCTACCGAACAGCGAATCAAAAGCCAACAAACGCAAAGAGGAAAACCCTAATAACTTAAATAATTCCACAGATAGAGGCGAGGCGAGGCGAAGCGAAGCATTATTCTTACCTGGAAATAAAGGAGAGAAGCAGGAATGCAGAGGAGCATGATAGGAAGAAGATGCAGAGGAAAGTGAGCCTTGTCGGTTGAAGGCTATTAGCAGTGAGAGCAGCGGAGAACTTTGGATTCTGATACACTGAAAACTTGAAGGGCTTCAATGGAGGAGAACCCATGTTCCTTCCTCTTCCTTCCATGGTGGGGGTGGAGGAAAGTTCAAATTTTCAACAAGAAACAAAGCAGATCGAGTATTTTGGTGGGTAGTTCTTGAAATGCTTGTTACTTTATCTTAACAAATGGGGAAAATGACAAATCAACCATCGTGGTTTCTGATCAATGACAAGTCAACCACTGTGGTATATTTGCTAACAAGTTAACCACTAACGTATGAGAAATTGACAAATCCAACATCACACTCAAGTTAACACAGGCAAAGAAAAAGCTTGGACGCTGCTGGTTTGCGGCGTCCAGGCAAACCCGCAAGCCTGGACGCCGCTAGTTTGCGACGTCCAGGCAAACAAACAAGCCTGGACGCCGCAAACAACTGGCGTCCAGGACCCACCCACTCAATCATTTTCCCATTATGAAAAGGGAAAATAAAATTACGGCTCTCAGTCTCGACTCTCCCTTCCCGAATCTGAAACATACCTTAAACCTAGCGATTTGTGAGAACTGAAGCGAGAAGAGAAAGGTATTTTGGCAAAGTTGAAGCATTTGTTTTCAAGAAAATGGCACATTGGAGTGCTTGGAGTGTCGAAGAAGCTGATATTAACCGTGAAGCTGTAGTGGGCCCTTCAGAGATATTATTGGCGAATGAAAACGAGGTACGTGGAATTGGAAATGAAGTTGCAATTGTGTTGCATTCTGTATCTGCAAGTCTAAATGAAGAGGAAAATGAGGACCTCCGATCAGTGTGCCAATCCACTAGTGATGAAGACATTAACATGGCACAGAGTAGGTCTATACGCCAAGCAGAAGCACAATGCAGCTACGTTGGTATGGGCCTTGGCAAAAAATACAGTTCATTGACGAAAATTAGAGAAGAAATTGTTGATTATGCATTGAATAATGGGTACGGCATAAAATTCACCCATAGTGATGCTCGTCGGTTGAGGGCTGTCTGCCAGGAAGGATGCACATGGAGGATGCACGCGTCACAAATAGGACGTGAAATGACGTTTCAAATAAAGTCCTACAACGACGTTCACACTTGCTCCCGAAAGATGGAAAGCCGCCATGCCACTGCCAAATGGGTGGCAACGCATTACTTAAACAGATTTAAAAGTGAGGCCGATTGGGACGTATCTTCCATAATTGAGACTGTCAGGAAGGACGTCAACGTCAACATCACACCCAGCCTTGCTAGAAGGGCAAGAAATGTGGCAAAGAAAATTAACGAAGGTGATGGCAATGAGCAATACAAGCTTATTTGGTCCTATGCTGAGGAGATTCGGAGGTCGAATCCCGGAAGTTCACTGCGTGTTGACCTTGATATGAGTGTATTTAAAAGGATGTATATGTGCGTGGATGCATGCAAGAGGGCAGTGTTGAACTGTGGTAGACCTGTTATTTGTTTAGATGGCTGCCACTTAAAGGGAGCGACTCCGGGCCAACTGCTGACTGCTGTCACCATCGACGGGAACGATGGTATGTATCCGATTGCTGTAGCAGTCGTAGAAGCAGAAAATAGGGATTCATGGAGGTGGTTTATAGAATTGTTGCTAGACGATCTAAACACCTCATCTGGCAATGGATGGACAATTATTTCTGATTGACAAAAGGTATTGTGCATTGCTTTTGAATTATGTGTTTATGTTATGCATGTTTTTTCCAATGTCTGTCTCATATTATGAAAGTTTGCAGGGACTAGTGCCAGCTGTGAGAGAGGTGGCATGGCAAGCAGACCAACGGTTTTGCATCCGACACCTGTATGCCAATTTTCAAAAACAATTTAAAGGCAGGTTGTTGAAGGATGCAATGTGGGCTGCATCAAGAGCCACAACAGTGGGGCAATTTGAGAAAGAGATGGGCAAGTTATTTGTCCATGACCCGGCGGCCCATGAATATCTACGTGGAATAGAGGTGACCTGTTGGGCCAAACATGCTTTCTCTTCCATCCCAAAGTGCGACATAAGCCTCAACAACCTCAGCGAGTCCTTCAATGCCTGCATCCTACCAGCCCAGGACAAACAAATTCTAAGTATGTTCGAGATCATTCGAAAGGGCATCATGGGTAGGATCGTGAAAAAACATGAAAAAATGGCTCGCTCGACCGATCTGTTGTGTCCAATGATTAGCAAACGGCTCGCCAAAGTCCAACTTGCCAGTCGAAATTGGAGTCCCCAATTTGCGGGAGCGGCCCAGTTTGAGGTCAGCAACAATACCGACATGTACTCTATCGATTTGGATAGGTGTACTTGTACTTGTAACCGGTGGGAGTTGACCGGCATCCCATGTGTCCATGCAATTCCGTGCATTCACTTCATGAGGAGATCTCCTGAGGAGTTTGTGCATTGGTGCTATCACCGAGAAACATACATGGTGATGTACTCCCACTTTCTCCAACCCCTCAATGGCCCAATCGAGTGGCATCCTGTGACGAATCTGGATCCAATTATCCCACCGCCGTATAAAAGGCTTCCAGGCAGGCCCCGCGTAAGTAGAATACGGGATGTGAATGAGGCTCCAAGCCGGACAGTGCTTACCAAAAGACATTTAAACGTGCATTGTGGCCGATGTGGGGGTGTGGGCCACAATGCCCGCACGTGCGAAGGGGGAGGGGAATCCAATGCAGGGGCTGACAGAGGCAACAGAGGGGCGGCTAGAGCCAGAGGAAGAGGGCAAAGGAAGGTCGGATGACACATTTATGGGTTTTAGAGTCCCCGAGACAGCTCCCGATAGAGTTCATGAGACGCAGGTCAGCGCATTATCGCATTATGCTTTTAATTGATATTTGAACTACGCTCATTTCTTTTGTAATGTGGTCTGCAGGAGTTTGATGCTGAAGGTTCGCCCACACCTACATATACAGATGTGGACCTTAACCTGCGTGATATAACCCTTTTTGCTTGCAACAAATGTACATGACAGTCAAAGGCCATTGATGTAATTATTTTGTTGAAAATAAAATGAGTTTGATAGACTTGCCAATTTTTTAAAAATTTGAACAGAATGTCCCTTGTTTCTTGACTCCACATAGTTATTCTCGTACATCCTGCACAAACAGCCCAAACAATTCCAGTATCATCCAAACATCTCATTCATCCACTAAATATAAACTACACCTAACCTCCCAACATATCATTGACAACTTGACATACATTTTAACGTACAAGTACACAAAATCAACTAAACTACGCATTCTTCTTCTTCCTGGGCTGTTTCTGACGCAAACCCGTGACCAGAAACGACAAGTTCACGTCAAAGGCTTTCTCAGCTCGGGCGAACAACGGACCCTCATACTGAAAGGTTGGAGGATCGTGCAGGTGGAATTGTTCCTTAATGTGGCACTCTGATATCACCCTCATCCCCTCAGGGGTACACTGAAAGACGCCGAACGACCTGTAATGCAAAGGGAACAAGTGTCGAGCAATTACGTGGAAAGCAAAATTAAGAATTTACACTAGGAAAACTACATACTGCTGTTTGTCAGTGGGAGCTGTGATAATGGAGATTGATTTCGGCAACAATGTTTGGTAAGCGAATTGCATGTGCAGATCAACGGACGACATAAAACACTCATGTTTCGGGTGTGACTGCAATGTGAACAACACATTATATGATCTCAGTAAACATTAACTCCAACCTGGAGAAACGACATGATTACTTACGTGAATCCATCCAAGTGTGAGTAGATCGTGTCGCTGTTGATAATTGAAAACTTCTGTGTCTGCTTCTGCCGTCGTATAGCACTGCATATAAGTTTGGATGAGTACTAAGATAAAATCTTATACACTAACACCCAAAAAAGGCCTCTCACCGTATCTGGCATTCCTTTCTGATCTGGGAAGATGAGTTCAGAGACGAGGTATGTATGTCAGTCAGCTTTCCTGCAAGAATTGCGCATGTCTCCAAGTTCTTTTGAGTATTTGCCCGGACATAGTCTTGGAACTTACTCATCAAATCATGAGCCTGCAACAAACGGTCAGCGTAACCATGAATGAATACACATATATACCGAAATGAAAGACGTACCATGCGTAAAATTTTAAGGGGCGGCGGCCTGAGAGGCACGGCTGGAGGAGTTTGTAAGCGTCTTCCGACAGGTTCGCTGCAAATTAACAACACGTCAGTACATGAGAGACAAATAAAGTAAAAATTGGAATCCACGTTCAACAAAATTAACTTACAATCGGAATGTCACATCTGGTGCGTCCGAGGAGGATGACGCACTTCCTGAATGGGTTGATCGCCTCTCCCCTTGCTTAAGTGCTGCCACCATCTCACGATGCCACTCCGCTGCTTGCACATGCCACTGTTGTTCTATACCCCCACCTCTCTTCTGCGATAGCCCACCTCTCTTCTGTGAGCTTGGCCGCTTCTTGTATTTGGCCTTGTTGCATTTGTATCTGGTCTGCCATCACTTGCATATGGGTCATGGACATATTATGGAGCTCCTCCATCTTGCTCATCCAGTTGAGCATCTCAGCAGGTATCGAACTAAAGTGAGATGACTGAGGAGGAGGCGACAGTGCGTGCGAAGGGACTAAATGCGAAGGCTTTAAGCTGGGTGGATGTGCTGCTACCTTCTTCCCCTTGCGGAACCATTCACCTCCTGTTTGGGTGATACCCATTCGGTCCAATAATGAATTGTTGTACATTTCATTGACCGACTCTTCAATTCTTGGCTCGTTCTCTGGGATGGGGACCCCAAATTGCTCAACGATCCTCTGGATTAGCCAGTTGTACGGCAAGGACTTCGCCGAGTTATTGAGCACCTCTTGCATGTAGCTCACGATTATATATCCAATGTCCACCTTTTTTCCCATAAATACCTTCTCCAGCATATAGAGATCCATGCTGGTAACAAGGTCGCGATGCCCATTTCGAGGCAAAATGGTGTACGTCATGATCAAGTGGATCAATCGGGCGAAGGCATTCAACTCCTTTCCCTTTGGCTTTTTGTACTTGAAAACCTCGGGATCCTGGTGCAACAATCTAAGCACCGCTAACCCACCTCCTTTTTTTACAAATTGTGGCTCCTGAGCCATATGATAATATTCCTCGCTTGGCTCATCCAGTACACATCCAAGCATCATGTTTACATCGTTGGAAGTGAAACTCAACTCCCTTCCAAAAACGTACGTCCACACCTCTAATGGTTTAGTGGATATTCGCAAATTTGCGTAAAACAATCTTATAACTCTTTCGCAGTAACTGCCCCTCAAATTGCACAACCCGGCTAATCCAACAGCTTGAAGCATACGATCAATTCCCATTTCTGCGAAAGAGTCCAAATCTACTATTTTGGACACAGTAATTCTACGATCTTGTATATCTTCTAAATACCGTGTTTTGCAATTAGCATTCCAGAATAATTCTTCTTCAAGGTCGGCGGTTTCTTCGTCTTCCACCGCTGTCGCTGGTTGGACATCTTCCACTTCCGTAGTTTGAACGGGTTCAACGGCCTCCACCGTTGCCTTCCGACACTTTGACATCAATTTCTTAGGCCGCGATTCCATGCTGATCGTTGAGAGTAATTTGCCAACAACCTGCAGTATAATAAAAAATACAATCAAACAAATATTTGTGAATAATACAACATCCTAAATCAACAAACCACCAAAAAATAGACTGAATGCAGTTTCATAAATCAACAAACACAATTTAGCTTTAGCCAATGGTACAAGCAGTTTCATAATTGGAAGTAGTGTATCGAGTTTCTTAGTACCATTATCGATTAGAATTGCATTTTCTAGCAAACAAACCCAATCTGCTATTTTGTTTTTAACAAAACTAAAAATAACTAACAAACTCAATTTAACTAACAAACAAAATAACAAGGAAATTACCACAAAAAATAGACGCAGTGCAGATCTACCACAGGATACTACACTCTATCAAAGAAAGGCGAGAGAAAGGCGAGATCCGAGAGATAGGCCGTTCGGTGGTTGGCGTCGCGTGGTGGTCGCCGTTCGGTGGTTGGCGTCGCGTGCTCGTCGCCGTTCGGTGGTCGGCCTCGCGTGCTCGTAGTCGCCGTGCGGTATAGGGGTGTGCATGGGACCGGTCCGGTCCGGTTCCGATCGGACCGGTCCCGGACCGGGCGGTACCGGTGCCAAAGATGTTGGCACCGGTACCGGTACCGGTGCTGAACCGGTTCCGGTCCGGTTCTGGACCGGAATTTCCGGTACCGGTTCCGGTCCGGTACCGGTTTTTTTCATACTTATTGTTCACGTAAAGTTGGAAGTTTATTTATTTTTTAAAATTCTAAGGTTTAAGCGAAACTAATATTAAAATTCGATATTTATTTTATTAGAATTTTAAAATTCAGGATTTAATATATACTTCACCAAACAAGAGAAATCATCAAAATAAATTAAAAATAAAATAATTCCAGCCGATGGGAAATGGTAAGTGGTAACCACATCCTTTTCTCCAGGCGACGACTGCCTTCTCGATCCCTCGCTTCCCCCAGGAATTGAGGTAATTGTAGAATAATCAAAGTGAATTTTAATTCTCGCACAAGTTTTTTTTTTTTTTTTCATTCTCGTGCAAGTTTTATGTTCTTTGCACAGAGACTCGCAATTTTTTGGCCGGAAAAATTTGGATTTACCTCCCAAAAAGGTGACAGTTGCTGCAGGAATTGCTACGCATCATCTGTTTCTTCCTCAGTCAGACAGGAAGGAAATAATCTCCAACATCGAAACTCTGAAGAAGAAGACGGCGGAACAGAGCCTGGTTTTGCCCTAAAAATTAAATTTTTTTTTAATTACCGGTTCTCACCGGTACCGGTTCTCGGCCGGTTCTCTGGTACCGGGTACCGAGAACCGGTACCGGTGAGAACCGGTACCGGTAGCACCGGACCGGACCCGGTCCGGTGCTCCTTCTATGAAGACCAGACCCGGTACCGGATGGACCGGTTCCGGTCCGGTTCTCCGGTGCCGGGCCGGTTCTGCACACCCCTAGTGCGGTAGTTGGCCTCGGGTGGTCGTCGCCGTGCTGTAGTCGGCCTCGGGTGGTAGTCGTCGTGCTGTAGTCGGACTCGTGGCCGATTGGGGGAGAGTGGGAGAGCCGATTGGGAGGGAGAGGAAGAGCAGGGGGTCGGGTAGGGGGTAGAAGAATGAGCCCTAACTTTTATTTTCCCTTTATAAAAGGGAAAATGATTGGGGTGGTCCTCAAGCCT
>CM039470.1:39025689-39190342 GCA_022433065.1 Begonia loranthoides
TAGGACTATTATATTTTAGGACATATTGGATTCAGTGAGGAATAATGTGAAGGAATAATGGTGAGACATTTGGTATATGTCGAGGTTTGGGTAATTTGGAAAAGTGATTTATAGATTATTAAGGGTAATATATATACATTTCTATATATATATATATATAGAAATGTATATATATATATATATAGGGTAATGTGCTAAGAATATATAACTTAGTTTTACATTCTACTCTCACATGTTAACGTGTCATCTATGTAACATTCATTTATTAGTGTCAGTGACATATATTTCTTTAGAGAAATTCTATGTTTATTATCTAATTCTATTTTAATTGATGTAATTAATGATTTATTTTAATTTTTTATAATATATTATATTAATTACATTTAAGGGATAAAAATGAAAAAGTAACAGTAAAAGATAGACGTATCATTACCTATTATTTTAACTATTTAATATCAAATCAGGATTAATCTATAGATGAATTAATATTATGTTATAATATATGATTATAGTGTTACTAGTTATGTAAATGTCTTTTCTTGATGTTGTAGAGCATCACACGTGGTGACCAAATTAATAAATAATTGTTCATCCAACTTAAAATAACCAAGATTATGTATAAATAAGGTTTAGGTCAAGCTTTTTTGTCACGCTTCAAAGGAGACCCAAGATAGAACATGAAATGACCTGACCAAAAATGGAATGAACCGTCTGACCCTCATCTAAATCCAAAATTTAGCAACGATAGACTTAAAGATTTACTTTACAAACTAAACTCAAAATAAAGGTCTCAAAGTAACATTAAAATAGTGTAAAACCACATGAAAATAAAATAATACTAAGACACGAACTTCACGAAAATACTTTAAGTCTCTCTAGAAAATAAAATAAAATAACTCGCATGAGGGAATCTCCAAAATCTACTCTTGGGTGAAATTGAGAATCACTCTGATTATTTCCTAGAAAAAAGTTAAATCCGGGGTGAGTCAACTAAACTCGATAAAGATTAAATTTTATGTTCAACATTTAGATTATAAAAATATGTATACATGCCAAAAATTTATTTTAAAAAAAGAAAACTCAATATAAAGAAAGTCGAAACGAGCAATAGTGCAAGTAACAAAATTAAACAATGGCGATACTCATGCAATCGCAACAGTCATGTCCCAATTCTCATGGAGTACCCAATCACCCAACTCAAGACATGGATTATTAGAGAAAGACTTTTACAATTTAGTGCGGTCCAAAGATATGGATCTAGGTCTGTATAGTAATCACGAGAATAAACAGTCCACAAAATAAATATAAACAATCCAAAGTACTGTGTAACAAATCCAAACCAACAATATTTAAGTTATATAGACCATAAAAATTATCCTCAATAGGAATTAAGTCTAAACACTTGGCAAATAAATAGAGAAAGGTAAAGTCTTTAACTCTAAATCTCTAGCTGCTCTAGCCTTTGCCTGGAATGGGAGAGGGTCATTTGGGGTAAGTGACTAACTCAGCATTGTGAATGCGAATCTGGGGTAAAAAATCCACAACTCATTAGTTTGGTTTCTCCTCTCTCCCGCGTGCATTGTCTCTGTCGGCAGAAAGAAGAACCCTTCTTCTTTTCTTCTTCTTTTTCTTTTACCCTTTTTCTTTATTTCATTTAACTAATTTAATATCTATATATTAAATATATTTATAAATCAAATTACTCCCATTCAAATTTCGACTTCAATTTAGATTCCTTCCAAACACTAGCGGACAATGTCTTTTTAACCAAATTAGTTTACCAATTTCACTACATGAATTTATTTACCACTTGGTAACATTCAATTTTACCTATTTTGACCATTTAACTGAAAATTTACACGTGGGCGATACTCGAAAAATTGGGTCAACCTTTCAACATCTCGACCGATTATTACGCAAAAAATTAACACATAGAATTTATTATTGAAAATTTCACGAGTTTTACAAGTCAACCCTGATCAAGTTTAGGGTTTTGCGCCTAGGAACATAGTACATATAACTATCTCATTACTCTAGTTAACAGCAGTGCATAAAAAAATAAATGTAAATATCAATGAACTACACTGAATATTAAATTAAATATGCATGCTTGAATTTTAAATATGTTTAGCCAAAAAGTTATATATAATATGAGATCTGACGAGCTCAACAGAGACACATCCTTTATTATAAGAATATGTCAAAAAAAATATCGTTTTAGAAAAAAATGTATACTGGACATAAAAATAAATTTTTACCTAATTTTAGACTTACCAATATCAAAGTCCAACAACAAATGGTCAAACAGCAGACAAGTCTAAATAATTTTCTAAGTCTTGAAACTTATTTATAATATTTTTACAAAATTAGAATTCAAACTCTAAAATTTAAAATCTGAATTTCTAGGCTAAACGAAGATGACCAAAAAATGATTAGGTCAAAACTTTAGTAAAAAAAACTAAATGATGTCAAACATAAGGCCTAGGCCTGAGCCTCTGCCCAAAACAACCTGAGCCGCAGCCCAAATTCCATGCGTCAAGACCCAGAATAGTCTGAGTAGCTTGCCAAACAGAGTTTCGTCGGAACTCTAGTTCTTTCTGATCACATCTCAACTCCAAACGTCATAATTTCCTCCAATCCAACAATGGTTTCCAAAACACACACAAATCATGATTTTTTTTCTTTTATGAATTCTACTACCAAAACCTAACAGTCCCAATTGAGCACAAAATTCCTAACAACAAAAAATTTGAAATTTTTTTCTACCTATAGGAGCTCCCTCCCTTATCTTCCTGACTATCCTCACCAAGGATGATAATACAACGTCGATGTCAATCCTTTGATACCCAAAAATAAAATTTCCATCAGACACAGATTCAGCAAAACAGAAAACAAAAATCTATAAACTGTATCTCACCTAGCGATAAACTGAAACATCAAAATCCGAAGAAGAAATCTCTTCCTATTCTTCTTCCCTGAATCAACTTGTGAATGGAGAAAATTTTTCAAAAGAGAGTGAATTGAGAGTGGAGATCAACCTCTTCCCACTTCAAGGATATAGGGGAGAGGACTCCCTTGTTTGGCAATATATCTTTATTAAAAATATATGCCCTAACTCTTAGTCTTTTAATTTATAAGCAAATTAACTTATATTTTCCTTAACTAAATATGTATTGAATCATTTACACAAAAAAAATTGAAATATGAAAATTTTAGAACAATCGACAAATCTAAAGGCCCGGTTGAGGCGCGTTGAGGATGAAAACTATGAATACTAACTCATTTTTAGAAGCATGGTATACCGTATTCAATGACAGTTATAAAACAATTATCTTAATTCTAGAAACTGTGTAGATTGAAGCTACAGTATATAAAGAATCAGTGTATGTCAATCTAGTACATTTAGTTTTTGCGTATTATTTTCTACTCTGTTTCTGGTAAAAGAAATAGAGGTTAACAAAGGAGAGTTGCAAGTTCTCAATACCAATTGAGAGGAGTGTAAGTCTCTCAAATTAGTTTCAAAATCTTGAGATGGTATTGTATATTGTTCTTGTAATATTGATTCCATTAATGAGAAGTAATTGACGATTGTATCTATGGACGTAGGACATTTTTGGCATGAACCACGTTAAACTCTTATGTCATTTAATTTTCTGCATTCTTGTTATCATTTATCTGGGAAATCTCTACAATTGGTGCGGTGAGCGTGAAGCGATAGGTGATTATCATTTTTTTTCATGCCTTTATTCTGTTATTGTCATCTGATTTTGACGCATGGCAAAATTTGAAGTAGATAGGTTTATCGGCAACAATGATTTTAGTCTTTGGCGAATTAAGATAAAGACTTTGTTAGTTCATCAAGAATTGGCTCTAGCCATTGATGAAAATGCTATAATCAATCTTCAAAAAACCGACAAGGTGAAAGCAGATGACATTGAATCGTAAGCCCACAGTGCAATACTATTGAGTCTTGGGGATGAAGTGTTATGAGAAATCACTGAAGAAAGATTTCCATTATCTGTATGGTTAAAACTTGAGGCATTTTATATGAAATGCTCACACGCAAATTGTTTGTACCTCATGAAGAAGCTCTATACACTAATAATGGTTACAAAACTTCACTCAAAATTCCAAAGGCAAGGTATTATTAGGAAATAATCAATTTTGTCAGGTTAAAGGAGAAAGTCAATTACAGATTCTCATGCATGATGGATGTATCAAAACCATCCAAAATGTAAGGCATGTTCCAAAGCTAAAGCATAGTTCATCCAACTTAAAATAAGCGAGATTATGTCAAAATAAGGTTGAGGTAAAATCTTTTATGTCTAGAAAATAATGTATACTGGACATAAAAATAAATTATTATCTCATTTTATACTCACCAATATCAAAGCCCAACAACAAATTATCAAACAACAGAAAAATCTAAATAATTTCCTAAGTCTTGAAACTTATTTATAATATTTTTACAAAATTAGAATTCAAACTTTAAAATTTAAAATCTGAATTTCTAGGCTAAACAAAGATGACCAAAAAAGGATTAGGTCGGAAGCCTAATACGGTCCAAAACAATCCCCGAAACAACCCAAAAATGATTTGGTCAAAACTTTGGTAAAAAAACTAAATGATGTCAAAAATAGGGCCTGAGCCTCTGCCCAAAACGACCTGAGCCACAGCCCAAATGCCATGCGTCAAGACCCAGAATAGTCTGAGTAGCTTGCCAAATAGAGTTTCGCCGAAACTCTAGTTCTTTCTAATCACAACTCAACTCCAAACACCATAATTTCCTCCAATCCAATAGTGGTTTCCAACACATAAATCATGATTTTTTTTTTCTTTTATGAATTCTACTACCAAAACCTAACAATCTCAATTTAGCACAAAATTTATAATAACAAAAAATTTGAAATTTTTTTCCTACCTATAGGAATTCTCCCTTCTCTTCCTGACTAGCCTCACCAAGGATAATAATACAACGTCGATGTCAATCCTTTGATACCCAAAAATAAATTTTTCATCAGACACAGATTCAGCAAAACAGAAAACAAAAATCCATAAACTGTATCTCACCTAGCGATAAACTGAAACATCAAAATCAATCCGAAGAAGAAATCACTTCCTATTCTTCTTCTTTGAATCCACTTGTGAATGAAGAAAATTTTATTTGGTAGTCTTATGAAGTAATAATTAAGAAAAATATTATTAACATAAATTGTAATTTTTTAGGAGTCAACCCTTGTAGTTAGTAATTATAGATAGGTCCCTTCTAACTGTGAATGGTAAATGCCATTACTTGTAGGGCTTTGGTGAATGGTGATGATTTTTGAAGGTGTTATTTGGTAGACTTTTTGATGCTTCTAATTTGAAGAGCAATATTATATTTACCATATAATTTTATAGTATACTTTTATCTCTTATCGTAATATATAACTCATTAATTACTGTAATTAATAAGATAATTAAAATTAATTAAACCTATCAACAATACATTATGATAAAATAATAATTATTATAATTATGTTTAAATTATAAGATTTATTTGGTTAATTTTCAAAGTCCATATTTGACTGAGTTAGTGCAGCACTTGCGATAGGTTGGTATAAGAAAGGACGAACTACCCATATTCTAATAATAATAATGACGACTTTTGAGTGGGAAGACTCGGTCTTTTTACATGTTTTAAATAATATATATATATATATATATAATGTATTTTATTCATAAAAAAAACATTTATTTTATTCATATAAATGCAAGGATTCAACACTGATAAATAAATAAATAATAAGTATTTCTTTTTGACCAATAAATAAATATTTTAGACGCCATTTTATTTTAAATTTCAAAATTTAAAACAAAATAAAAAAGGACACATTACAATTCAACACTGATAGAACCATATTTGTATTTTATAATAAGGTTTAAATGATATTTTTTGCTATGGATCTGTCACGTAATTTACGTGCTGAGTTTGAACTTAGCCTAATTACATGAGAGATTTCATTAGGTCTTTCTTAATTATAATTTAATTATTTTTAATCACGTCCTAATCTTTACTCTTGCCATGCAATTAACTAATGGGAAATGAAGGTTGAGTTAAGGGGTTTATGATGACGACTAACTAGTTTATTGTCGACAACTCAAAAATATGTTATCTTTTTTGCATTATTAGTTAAATGCAAATTTTGCAAAGATAATGACCAAAGTATTTAACAATTAATAAAAGAATTTGCTGAGAATATTATGAAAGTTATTTATTACTTAAAATGTAGTTATATAGATAGTAACGTATTAGGCCCGAACATCGACTTATCTGAATTTGCCAAATTCGATGAACTATAAGGCAAAGAAATGATTTTTGTTTATAAAAATTTTCAAAAAATAAAGAATAATGATATGTTTATTCTTTGTTCTTATTTTCTGTGTCAAATATTAGTTAGTGTAATTAATTTAATAAATTATTAATAGTTAAAATAAGTCGTTAATTGCACTAATTAATATTTATCACGTCAAAAAATAAGAATAGAGAGTAAATATATAATTATTCAAAAATAAAATGATCTACTCACGTTCTTTTCTATACAAAGAGTTGACAGTAGTTTTGAAAAATAGTTTTTCGAATTTCTATTTAAATTATTACGATATTTGTCTCCATATGTTTTTTTTTAAATCACTAATGCACTACACTTAGAACAATAAACAGCAAAAATTATGATTATTATTTTTTTAAAAAAATTATTTGAAGCTTATAAAAAAGTCATCATTTTTTAAAAAGGGAAGATATAAACGCAGTTTATATTTACTAAATATATATTTTTTGCATAAAAAATATTATTTTTTACGGCAAAAATGTATATTTTTCGTTGCAGAAAAAAAAATTAAAATTTTAACAGAAAACGTGACAGCAATGCTTGCAGCGTTCATTTCTCATAATTGAATATTTTATTTATTAGTAAAAATTGTTTAGCGATTGATTTGTGATTAAAATCATAGATAAGTGGTTGTTTTGTTAATTTCTATTTTTTTTTAAATTTATATTATATAATTATTTAAAAAGAGAAATTAAAAGAATAAAATAAGTGCATAATTATGGGCAGAATGAGTCAAGTAAATTAATATTCTGATAAGGAGGAATAGACTGCTATTTTCTATTGGAAAACGTTGAAGACCCTCACTTTATAACAGAAATTTATTATAATTTATCAATAATCAAATTATGAAGCTGACCGTACTGTAATTAACGATCCAGATTAGTACTTAATCCCAAATTAAGGACAACGCGATATCTTCGATCTTCGGCTGTCAAACAATCTTGAATTTTAATGATTTTTCTGAGCAAGTCTGTTCAACTCTTCGTTATTAAAGCTTGATTTTTCTCAAACCGGAAATCTGAGAAATATTAGATAATATTCTCTCTCTCTCTCTCTCTCTCTCTCTCTCTCTCTTCATTCTGGAAAGTCAAAAGTCATCGACTTCTCTTTCTACACTTCCGGCGTTGTCTTGATGAGCAGATATAAAGTTAGCTTCTAATGTCATCATAACTCTATACCCATTTCAAATCACTGATTTATATATCTTGGGTTCTACGTTTTCCGGGAAAGTTTCGGAGGTGAATAAGGGCGAAGAGGGCTAGAGATCAGCCGTTAATGGCGGCAGGGGGAGGGAAATCACTCGAGCAGACTCCGACATGGGCTGTTGCTGCCGTCTGCTTCGTCTTGGTTTTAGTCTCTATAATCATCGAATACATAATCCATCTCATAGGAAAGGTAAATATATCTGTGTTCGATGGGAACAAAAATTTACAGAGAAAAAAAGATGAAAGAGTTTGATTTTGGGATTTGCAGTGGTTGAAGAAGAAGCATAAAAGAGGTCTATATGAGGCCCTGGAGAAGATCAAATCAGGTATTTTCATGATCTTCGTGTAGAACATTCATAATTTTTTTTTTTATATTGATTCATTCTCACAAATCTTTTTCATTTTTTGTTTTTGGGTTCAGAGCTCATGCTTTTAGGGTTCATATCCTTGCTCCTAACAGTGGGACAAGGTCCAATAGCTAACATATGCATATCAAAAGAAGTAGCAGCTACGTGGCATCCATGTAGTAAGGAGAAAGAGCTTGAATTGAACAAGGTGAGTGACTACGAGCCTAATGATAGGAGAAAGCTACTGACGGTGTCGGATTCCGGTGAAACCTTTCGCCGGGTATTGGCCGGTGCGGGAGGCACAGACAAATGTGCAGAAAAGGTAATATCAACACACGATATTTGAAAGAATCAACGAAAATGATTGATTTTAGCTTTGATTAAACCCTCAAAAAAAGTGGATTTTCATGCAGGGTAAAGTCTCTTTTATATCTGCTGAAGGAATTCACCAACTCCATATCTTCATCTTCGTTTTGGCTGTTTTTCATGTCTTGTACTGTGGTCTCACCATGGCTTTGGCTAGGGCAAAGGTCTCTCTCTCTCTCTCTCTCTCTCTCTCTCTCTCTCTCTCTCTCTCTCTCTNAAGGTCTCTCTCTCTCTCTCTCTCTCTCTCTCTCTCTCTCTCTCTCTCTCTCTCTCTAACTCTCATGTTTGGCTCTAGATGAGAAGTTGGAAAGCATGGGAAAAGGACACCAAAACAGCCGAATATCAGTTTTCCCACGGTCAGTCCAACACCAAACTGCATTATCAATAATTAATACATACATATTCTCTATTTGTAATTTATAATTTTTACTTTTTCACCTAACAAATAGTTAATATAATAAGTTTCGAATAATTAAAATAAGTTATTAATTGCATCTATCAATGTTTGTCACGTCATAAAATAATAATTAAATACAGTAATAAAGAGTAAACATAATATTATTCTTAACATAATGGGTTGAGCTGAAATTTCTTACAGATCCCGAAAGATTCAGATTTGCTAGAGAAACTTCGTTCGGAAGAAGACACCTGAGCTTCTGGACCAAACAACCCTTCTTCATGTGGCTCGTAAGATATAATTATCATTCGTATTATACGTTATTTCTCGTATAAAATACTTTATTTTGCAATCAAGAGTCACTAATTTAACACATCAAAATGAATTATTTTAAACAATAATGCTAATCAGCGTGACAACTATAAGATTGGGTAACAACTTCTAATTAATCTACCATAGGTCCTAATCATAATATATATTCGTAAGATCAAACGCGTAGAGCTTGCTTAGCTGGCAAAACACGGTCAACACTCTCAATTTGACTTCTTTTTTCTTTGCTTAAATGCGGTCAACTCCTTGGTCAACAATAGATGGTGGTCTTTACTTTTATGATCGTGGGATTAAGTCTTCATTTCCATATTATCGTCTCATTAATTATTTTTTTTTTCGGATTTTTAATAATTATTTTTTATTTTTATAATTCTCAGGTTTGTTTATTCCGGCAGTTTTTCCGATCGGTTCCAAAAGTCGATTACTTGACTTTACGACACGGGTTTATCATGGTTAAGCTAAATTCATTAGCTAAATTGAATGATTATCGAAATTCAATTTGTTAATTGGTCGACTAAATGCGATTATCAGGCACATTTGGCACCTCACGGGAGCCACAATTTCGACTTTCAAAAATATATCAATCGGTCGCTCGAAGAGGATTTCACCGTTGTAGTCGGTATAAGGTTAGGTTTGCCCTTTGATCGTTAATTCCAAACTTAATCTTCAATTATTGAGTTCGACATTTTGTGCTTATTTTCAGCCCTCCGATTTGGTTCTTCGCCGTGCTTTTCATCCTAGCCAATACCCACGGTGAGAAAATACGTGACAGATATTGATTAGTGTAATTAATGTAATAAATTAAAAATAATTAAAATAAATTCTATATTATTATTTTTTTATAATAATTAAGCATGATTTTAATAAAATTAATCAACAATTATTAATTAATTTGATGATACCGAATAACTAGACTTTGACTTGTTAAACAGGCTGGAAGGCATTTCTATGGCTACCGTTCATTCCCTTGATTGTAAGATTGATTTTGGATGATTGATTGACAATATTAAGTGGGGCCCCGGTTGTTGAATCTAACGGCTGATAATGAATGGGGTTGATGACAGATACTGTTACTGGTGGGGACAAAGCTTCAAGTGATAATTACGAAAATGGCCTTGAGAATTCAGGAGAGAGGAGAGGTGGTGAAGGGGGTCCCAGTTGTCCAGCCCGGCGATGATCTTTTCTGGTTTAATCGTCCTCGGCTCATTCTTTACCTCATCAACTTCGTCCTTTTCCAGGTCCATTTTTATTTCTTTATTTATTTTAATTAACTATATTTTTTATCGAGTCTGTTAAATGACGGATATTTTCTACAGAAATAATATTTTTTGCATCAGAAAACGTGTTTTTCATTGTACAAAATGATATTTTTCGCACAGCAACATGTCTTCTGCTGTGGAAAGTAAGTTCTATTCCAAAAACTTTCTTTCTATAGTCGAAGACAAGTATTTGCTACGAAAATGATAATTTCTGCAGATAATATTCGTTATTTAACGGATCTCCCAATAATGAGAGCGTCTGTTGAGAACACCTCAAACTTCAAAGTGTTAGATAACAAAAATAAATGTTCAAGGTACCAGTTAAAAAGAAGCACGTACTCTGAGTGAATATTGATAATTATCATTAAATTTTTAATATTTTTTGTTATTTATATTAATTTATTTTAATGATTTGCAGAATGCCTTTCAGCTTGCTTTCTTTGCATGGTCATGGGTAAGTAAGATCGATCAATCTCATTTTATTATTTTAATTTAATAAATTAGAATATTTCCAAAATTATTTGGAGAAAATAAATAAATAATAAATAATAAATTTTATTATATGTTTTTCAGTATGAATTCGGGATGAGATCTTGCTTCCACGAATTAACCGATGACGTTGTCATCAGAATCACAATGGGGTAATTGCAATTAATTTCCATAATTATTTTATTAATTAATAATTATAATTACTCCATCTTAATTAATTAATTTAATTTTTTAATTATTCTACAGAGTGGTTGTACAAATACTATGTAGCTACGTCACATTCCCTCTCTACGCCCTCGTAATACAGGTGAAGTATAGATTAAACTAAACCCACCCATTTTTCAATAAATGATTAAAAAATAATAATAATTGATTATTTTTTTAAATATATATATATTGTAGATGGGTTCTACGATGAAGCCAACCATATTCAATGAAAGAGTAGCCAAGGCTCTCCGAAACTGGCACCACACGGCCCGAAAGAATATAAAACATAACCGAGGCGGTGTAAACACTCCATCATCAAGCCGGCCAATGACTCCGACCCACCAAATGTCGTCTCCTGTTCATCTTTTGCGTTACTACAAGAGCGAAATGGACAGCTTTCAATCATCTCCGAAGACAACAAACTTCGATAATATTGAGGCATGGGATACAGAGACGCCTTCTCCTTCGCCGCCCTCTCATCACAACCGGAATGGCGAGGGATCATCCCATCTTGGAGACTTGGACGTTGATCGAGATGGAGAATTTAAAGAGTCGAACCCAGTTCGAGAAATCGTTGTTTTCGACCGGTCGACAAAGGGGCAGCATGAGATTAATATCGGTAATAACGATTTTTCTTTCGAGAGGAGATGAAAGTTGGGATTAGTGGACATTTTTCATGTGTCATAATTTAATTTCTATAGTTTGTTGATGAAAAATGTAAATCAAGGTTAATTAAAAATTTAAGCTTGATTAGTTAACAAGTACATGCTAAGTTCCATGGGGATTACCGTACGAGATAATCCCCTCTCTCTCTCTCTCTCTTCCCCATCCCTTCTCGAATCTCAACTACTCCCTTTAACTCGGTCCATCTTTCCATTTCGCCCTCTTTCCACCCTCTCTTTCTCATCGATCTTCATCATCCATGGCTAGAGGAACTTCTCAGTCCCAGTCTGCGTCTTCCTCAACCTCTCGACCTGGCGTCGTTGCTCCCCGCGGCTCGGCGGCGGCTACTGCCGGTATTCGCCGCCGTCGCGTTAGCTCCGGTTCAGCCAATAGCTCTGGTGGGATAGGCGCTGGCGGCGGCTCTGGGGGTAATATGCTTAGGTTCTACACAGACGACGCTCCGGGATTGAAGATCAGTCCCACCGTGGTGCTTGTTATGAGCCTCTGTTTCATCGGATTCGTCACTGCGCTTCACGTCTTCGGGAAGCTTTATCTCCACCGATCCAGTGGAGGGGCCTGATTTCCTGACTCGGAGGTTCGATCGTTTCTATAAGGACGAGTCTTCAAACTGTACGCTAGGCTGTTTATTGCTTTTCTCCTCTCTGTAAATGTTGGCCGGATAAATTGTGTCTGATTTCGATGCTTTGACTTTCAAATGAATTTTAGAGGTTTCCAGTTTTGATCTGATGTTCAATCTTCAAAAAGATCAAAATTTTCAGCCTAATTTCATGGTTCAATAAATGATAATCAAAATGGCTTAGTTTTGGCCAAATGGGTATTTAATTTTTGCCTCTTTGGCCTCTTGCTTAATTTCCCTTCTCTATCTGAAGCATTTGAAGTTCTGCAGTTGTAGTATTTGGAAGAAATGTCTGATCCTGAGAGTGGTTTTGCAATCAAGTTTGTTTGACAATTCCCGCTGTGTATTAATAGGTTATGGATAAGATGATGAATATTGGATAATGAATGGTCTGTTCTATCTTCTGTGATTGAAATTGTAAGGAATTCCTCCAACGTTTGAGATAGTTAGAATCGTCCTTTGTCGGAATCCGCCATCGGAATCGACAAAAGCCGTCCTTTAACTCGAATTGAACCTTTTCAGAGCAACTTTTTTCAAGTTTTCAAGTTTTGATTTGGGCTTTGTCTGCCTTTTCGTATTGATCTTGTGCCCCGGTCGGTGTGTTGCCGGAAAAGAAGATCATCAAGTTCATCCCCAAGAAAATCCAGAGAGAGAGAGAGAGAGACAAAGCATGATAGCATCAGACAAGTTTTGTCACAGAAAGCGGAAGCTACCTGAAGAACAAACCTTCTTCTTCCTGCATTTTATAGAAAACTTAATAAATGATGAACAAGAAGTGAAGAAACTCTCTGTAATTTATTGAAAATACAATAAATGTCGAGGGGAAAAATGTTGTGACGTGACATGAGAATCAAAGACAACCCTATTGTGACACTGACTGTGTTATGAAGAATTCAGCAGCCGATAAAGTAGAGGAAGCAAAGACTAAATGAACTCGTATAAAGCCTATTTGGCTTTAAAATCAACAATTAAGTCTTTGGATGCTTTTATTTGGTCTAGAGCAGCTGAACAAGTATTTCAACAATCAAAGCAACTATCACTACAAGTGTAGGACCTATGTTGATATATGTTACAGTTTGGCAGTACCCGAATTCAATTGGATCAGATTGGTGGACTCACATTGTATATCTCATTTAGAATTTTGTTTTCTTTATAAATTTATGTAAGTTACAGTCAGCAAAATCAGCTATGATTTTTAAATCGTATTGATGATGTTTTAACCAGGCAGTTTGATATTAATGTGGAGAACAAAGCACTTCTTTAATTCGAGAAAGGATGTCAAGCATTTTGATGAGACTTAGCACAATTTGTTAGGAGGTTGTTGCAACCATTAGATCTTCCAATTCAAATTTGTGAAGAGATATCGATGGATTTTATTGTGGGCTTACCGCAATCGAATTCCTGTACAGCTATTTTAGTAGTTGTTGATAGATTGTCTCCGCTTGCTCATTTTTAAGCTCTTCTTACAGATTTTTCTGCTACTAAAGTTGATAGGGTGTTTGCTCAAACTATTTACAAATTACATTGCATGCCTCCTAAGACAATACTAAGTGAGAGGGATCTTATTTTTATGAGCAAATTTTGGAAAGATTTGTTTTGATTGAGTGGCACTAAATTGATTTACAGTAGTGCTTATCATCGACATACGGATAGTCAAACTGAGTTTACTAATCGAACTTTGGAGCATATCTACAGTGTTTTACAATGTCCAACCCTCATTTCTAGCACAAATTTCTACATTGGGTAGGGTATTCTTATAATACTTCCTTTCATTTTGCTATTGGGATGACTCCTTTTGAGGCGGTATCTATCGTCTTCTAGTGCTCATAGTACAATATTATCTGTTTTAGGTCAAAGCTTGCACAGTTTTGTTCTTGGGGTTAGCTCAAAACACATTGTACTTTGTAGGAAAAGAAACTCTACTTATAAATCATGTATTTTCTACTCTCCTAAGCAATGTGGGATTGTGCACCCCCACTGATATGAGTCGAACCTATACCTAGGCCTTTCCTAGCTTTCATAGGTGGACTACCACACGATATATGGCATACCACCTCCACCTATTATACATTTCACCGAAGGCTCAACAAGACCTGAAGTTGTGGAATTTCAGCCGAAACATAGAGATAACTTTCTTCGTACTTTAAAGAGCAATTTACATGAAGCGCGTAATAGGATAAAACAACAAGAAGATAAGCATCTCAAATAGAAGAATTGTGGCATAGGTGACAGAGTTTTACTTAAACTACAGCCAACCCTATAGACAATCTTCTATGGTGTCTCATATTTACACTAAGCTAAATAAGCATTATTATGGGCCATTTGTGATATTAGACAAGACTGAAAAGGTTGCTTACAAGTCGAAATTGCATACGTCGTCAAAAAAATTCAAGTGGCATTTCATGTTTCATTATTGAAGCAATCTAAAGAAGATTCGGGTATTCACCCTTTACCGTTACCAAAAAAATTTGTCGATAATCATTCTATTGTGTCACCATTAGCTATTCTTAATACTAGCATACTACAACAAGGACAACAAGTTGAGAAGCACTTCTTGGCGCAGTGGACAGGTTTATCAATTGTTGAAATCGAAAAAGAAAACAAAAAAATAATGGACAATGAAATTTACGTGAAAAACTCAAACGGGTAAACAAAACACGGGCAGAGGAGAGTAATCACTAATCAAAATCGGTATGATGAATTTTGCGACTTAAATATATATTCATACACAAAATCGGAAACTCTAATTACTGGAGATTTCAACTTAAGCTGAACCAACATGATGTAATTAGAATTCGGGTCACACCAAACTCTAATAACATCATAGGAAACATCCCGGATAAATCTTCTATTTCAAAAGTAGTTGAGTTGGTATTTTTTGAGTTTTTCAAATTTCCACACTTGCAAATGGGTCACATTCTAATTGTTGACCTGTCCTTCAAAGGAGCTCACTTGCGTGTGAACTCACATTTTTTGAAACTCCAAAAATTTAAATTTGAATTAATTTTTTAGTAGTAATAAATTTATTAAATTTGGAAAATTAATGTGTAGTATGTGAATGCTACGAGTAGGAATGCGTCGACGACATGTCGAATAGTACAAGTCCAGCGTCCTTTCCTTCGTCGTCAAGTTTTATCCCAGTCGATCGTCTTGCTGGATCCCACCCGTTTCATTCACTCACGTGCTCTCTCTCTCTAGTTCTGAAGCTCTGATGAACTTATATCACAATCATTTTCACCTTCTGCAAGTTGCTGTGAAGTCTACTCATCTCTCTCTCTCTCTCTCTCTCCTCTCGATCAAAATCTGGTTTTGAAGATGTGATTTTTTTCACCTCTTCCCGGTTGCTGAATCATCTTTTCTTTCTAGATAAGTACAAATTTTCCAAATTCTAATACATGCGACTGGCTTAGTCACTGTATAACCCAGTTTTTAATTGTGTATGAAGTGATAGAGAGTGAGAAAGAGAGAGGAGAGAGAAACAGTGGTCCAGTTGAATCTACCGTATATTGCTGACCGACTTGAGGGCAGCCGGGTTAGATAAGGAGACAGGGAGGGAGGGAAGCAGACATTCTCTCTCTAGATTTTCTTTTCATTTTTTTTTCCAATTCAAGAATTTTCAGTCTCGTGATTCCCCAGTTCGTTCTTACCAAGACAATCATTGTCGGTTCTTTCTTTCCGGGTAGAGAAAATGGAACGTTCAAACACTTTCTCTCTATACATCTTTTTTGTTTACTTTTCTTCCCAATTGTGGAGGTAATTTCCTGAGTGGTCTGCTTCAGAAGTCAAAACGATGTCTGCATTAGATGGGTTTTCAGCTTCTTCTCCAATGAACGGAAACCCTAATCCGAATCCAACCAAGAGGAAGAGAAATCTACCAGGAACACCAGGCAAGTACATCTTCTTTTCAATCTCCCCTACCATATAACACCATCAATTGTTTACAATTTTTCTTTTCTGGGTTCAAACAGATCCAGATGCAGAAGTTATATCTTTATCTCCAAAGTCTCTAATGGCCACCAACCGCTTTATCTGCGAAGTGTGCAACAAGGGTTTCCAGAGAGACCAGAACCTCCAATTACACCGGCGAGGTCACAATCTACCGTGGAAGCTCCGGCAGAGAACTAATAAGGAAGTGAGGAAGAAGGTGTACATCTGCCCGGAGAAAAGCTGCGTTCACCACGAACCGTCGAGAGCCCTCGGCGACCTCACCGGAATAAAGAAACATTTCAGCAGAAAACACGGCGAGAAGAAGTGGAAGTGTGAGAAATGCTCTAAGAAATACGCAGTTCTGTCCGATTGGAAAGCTCATGGTAAAATTTGTGGTACGAAGGAGTATAAATGCGATTGCGGTACACTCTTCTCCAGGTACTTTTCCTCTGAGTTCAGTTCCAACTCTCACTCTCCCCACTTTCTCTAACTTGAATATTTATATACAGAGAGAGAGAGAGAGGGGGGGAGAGAGAGATACAAAACATTGAATATGTTGAGTTGATTATATCAATTTTAGTTGCATTAGAAGAGAAGTTTGTTGAAGAATTTAATGTTCCTATCTAGATGTTGTCGTGTGTTTTCGTATTTGCAGTCAATGATGTCTGCCTGAAAAAAAGTTCATTTTTTTCGATGACGTAAATATTTCCATGAACGAGAGTTGTATAAAACTGAATTCTGATGCGATAGGCTTTGAAAAATATGGAGATATCTTTTGTTCTTGGCGTCTGAATGAAATAAGGTTGCTGTTTTTTGGGTGGATTATGAACAGGAAAGACAGCTACAATACCCACAGAGCTTTTTGCGACACTTTAGCAGATGAAAGTCCAAGATTCAATTCAAATTCCAAAGCGAATCAAACTTTCAGACAAGATTTGATGAATGGGTTCTTCTCGGTTTCGTCGAATCCTCAACAAGAACAAGCGATTTCCCCATTTTCACGCGTTCAGTTTCAACAAAATCATGTTTTTCCAGGTGAGCCGGCCGATATTGTACTGGCAGACAGTCATCTTCTTCGTTCTGATGGGCAAAAACCTAAGCTTCCAGGCTGGCTGGATTGTTCAAATTATAACTCTACCCATTTTAGCTATCCCATTGCTAATTCTCAAATGGGTTTGCAAGAACTGGTTCAGCCAAATACTGCAATGAATATGTTTGAACTGTCAAATCCTTCTGCTCAGCCTCAGACCCAGTACGTTAGCAACGTCTCTCGGCCGCCATTAAATTGGGGACCAAAGGAGGAGGAGGAAGAAGAAGATAGAGGGAACTTGTCTCAAACGATGACGTATTTGTATTCTAACGATCAAAACAACAACCAGCAAATCTCACCGCACATGTCAGCTACTGTACTATTGCAGAGAGCATCTCAGATGGGCTCCACGAGACCAAACCCAGCGTTAAACAATGCCATTTTTGGGTCCATGACCTCGAGCGCTAGCCCTCTGTCGCAAGTGACAGCGCCCATTTCCGATCCAGTCGAGAAGTTTCTGAACGGTCCAGGCGATCACGGCTTGATGAGCCAGATGTCTTCGTCTTCAGCTTCTGGTTCTAGTTTAGGAGACGGGTTATTGCTCGGCGATTTGAATTACTCCAAACCAGCCTTGATTTCGGCCAGTAATTTTGACCATCTGATGATGATTAATGGAAATCTAAATCAAAGTGGAAAACTCAAGATGGGTGGCAATGAAAGTGAGCAGATGAGTTTAACCAGAGATTTTCTCGGCGTCGGAAGTGATCTTTCGAACGGGCTGTTTAAGTTTGACGCTCATGGCAACTACCTGAACCAGTACAGTGGAGGAGGATGAGCTCCAAAATATTGAAGGTAGAAAACCAGAAAGAAAGACTCAGATTGAGGGTTTCTTCTTCTGTTCTATGAAATATAGCTCTATAAATTAAACTGTGAAACTCCAGCTTTTTATAATTTGTCCTTCATATAATCTGCAGTTACACATTAAATATTGAAGATTTACTTTCTTCGTCCTTTTTTTCAGTTTATTGATGGCTTACATTTTTGTGAAGAGGTGAGAGAGAGGGGAGAGAGAGAGAGAGAGAGAGAGAACTTGTAAATATGTAGAAGATGAGCCAATCCATGCAGGAAAAGACAGAACAAAAGATTCAGTGCAATGAAAATTTGACTGAATCCAGGATGAACACGAAGAAGTTCTTCAGAAGAACCAAATGGCCATGATTAACATTCTGGTTTTACACTGTTCTCTCAGTTATGGCCATGCATGGATGATTTCCACCATTAAAGTCCTGGGTTTGGAAGCTTCGATTTTTTTCTGCAAACTTGCCTGAATTCTTGAAATTGGGCAAAGAGTGAACCCATTTGAAAAAGGTTCCTCCTTTGATTGTTTTTAACAAAATCAGTGTCCATTATCATTAATCCTTTTAAATTGTTCTGATTACATGGTTCCGATCTCCGACAACTAATATAATCTCCCATAACTTTATTCTTGAATTATATTCTAAAAGTTCTCTTATTAATTGAGACAAAATCTTAGTTATATAGGAATAAGAGAATATTACACTCACACAATATGTGATTCCGATTTCATAGTTCGAATTAAATCCCGACAAACATTCACAATAAGGTACGATATAGATTAATTGTGGAGTCCTTTAGTGCTCTCAATATAATATTGTCTGCTTTTGGTCAAAATTCATATGATTTTATTCTTGAAATTAGTCAAAAATATATTGTATTAGGTAGGGATGAAAACTCTACTTATAAATTATTTAATTTTTATTTTCTTCAACTATGTCATCCTCACATTGTTGATCTCTCGTCACAGCGTCGTTCCAATTCTTCATGCAAATAAGTGCTTCAACGATATCTGGTGCAAGTCTTCCTCGTTTATCATCATACACAGGTCCACCTGCATTAAAAGCAGACTTCGATGCTACTGTAGAGACCGGAGGTGTTAGTAGATCACGTGCCATTTTTAAAAGAATAGGAAATGTAAGAGAGTTGGTTTTCCACAAAGCCAAAACATCAATTTCTTTTTCACGAGGAATTGAATAATTGGTAGTAAGATAATTATCAAGTTCATTTTTTTGTGAAGTATGAGAATAAACATCGTTATCTATTGCATCCAATATATCATCCATGAAATTTTGTGGAGCTCCACCACGAGCACCACCACTAGAGCTAGCATTAACATGTGAAGATTGTATGAAACGATCAACATTAGAATATTTAAGTTCATAAGAATAATATAAATGATCAAGTTCAATTTTTAATTGATCAGAAGTAATTGAAGAAGAAATACCTAAATTAGAAGAAATTTTATCAATCATTATACTCACTCCTTTTAATCTAAATCTATGATTCATTATGCATGCAAAACAAAAAATATTAGGTATATTAAGCCAATATTTTTTAAATTTTCTTTCCATTTTATCAATCAAGGGAGAAAATTCGTTTATTTGTCTAAATTGTTTAAAGTGCCCGTTAATGTTATAAAAGTTGGTAGAACAAGATGAGTTGTAGGATAATAAATTCTCGAAAATGTTTTTGTAGCTTCAAAAAATGGTTTTAGAAAATCAAGAAATAAATTAGCAATATTACAACAACTATGATCAAGAGTAATACATTTTGTTTTTTCATTAATAAAAGCACAAATAACTAACCAATACGGTTTAGCATTTTCTAACATTAAATAAGTCGAATTCCTTCTTGTATCTACATCGGTTTTTAATTTTCTTGGTTTAAGTTGAGCATCGATACAAAATTGTTTATATTCTTGTTGTCGCGTATTAGATGAAGTAATATAAGAAATCGCAGATCGAATAGATTCAATATGATGTGAAATAAATGACATGCCATCTCGAACAACTAAATTTAAAATATGACAAACACGTCTCATATGAAAAAGAGTATTATGAGCCGTATCTAATTGAAAAACTTTTTAAATTCAAGAATTGCAACATCGTTAGTAGAAGCATTATCTAGCGTAATACTAAAAATTCTATCTCTAATAACATATTCTTGCAAAATTCCAACAATATATTTATAAATGGTAACACCACTATGTGGATATTCACAACTACGAAATCCTAATATTCTTTTATTTAATTGCCAAGAGTCATCAATAAAATGAGAAGTTACGACAATATATACTAAAGCATTAGGTGCACTCCATAAGTCAGAAGTAATACATGTAGACATAGACGGAGAATTTGAAAAAAACTCAATTAAATCATTTTTCATATTATTATACATTTTAATAATATCACTTCGCGTTGTGGTTCTAGGGACTCGTCTAAAACTAGGATTAACATACTCTTTCATAAAATTTTCAAATAATTCGCTATCGAACATAGATAAAGGTACCTCCGACTGTGATATATATTTTGCTACTCCTTCTCTCATTTTATTATGTAAATACATAAAATTGACACTACCACTAGCATTGATGAGTGTTTGTCTAGGGTCTCTCACTTCCTCCTTTGAGTGACATCTTGCATAATGCCTACCAATTGTGCTAGTAGAACTATCGGATTCGTATGCACAATTTTTAATACAATGTTTGCATTATGCTCTACTTTCTATTTTTCCACCTATTTTAACATCTTTTATTTCAAAATGATTCCACACATTCGACATTTTATTTCTCTTTTTTCTAGGTGATGATGTAGATGCATGTGCAGATGATTGAGCAATTGAAATTGTGAGATTATCTTCTCTAATTTCCTCAATATCATCGTTAGTGTCATTGAAAGTGTCAAGTAAAAATTCACGTGGATCCATAATTGAAAAAATTGACTAATGCGAAACAATTAATAATAAAAATGATACCGCACACCAATTACGCAACAATAGTATGCAATTGTTGTGATCACCTCGACGAATACGAAGAGTCCTACAAAAATCAAAAAAAAAATTGTTAGTTGAATAATACACATTAAATTTAAAAAATTAAATAAAATTAAATAATATATACCTTTTGAAATTGACAAAATAATTAAAAAATTGAAAATTTGAGAGTTTGACAACAAGATTGAAATATTGAGAAAAATATTGGTGAAAGAATTGAGAGAAATGAAGAAATTGTGATGAAATATTTTAGGGAAGATGAAGACTATATATAGAAATAAAGATCCAACGGTTGGATCATCAACCAACGGTCATAATATGACATGACCGTTGTGAAGAGTGAAGAGTTTCGTCTTCGCTGAAGACAGCAAACAAAGCAACGGTCCGAAGACCGTTGCTTTGTTTGGACCGTTGCCCAACAGGCAACATCTGTGTCACACAGATGTTGCCTGAGACCGAGGGACACAACAACTATCATAGACGACGTCTGTGAGTGAGTCTGAGTTGAACTCAGACTCACAAACGACAACGAAGACATCGTCTGTGAGTCGAGACGTTGTCTGCGAGTCGAGATCCAGCAGCGAACGAAGAAGACGACGAGCCATCGACGAGCTTCATCCTTCGACGAAGAAGACGACACCTCGACGAGCTTCATCCTTCGACGCAAAAGGACGCCTTGTCGAGCTCCAGCAATGAACGAAGAAGACGACGCCTTGACGAGCTTTGTCCTTCGACGCGAGTTCCAGCGACGAGCGCTGCTTCAGCGAACAAAGCTCGTCGACGCGTCAACGAACGAACGAAGGACGAGCCCGGGCTTCGTCCTTCGACGCGAGATCTAGCAACGAGCGAGCCAGCTCGTCCTTCGTCCTTCCCTCTTCGTCTGGTGAGCTTCGGCGACCCGGGCAGAGGGTTGGCGGGCTGGCTCGCCGGGCCAGCCTGCGGGCCAGGCTCGCGAGCCCGGGCTCGGCAAGCTCACGAGCTCGGGTGCTCGGGCTCGGCTCGGCCCGTCTACCGGGCCCGAGCCGAGCCCGCTCGGTTAGCCCGCCCGTTAGCCACCTTTAGTTTTAAGTAGTCAAATAATGTTTTAAGTGTGACAAAAATTCAAATAAATGTGCATTAAAATCGCCCGGGAATTTGTGACGTTCACTGTTTTCTCAATATAATATTGTCCGTTTTGAGTCAAATTCTGCATAATTTTATTTTTGGAGTTAGCTCAAAACACGTTGCACTGGGTAAGGAAAAGAACTCTGTCACGCCCCAAAGGGAACCCAAGACAGAACGGGGAACGATTCTGTAATACCTGGATAAATTCCTCTTTGTACAACTTCAAGGATTTTACGGAATAAGTATTTTGATAAAATAAATATGTTTCATAATAGTGCACGTTACATTCGATAGCATACAATGAAAATTAATGAAGAAATATTATAGAATTAATTAAAGTATAAATTATAGAGGGAAGTGTTAATTGGCATTTTTGGTCGACGGGCTGTCGAGGACGCAATCAAGGAGCTCGACCGAAATGCATTACAAATTGTATTTTGATTTTCGGTTGACAAGATGGTCGAGGACGCGATCGAGGAGCTCGACCGAAATGCATTACAAATTGTATTTTGATTTTCGATCGACAGGGTAGTCGAGGACGCGGTCGAGGATCTCGACCAAAATACATTACATATTGTATTTTTGGTTTTCGGTCGATAAGGCGATCGAGGAGCTTGACCGAAATGCATTACAAATTGTATTTTTGATATTCGGTCGACAAGGCGGTTGAGGACACCGTCGAGGAGCTCGACCAAAATGCATTACAAATTGTATCTTTGACTTTTCGGTCGAGTCATCGGTCGATGGTTAGGTCGACGAGCTCGACTGAAAGGTCGAGTTTTTGCGTTGGAACGAACGCAATGAACGATTACACGTTGAAGTGGTCGACTGTGCCGGTCGACCTGGCTGCCAGGTCGACCGCGCCCACACAGATTATGCGCAAATCTGTTTTCTGCCGTGAACATATTATGTTTCTCCCAATAGTTTTCACGTGGTTCTCCGGTCACTTTCCACGTGGCATTTAGAGATTGGACCACCCCCTTTGAAATGGGGGAATATCCATCGCCTGAAGCTTCCTTGGAAGCCTCCTGCCTCCTCTGTCTCTAAAGTGAAAGACAGAGGCGTGGGTGAGGGAAAAAGCTCTTGGGTATTTGTTACAGAGAGTCGAGAGTGTGGGAGAGAGGGAAGGGTTATTTTTACTCTATGTGTGTGTGAAGGAGAATCAATGAAGGGAGCTGCGCCTTGGCTTGTTTGGCTACTGTTGGCCGTGGGTGAGTAGGTTGTGCCTTGGATTCTTTGGAGTTCCTCATAGTGATATTTTGAGTAAGGTAAAAACATGAGAGAGTCGTGGGCAGAAGAGGCCTACACTAAAAGTAGAGTTATTTTACCATTAATTATTAGTAAAATTTCTTTAGTGTTTGATTTATTAATTAACGGGAAATTATAGAATATACCGTGTTAATTTTCCTTTCTTATGATATTTCAGGATAATAATTAGAGGGAGAGATGGATTTGAGAGTGACGTGTAGACTCCTTGTATGAACATAGAATGGACAGAGAGTTGCAGGGATTTTTCATCGTCGCTTCACCTTCTTCTTTGTTATCATTTTAGAGAGAGAGAGAGATGTGAGATGTAGTTGAGATTGCTTGGGAGTGCAGGACAAACAGAGGAGAGAGAGAGAGAGTATAAGAAGAAAAACATGTCCATCACATAGCTTTGATTTCACTTAGGCACGTCGACTAAGCAAGATTCGGCCTCATCTACAAAACTTTAAAGAATTCAGCCCTTCACTAAACTCGGCGAGAGTGGCGTAGTACACTGAAATTAGGGTTAGATCTCGTCATGGTCTACTCCAACAAAAAAATATGTCACGCTTCACAAGAGACTCGAAATAAAGAGAGATATGACCCAACGATGACATGTGACAATGATGGACGCAATTCATGGTGCGAGTTGCGTCGGTGGAACACTCGGCCCACAGGACAATTTCTCCGGTGCACTGCGTTTCCTCCTGTGTGTAGCCAAGCTTCAGGTCAAGGTGAGTTGGTTGATTCCTTGTCGTTGATTGCTGCTGCATTTGGATTGCAGTTGTGACTTGTAGGGACGAATTGATGAATTGGGCAGGGGCTGGCAGTTCGCGAAGGGAAGGGCTGGAACGTTCGAGTTCAATTCTGTTGATTTGCTCGATTGTGTGAACCCGGTTGGGTTGTTCTATGAAGATTGGAAGCTGCATATCCTGAAGAAATCTACATAACCCAACTTTTTCCTTCAGCCGCTTCTCCGATGATTTCACGTGGTTCTCCAAAAGAGGATAAAGAACTTTCCACGTGGGGATTGATGGTTCGACCTCCTTCGTTGAAGTGGGTGGCTGTCCATCACCTGACACTTCTTTTGGGGAGCTTCGTCTCTAGCTTTATAAAATGCAGGTGCGGGAATAGTTAACATGCTGGTGTTTTGTTATAGAGTGGATGACTGAGTAGTAGGAGTGAAGGAGTGTTACACTTTGTGTTTTGTGAGAGTGTCCAAGTCGAAGCAAGCTTCTGGGTTGTGTGCAGCTATTGGTCTGGGAAACCCGTTGCTGCGATTCTTCCTGTACTGAAACTTTTCAACGGTTGGTAATTATGAGGTAAGAAAATGAGTAAGTCGTTGGCCAGTAGAAGACCTACACCACAAGTATAGTATTTATTGTTTCTTGGATTGTTTGATAATATATCTGTTGAAATTTCCTAACGATTTTTTGATGCAAATGCTACGAGTTGATCCGTTGGATTGAAGATAATAAGAAATGGTTGATTACCCTGCTCATAGACATCTAATAGAAGTATTGTGCTCTTGACTTATAGTTTGGATGGGCCGTTTTCTGGATGACTTAATAGGGATGGATTTTGGCTCTAAATTCCCTGTCAATAACTGCTAAAGTGATAATTGATTTCATTGCTGTTAGTTGTCGTGAATACATACTCATTTTTTGGTTAAGGTTAGGTATTTGTACCTTGTTTTGAGTATTTTAAATTGCCGTATAAGATGACCATGTTAAACTTGTAGACTTTATTCCCTATTGGTTATTACCCTATTAAGATAAAAACTGCAAACTTGTCAGTTGAATTCCAGCTCTTGATTTCCAGGAAATATTCACTTACCTCTTAGTTAATTATGGATGTTTTACTGCTATAAATTGTATAGTTGGGTTTTGTTACCCTTTGCTAAGTTTTAACCCTTGCATAATTACAGCCCCTATATATATAGTTACCCTGTCAATTTATTTATTTGGGGCTGTGAGTTTAAATCATGTTGCTCTTTGACTATGGCATCACTAGTTCACTTTCTTGCATTAGTAAATTATCTCAATTGCTCTTCTGCTGTTTACTATTAGATTTTAAGTATGTTAGAACATTGAATATCACTGTTATATCTTTGGATTATTATGCTGTCTTCACTCGTTATGTCCATGTTCGTTTCATGCTATTAAATTGTCGTCAAACATGTCTAACGTTTTGAGTATATCGTTGTTGTATTTTCTTCAATTATCAAGCACGTTCAATATCCAATTCGCTACTGTTTTTTCATTAAATTCTAAGCATGCTAGGACATTGAATGTCGTTGTATTCCTTTTAATTATCGAGCATGATAACGCTATTAATTATAAACATGTTAGGATGTTGAACTTCGCGGTATTACCTTTAATTATCAAGCATGCTTAGTATCACGATATCATATTGTATTAGTTGTCCTTTATGGATTTGAATATCTCTCATAACATCCATTATATATATTAAGAATTGCTTAGTGATATAGATTGTGGATTCTTTAATGGTTGGTTTGGATTGCGTAAGTCATAGACAATATATATTTCATGTATATTGTTGTGATTTTAATATCATATTTACATACATCGTATTAATAGAAACCAATAGGAATGCCACACGTGAGTTGATATTCATTCGTGTGAGGAAAATGGATAAAATAATGAATGTAAGGAGAATTGGAGGATGGAGAGGTAGTTTCGGATCTAACCAAGTAGACTCGAGAATTATGTCATTCCTTTATTGGGTTGTGAGAGAACTATGCCCTTCCCTTGTCAGGTCGCGAGAGTCTGTCTACCCTAGGTGGTTAGATGCCGACTAGAGACTATTCTGTCCGCCACGGATTCCTCCAATATCCCAGCTCAATATACGAGTAATGTATGTAACGGTAAGAAAACAACAATTTGGATGGAACTCATTATAACATAATGAGTTAGAGGCATATATCATATTGCATATCTCATTTTTTGTTGGGCCTTAGGCTCACAGTTTGCTTGTGGTGTAGGTTCACACACGAAATTAGGTGAAAGAACAGTTAATGAACGATTTGCATGCACGAGACTTATGGTTGGCGAGGCTAAAGAAAATAAAAGATAAAAATGTTTTGTAATTAACACGTAACAATTTGTTTAGTATTCCTTAGATGAATTATTTATGCTTCCTCTATGTGTTGAGAAAAAGATTTTATAATTATAGTTTTTTAGGTAGACTGAACAGGTCTCCTCCTTAGTTGGGAACGAGACCAGCTACCATAGGTGGTTAGTATCTGATAGACGACTACACCTCCAGAGGGGTTCCTCTAACCTTCCGCTCGATGTACGAGTAAAGAACGAACGAACGAACATAATGAAAATATTGGTTTTGGGCGATACCCATTACAAAAAAACTAATGAGAGACATAACATATTGCATAAACTCAATTCCTTACTAGGCCTTTAGGCTCACGTCTTACTTGTGGTGTAGATACACATACGTGAGAAAATAACGAGTAATAAAAATACAGTTGATAAGGGATTTGCACGTGCAAGACTTAGGACTGGCTAGGCTAAAGAGAGTAAGCAAGAAAACATTTTGTAATTAAACAGTATTTAATTGTTTAGTATTCCTCAATCGAAATGTTTTATGCTTCCGATATATTCTAATAAACGATTTTTATATCATGGTTTACGATAGAGTCAGTAAAGGTCCGGTTCTTTTAGAAACGAACTCTAATATTAAACTAACAATTATAATATTACCTAAATTAACACAAATTATATAATGATATTTTTGGAGTAGAAATTAAACATTGCAAATAGTGCTTAAATGTGAGCACACATCTCAGCCGTCCATTCCGGTAACCTCACGTGTAGTCTCTGTGCCTGATAAATCGAGGAACACTAGGTGATTCCATCAACGATGCCATATCAGAACGATAAGAACGACGGGAAGGAGTGGGAGAGAATGGAGATACACTTTTCTGTTTGAATTCGGGAGTAAGAGTCGGCGGATGAAGTTTTTCCGATGAAGATGATGACGAACAACGGATATTCTAGTAGCTTCAATAACGGCAATGGTGGATTGATGTCGAATGCGGCTACGCCGTCTTCTTCCTCGACGTCGACGACTGCAGCGGCGACTAATTCTCAATCGCAAGGGCTTAAGACCTATTTCAAAACCCCAGAGGGAAGGTATAAGCTTCATTACGAGAAGTCTTACCCCCCGACCTTTCTTCCTTTTACTCACGGAAAATCCGTCTCTCAGGTGCGTTTATCATTTGGAATCCTGATTCTTTGATCCTATGTAATTAATAGCTAATTGAAACTTAAATCCCGACCTATCTGTATTTTGTTTTACCATTTCGCTCCATTTTTGTTTTTTCAGCTGACTCTAGCGCACCTACCGGAAAAGCAGGCGCAGGCGGGATCAGCGCCGAGCTCCAGTGCGAGTGCGAGTTCGAGTACGGGTATTGGAGTGAGATATGCAGCAGCGAAGCTCTTAGCGGTTGGTGGGGGAAATGTTGTTCGAGCAGTTGGATTGGCCGGAGGGAATGGCGCAAGTAAAACAACCAATGGAACTAGTCGGACAGGCTCATTGGCAGGGTTAAATCCTATCCCTTCTTTGCTTAATCCCAATTACGACGGTAAAGGTTCATACTTGATCTTCAACGTTGGGGATACGATTTTCATAGGAGACCTTAATACTCCAGACAGGGTAATTTTGACACTCTTCAAATGAGACTTTCTGGTTAGTTGGGTATTTTGGTATTGGAAATTTACCAGGAGTTGAAGTTATAATGTTTCTAATTTATAGGATCCTATAAAGTCTTTGCATTTTAGTATTTCAAACCCCATATGCCATGCGTATGATATGGAAGCTAAGGATGGGCACGACCTGCTTATTGGATTGAACTCTGGAGATGGTAGAATAATATCATGCAATTGGTTTGTTATGTTTTTACTGAAAGAACCTATTTTCTGACCTGCCTAATGTGTACGCTAATGTAGTCTACTCAGTCTCTTTAAGACAACAATTAGAAGACGTTGGGAAGAAGCTTGTTGGAGCTCAACATTATAACAAAGAAGGTTCTGTCAATAACAGGCAAGATTATTAGCCTAAACTTTGATTTGATGATCCTATGCTGTCTGGTTCCATTTTATAGACATGTTTCCGCAATAAAGTTTGTCTCTCTTTATTTCTTTTTTCTTGTGATCACTACTTCAATCTAATATTCATTCTTGACCATGGATGTATTTTTTAGCGATTAACAACACTTTTGTTAGATTGTCATCGAATTAATTTCAAATGAATGAGTTATTTTCAGCAGTCGATGTACATGTCTTGCGTGGATTCCAAGAGGCAATGGTGCTTTTGTCGTCGGCCATGCTGATGGAAATTTGTATGTATATGAAAAGGCAAGCTTCTGCATACGATGGGAAAGACTACACTGTAAACGAATGTTTTATCACTTATTTTCCACCTGCTGAAGATTTCCTATTGTTCATTTCCAGAGTAAGGAGGGCACGATTGACTCTTCTTTCCCGCTCTTGAAAGATCAAACTCAATTTTCTGTGGCACATGCAAGGTCTAGTAAGGTGGTTGAACTTACATTGTAGTTCACTTTCTCTATGTTGTGTACTTCAATTTATGATGCAATTTCTTGTGTTCTACTTTAATTGTGATTGTTAGACTTATGGCTTCGTCTTGGAATTCGGACTTGAATGTGGATTTGATTGTAGACTCTAGTTGTAGCAGTTTTGAGGGTTAAATTGAGAAAATATTAGCTTTCCTTCATCTTAAGATAACCATGGAATGCTGATGTTCATCAAGAGATTAGAAGTACTTGTAATGTGTTCTTTCTTAATATATAAGAGAGAGTGACACTAATTTATATGTCAAAATGTTACATCAAAGTTTTGGTTTTTGGACAAACTTCTCTATCCAGCTTCTAATCTAATTGAAGAACGAACAGGATAGTATCAATATTCTAAAAAGAGTTAATCATTACAAATGCAGTTCTGCTTCGGTTAATTTTGGTCTTTTGAGTGTAAATTGCAGAGCAATCCGATTGCAAGATGGCATATCAGCCAGGGTTCTATCAACAGCATTGCTTTCTCCGCCGATGGAGCGTATTTGGCTACTGTTGGTAGAGACGGTATGGTACCATAACACAAATCTGTTCTTGCTGGTTCAATTGATTGGCATCTGTTCGTTATCTGTGCTGATATTTTGAGCATCAAGTGCAGGATATTTGCGAGTATTCGACTACTCCAAAGAGCAATTAATATGTGGCGGCAAAAGTTACTACGGTGCTCTTCTATGCTGCTCCTGGAGGTAAGATAGAAAGTTTTAGCTTTTCTATTTATATTTTCAGAGAAAGTTTTCTACTTTAACATGAACGGTTTCCACATCGGAAAGGATAATTTGTTTCATGAACTTCAAATTCTAATTCAGTGGCGATGGGAAATACATTTTGACGGGTGGCGAAGACGATTTAGTTACAGTTTGGAGCATGGAAGATCGGAAGGTTGTCGCATGGGGCGAGGGCCATAATTCATGGGTACGTTCTTTCTTGGTTCATCGGCTAGATTTGTTTTACTCTATTTTTCCTTTAAAAATATGTAAGATTTCGATGACCCGAATTTTATTTTGGTCCGGCCGGTGCATCTGCATTGTGAATTTCATTTTTAGATTCCAGTTTATCGTTGCAATTACGTTTGAGTCGCAAAAATCATTGTACTGATTTTCATACAGTAAAATTTTCTTCGTTGTCTGTGATTTTTTTCCAAAAAGAATCTTTTACAAATCTCCGTGTCCCGTGTTGGTGATTCTTCTTTTTCAATTCATGTTCAATTTACTACAAATCAGCTCTTAAAATCTTTTGCAATTCAATTATGGTTCTGATTTTAACTCATCTTGCCTTCATGGCTCTAGGTCAGTGGTGTGGCATTTGACTCGTACTGGTCATCGCCGACTTTAGACGACATGGAAGAGAACATGGTCTACCGGTTCGGCTCAGTTGGTCAGGTAACTTTCTATCAAATTCAGGACATCCATTTTTTCAACTCCATAATTAGACAAAATTGCTATCATCTTATGAAAATGAATGCAATCCTCCCACATTTATGAATATCGAAACGAATTTTTTCAAGTTATTCGATATTCGTAGGACACTCAATTGCTTCTTTGGGACCTATCGATGGAAGAGATAGTCGTTCCACTCCGACGGTGCCCACCGGGCGGTTCCCCTACGTTCAGCACCGGAAGTCAGTCTTCTCACTGGGACAACATTTATCCAGTGGGAACTCTTCTACCTGCTCCAAGCATGAAAGACGTCCCGAAAATCTCACCTGTAGTTGCCCACAGGATCCACTCCGAGCCACTTTCCGGCCTAGTTTTTACTCAAGAATCCATACTCACTGCATGTCGGGAAGGTCACATAAAGGTATGGTCGCGGCCAAGCTCCTCCAAGAGCCAGCCAAACGAAGCGGAGGTGTCAAATCCCGCCGCCGACTCCAAGTAGAGATTTGCCAAAGGTTACTTTCATTGATTGTCTTTGAATTTGCAGTGGGATTGTTGAAAAAAGATCGAATACTTTTTTACTCTCGTGGCATAAATAATTGGATTCGCAGAGATTGTATATTATGCAGGGTTGAAGTTATTTTTACACAGATTTTATTAAATTATTTTAATGGGGTGATTATTTTTCATTTAAATTCTTTTATTATATTGTAATATAGAAGAAATTTATAAAGCAAATTAACAAAACAAATCTTGAACTATTGAGTTGGTGACAAGTTAAATCTTAAAGTATATTTTGTTTACACTGGAAATTTGTCTTTCTCAGTGGAAGACATGTATTTTTTTACAGAAAGAGTATTTTCTGTAGCAGATACTTGTCTTCCGCTGTAGAAAGAGTATTTTCCACAATGAATATTTGTCTTCCGTTGTAGAATCTTAGTTTTCTCAACGGAAACATGTTTTCTATTCTTATATCAGTCAATGTATTAAAATATACTTTTTTAGATATAATAATCGAACGATTTTTAATATCAACTTCTTAACTATCATTTGCCGACTCAGTCTTGAAGACTAGCAAGTAGAAACAATGTCATATAAGTTAGAAACAGACCAATTGACATACTGATCGTTCTTGAGGTTGAGATTGTGTTTTAGATTGGGGTCGTACTTCACTCTCAGGTTGTGCTGAGAAAACTAAGATTCCGTAACAGAAGACTAGTTCTCGCAACAGAAAGGGTATTTTCTGTGGCGGATACTTGTATTTCGTTGTGAAAAATACTCTTTCTGCAGCAGATACTTAATAGATTATTTCAAAAAATTAAGATTTTTAACATAAAACGTGACAACAAGATTTGTCTTCTTCATTTCTCATATTTTAATATTTTAGTTATTCGTAAAATTATTTAAAATATTTAGTTTGTCACTTAATTCAAAATTTGTTTTATTAATTCTCGAATTTGTAATCATAATCTAAAATATAATTTATAAATGTAATTAATTTTTTTAATAAATATCTTTTTTACCATTAAAATGTTTACTAAATTTGAATAATTCAATGCTTTAGTATATAGTTATTATTGTAATATTTAATATTTAAAAATGTTTTATTTTCTTTTCTGTGGAAAAGAAATGTGTGTGAATTTAATTTAATGAAAGTGTAAGGACTGAAACATAAATACGTAGAGTTTTACCAGACTGATTTGTTCTCTCCTCCGATTACGAAGATACCACATGAGATGCCTCTTGTCTTTTTCTATCCGAAGGCTCATCAAACTTCATTTCCACTAAATTATTGAGAAAAAGATTGTAAATTTCGGTTAAATTCGTGCCGAACAGAGGTTTCTTAATCTTTTCCAGCCACCTATTCTTTTGGGTCCTCCATAGCCTTCTTTCTCACACTCAGTCTCTTTCATCTATCCCTCAAGCTTCGTGTTTTCTCGCCTCAGGTGAACCATGAGCCTTCTCGAGCTCCGATGTAAGCTTTGAGGTGAACGCGCTTCGTTAGTCGTTTGAAATTGAGACTGATTGTTGAATTTTGAAGCTTTCTCGACTTTGCTTGAGGTAATTGTTACTGCTTCTGGTCGGAAATGGTTTTATTTTTCTTGCTGGATTGTCAGTTTTGCGAGAAGAGCCTGTCAGTTCCTAATTTTCTTGACTAACTTGCTTGGATTTCTTTGAATCATGTCTGGTGATTAAAAAAAATCTAGTGGAAATGGCTACTGGTACTGTACCGGCTTCGTTCTCAAGCCTTAAGTGCAGGGACATGAGTTTAGGATTCGCAAAGAGTGCCAACTTTGTAAAAGTTTCTGATTTGAAGAGACTAAGGTCTCGTAGAACGAAGGTTTTGGTGATTCGGAATTCAAATCCTGGATCGGAGATAGCTGAACTTCAGCCTGCGTCGGAGGGGAGTCCATTATTAGGTGAAAAGATTGATGGGTTTTCAGTTCTTAGTTTCAAACATGAAAGTCTCTCCAAAATTAATCTCACAATGACTTTTCCATGCCATTTCTGGCTGCAGTTCCTCGTCAAAAGTACTGTGAATCCATTCATAAAACTATCAGGAGGAAAACACGAACTGTGATGGTCGGAAACGTAGCGATCGGAAGCGAGCATCCGATAAGGATCCAAACGATGACTACAAGCGACACCAAGGATGTAGCCGGAACAGTTGAACAGGTTTTCTTGGCTTAAATCTTTATTGTTTGGATCAAAAAGATCCAACCTTTTTTCTTTCTAATGTTGCTTTCGTATAAAAGCCATAAAATTTGAGGTAATTGCATTTGATTCTCGACAAGTTGTGGTTTACACGGCCCGGTAGTGAAACCTCTCGCTGGTTCAAGCAATATAATATAGAGTAATTGATTCTCCTGAACTTCTATTTTCTTGAGCAAAACTGTCTTTGTATTTTGGGTCGTTAGCTCAAATGTCTCCCCTTTTTCACTTGTAATGGTCATTTTAACCTACCCTGGTTAAGTTGACTCACTCGGTTTCGCGCGCACACAATTTCGCACTTAATTTCGAATGCATGTCTCAGTTGGACTGTCTTCTACTATTCAAAATTGATTGTGATATCGAATATATGCGAGAAATCAAATGAATCAAGGTAATCAAAGTAGGTTAAAATGATCATTACAAGCAAAAAAACGTGAGATATTTGACAAAGTTAAGCAAGACATAGGCCGTTTTGCTACCGATTCAAAGTAAAGGGGCAGTCTTGCTCAAAAAAGTATATTAAGGGCTAAATTACAATTTGTCCCATAATATATTTTCGACGTGCTTATGCAATAAAAATTATCATTAGACGGCTTATTTGTTTGTTTTTTATTGTAGGTAATGAGAATTTCTGACAAGGGGGCTGAGATTGTGAGAATAACAGTTCAAGGGAAGAAAGAAGCCGATGCATGTTTTGAAATCAAGAACTCACTCGTGCAGAAAAAGTAGGTCCAAGTAACCTTAAAACCGGACCATAAATTGATCGAGGCTTCAACCTTCATGGTTATCTGACCCTCTTCAATGTGCAGTTACAATATACCCCTGGTCGCGGATATTCATTTTGCTCCTTCAGTGGCATTACGGGTTGCAGAATGCTTCGATAAAATTCGTGTAAACCCGGGAAATTTCGGTATGTTTTTTTCTTCTTGGCGTTATGTTTTTGACAATTTTTGCACTTAATATGAGAATATTTCTTGCAGCCGATAGGCGTGCTCAATTTGAGAAGCTGGAATATTCAGATGAGGACTATGAAAAAGAACTTGAGCATATTGAACAGGTAGATAGTTTATATCGGTTTGTAAGAATAAATGCCGTGCAGTCTCCAACAAAAAGAATTTATTTATACGATGCGCAAAATAAATAATACTAACTTATCTTTTAGATCATCAATAGCGATCGATTTTATGATTCGCCAGGTTTTTACTCCATTGGTTGAGAAATGTAAGAAGTATGGAAGAGCGATGCGAATCGGGACGAACCATGGAAGTCTTTCGGATCGTATAATGAGCTACTATGGCGATTCTCCCAGGGGAATGGTGAAAACTCCATTCTTCAGTTCTTCAAAACACTTTTTGTTGCTGTGTTTTTTGCTTCCGAGTTAAGTAATATGTTATTTTGGCAGGTTGAATCTGCATTTGAATTTGCAAGGATTTGTCGGAAGTTAGACTACCATAATTTCGTCTTTTCGATGAAAGCAAGTAACCCAGTAGTTATGGTTCAAGCATATCGATTACTCGTAGCTGAAATGTATGTCAATGGCTGGGACTATCCATTGCATCTTGGCGTCACCGAAGCCGGAGAAGGTGAAGATGGTAGAATGAAGTCTGCAATCGGTATAGGAACCCTTCTTCAGGTATCCGTGCATACATAATACTACCATGAAAATAGCTCCCGACTTTTCAGAAACTTGAGCTGACAATTTCTTTTTTATGCAAAACGATGTATATTACGAAGAAGAAATTACGAAAGAAGAGAGGGGAAGAACCCCACTGAAAAAGAACACATGGAAACATTTAGTTTACGACAATTTCCCTACCATCACAGAGAATAAAACTAAATGGACAAATCCTAAATAAACTTAGAACTATAAGCCCTGTTGTCCTAAAGATCGATACTTTGATCTTTATTCTTGAAGAGAATAACATTGCGTTGAAGTCAAATAACCCCAAAAAATTGCCAAGATATTGGAACAGCCAACTCGTACGGTGTTATTTCACTGCATTAATAGAGTTCGGTCGGTTTGATCAACTTTAATTACTTATTCAGTGTCTTTGATATGCAGGACGGTTTGGGCGATACGATTAGAGTTTCTCTCACTGAGCCGCCTGAAGAGGAGATCAATCCTTGCCAAAGATTGGCCAACCTCGGTATGAGAGCAGCTGAGCTTCAGAATGGGGTGGTAGGATTTCCGATGTCTTTAACCCGTTTTACATCCATTTTTACTTGTTTTGTTCCCGATTAAACTCAAGGTACTCTATGCAATATTTCCACAAGGCCCCATTTGAAGAGAAGCACAGACGGTATTTCGATTTTCAGCGACGATCGGGTCAGTTGCCCATGCAAAAGGAGGTCGGTCTATGATCAAACTCTTACTTTGGATAACCTTACTTTCCTTTTCAAATTTTCATTTAATCAGAATTTTGGCTCAGGGTGATGAAGTGGACTATAGAGGCACTCTGCATAGAGACGGTTCTGTTCTCATGTCGGTTTCTTTGGAGCAATTGAAGGTGCGTGTACTATTTACTTAATTATTCTTAGATGTGCCCGATATTTCCAAAACGAGACGATAATTATATCTATCTTTGTCTTCCTTAATCCAGACTCCAGACCTCTTATACAAGTCCCTCGCAACAAAGCTGGTCGTCGGCATGCCATTTAAGGTCTAATTTTAGTGAATTTGTCGCATAAGTATTGAAAATAAAAAACTTGTATTCCTTTCAAGTCTGAGACTTTCTTCGTCTTTTTACGACCGAGTAGGATCTAGCAACGGTCGATTCGATCTTATTGAGAGAAATTCCATCACTTGATGACCACGACGCTGTAAGAACCTCTTTTTCCCAAGCTTCTCCTCGAACTTCTGTTATTTTGTTCGATTCTCGATCAATTTTAATGTCGATATGATCTACTCGATTTCTCTTAATCAGCGGCTAAGTCTCAAAAGGCTTATAGACATCAGTATGGGGGTGATTACTCCTCTGTCGGAACAGCTTACAAAACCATTGCCCAATGCTTTGGTTCTAGTGAATCTGAAGGAAATATCGTCCGGTGCGAACAAACTATTGCCGGAAGGTATCTGCTTATCTCTGGTATCACGAATATTGAACGTTCAGCTGAAAACGGCAACTTTTCAGAATGTTTGATTTTTCGTTAAATTTTATATTTCTACCCGATTGATTCTCAGGCACACGATTAGTAGTGACCATCCATGGCGATGAGTCGTACGAAGAGCTGGGAATCTTGAAGGAGATCGATGCCACTATGCTTCTTCACGATTTACCTTATACTAAAGACCGAGTCAGCCGAGTTCATGCAGCCAGGAGGTAATAGTAATGTTAGTTCGATATATTAAAGCCCCGTAAAGCAGTATTACGACAAATTGAAACTCCATTACCGGTAAGTTTAGAGTGTCTGAAATGCGAAGCATAAAATGTTGGCTGCAGGCTATTCGAGTATCTAGCTGACAATGGTCTCGATTTCCCCGTGATTCATCATATTCAGTTTCCGAACGGGATGCACAGGTAAATCATAAACTGTTCTACTTTGCATTAAGATTGGAAAGCATGAATTGACAATGTGTGTCCAACATTGCAGGGATGACTTGGTTATCCTCGCCGGAGCCAACGCCGGAGGTCTTTTAGTGGACGGGCTTGGAGACGGCGTCCTGCTAGAAGCCCCGGACAAGGATTTTGATTTTCTTCGGAATACATCTTTCAACTTACTTCAAGGGTGCCGAATGCGGAACACAAAGACGGTATGCATCATTTATGAGTAATTTTGAGGCACTTTGATCATATTCGACCGTTCCTTTTAGCTGGCGATGACTTGTTGCAGGAGTACGTATCATGCCCGTCTTGCGGTAGAACTCTATTCGACCTTCAAGAAATAAGTGCTGAAATACGAGAAAAGACGTCACATTTGCCCGGCGTATCGGTAATTAACTCGAATCCTCGTTGTGTTGTTGATTATTTATCCGAATATAGTTTAGATAATTGGCTTAGTATGAGTTTTTATGTTCTCTTTTTCGGCTAGATTGCAATCATGGGTTGCATAGTCAATGGCCCGGGGGAGATGGCCGATGCCGACTTCGGATACGTCGGCGGTGCCCCTGGAAAGATTGATCTCTATGTCGGGAAGGTATATACTGATATCATCTTCGTTTTTGAGTTATAAACGTCATTTTCGCTATTTTCTTTTCCTTTTTTTTTATTTAGACTGTCGTGCAACGCGGAATTGCGATGGAGGGTGCTACCGATGCGCTTATTGAGCTAATTAAAGAACACGGCCGATGGGTTGATCCTCCGAGCAAGGAATAACGGCAGGCACCCGAGAGCTGCTCTGATCGGTATATAATTAAAATTACCAAAAAAAACATTTCCCATTACAGAAAAATTGAGTTGAAGAAGGCACAAACGTTAGATGAGTGTCTCCATGTTCTTGGGAGTGGGAAAGTAGAAGAACCATTCGATCATTTGGTCTCCTATGATTTTTAATCTTTGATATTGTGGCTGCATGAAAGTCTAAGATAGCCTACGCAAGAGCATGCCTGTATAAGTAGATAGGCATAATCTTCCGTAATTATTGAAAGAGTTAAAAATATATGATTTATAAATAAAATTTTTATTTCTGTATAGTACAACGTGTTTAGAATAAAATCATGCAAGTTTCGACCTGAAGTGGATAATATTATACTGAGAGAATTACGAGACGTTACAAACAGTATCAGACATAAAGTTTAAACGGAAGTGTAGTTAAAAAAGGACGTCGTGCCCCTAAAAGAGAGAGATTGTGGCAGTCTGTTTTGTGAAAGGTAAAATGGCTCATGTGAGGATATGACTCGTATTAGTGAAAGTGTATAATCTCACATAATTTGAGAGTAAAAATACATAGTTTATAGATAAAATTTTATTATTTATTTAGTATATCGTATTTTGAAATAACAATATTGTTATAGATGATAGGGAGTGACACATAAAGATATGATTTTTAAAGGCTAATATTTGATAATAATCTTGGTTTTATTGCTCCGATTGTACATAATTAAGGTTTAATTCAAAGCAAAAACCACTGAGGAATGAAAGATGAACAGAAATTTGATAAATTGTATCGAAACTGGATCCAGAATTTAATTTAAAAACAATAAAAACTATGCAACTTTGAATATGATGGCCGAAAAGAATGAGATTTCAATCCTGCGTTGTCTTCTCCAACCTCGGATTTGCTAAAACCATGGAAAACCCAGTATAGAACACTGTGAAGATCGTAGAAATAATTGATAAAGAACAGTACTTGCTTTCAGAGACTCTCCCTCCTCGCTGCGAATCCATACTGCGATCGCCGGATGTTATCTTGCCGCTTTTTGTATATGAATCCTCCGATTCCGACCAAGCAAACCGCGGCGATTACTCCCACCGCGATTCCGGCCTTCTTGCCCCCGTTCATTCCGTCGTTCCCTCCCTTTGATTGGTTTCCCTTGTCGCTCCTGTCCTTCTCGCTGACGTCGCTGGCCTCGTCCGGTGAAGGGGAAGGCGTGGGCGGCAATTCCGGCATCGTAGAAGGGGGTGAAGTGGGAGAATCTGCCGGAGAGGAATCTGGAGGGAAATCTGCGGGGGGAGGGGCGGGTGGAGATATTGCAGGTGAGCCCTCCGGCGTGCCTTCAAATGGAGACGGCGCCAGAGGCGGGGGAGAATCGGCTGCGACGTCAGGAGTCGGACTGGGTGGAATCTCCGGCGCATTCTGCCCAACGGCGAGCCCAAAAAAGAGACAAGCGAAAAGAAGAAAAGAGGATTGTCGCGAGAAGTTCGCCATGGGACTGAACACGGTGAGAGAATGCGGATCTGAGTTTGGAGGAAGGAGAAGGGGAAAGCAGCGAGGAGTGTGAAAGGAGTGGAGTGTGGATCCGAAGAACTGAATAAAATAATTGAAAATTGGAAGACAATCTACCGGGACGCGAGAAAAGGGGAGGAAGTAGATTTCAGCACAGGAGAGAGAGAGAGAGAAGAGAGAGAAATGCGGAAGAGAGAGAAGAGAAATGCGGAATGACAGCGCAGGACGAAGATGAAGGGACGACGAAGGAATGAACGAACGTGGGGATTTGGAATTTAAAATTTAAAATAGATTTTTGAATAATTAAAAAATAATTAATTATATTTATTCTTTTTTTTTATTTTTTATTTTTTTCTTAATTAATTCATCACAATTCTACCATTAAATTTCTTAATTAATTTGGTCACAATTTTTAAAAATAATATTGTTTATTAAAAAAATCATTTTAAAAAAAAAATTGCATTTTCACGAGGAAATTTTGAAAATATTGTGGGCAAAGATATTATTCTTATCTATGAAATCAAAGTTTCTTTCAAAAATTAATATTTCAAATTTAATAATTTATTATTATTGAAATAAGATTTTAAAAAAATGATTTTCTTAGCAAATCTATAAGACAAAAAAGGTATTGAGTAAAGATTAAATATAAATAGGGAATTAATTAAATAAGTTATTATCATAGGTAATTAATTAAATATGTCATTACAATTCAAATAAATGCCATTAAATGAAACAAAAGGCTGAGAAAATAGATTCAAAGGTAATTAATTAAATACATTGATTGAATCACTAACACTAATTTATTATTATTTTTTCTTTTAATTTGAAAACTTACATTATATAATTAATATGATAAATTATAAATAATTAAAATAAATCATTAATTATACCTATCAATCAATTAATGTTTCACGCGTCAAAAAATAAAAAGAGTATAAAAATTGAAAATAAATATATCATTATTCTTAAGGGCAATACGTGATATCATAATAATAAGCGATAACTCGTCCAACCTTGGCCTAACAAATATTGTCTGCTTTGGGCTGCAGCCCGCACGAATATGTTCTTGATGTGGCTTACCCACCCAAAATCGGTCAGTTGGGGTAGGAGAGCTACCCACTTATATTCCGCTCTCTTTACTTCTTCCAAGTCGATGTAGGATTACACACCCTTTCTTCTGGGGTGTCACAATAAACATATCATTATTCTTAAGAGCAATACGTGAATACCCAAAACTCGAGACATTAGTCATTTTCCATGAATAATTTCTACATAAATGCCTAAGTCTAATTCTATTCAAATTACATGACATTCATATCTCAAAATAAAGCAAATCCAGAAACAAAGTATCAATCTTTGATTAATGTTACCAGAAATCTTGGTTCTTTCACAGTCAAAACTGAAAAGAGCTACAGCATCCTCTTTATCTCTCTCTCTCTCTCTCTGTCTCCAGTAGAGGGTGGTTGTGAATTACAAGAATTTTATGTCTTCTTTTTATAATTCATTCATTGTAATCTACCCGAAAACTCAGTACAAATTCGGCGAAAAGGATGCATAACTTACCAGGAGGTCTCACAATTCATCCTTGACACTTTCTGAGACCGAGCTGTTCTCCGGGACCTCTTTAGCATCAGACACTTCGGATTTTGGAGATGTTGGTTTTTGGAGCTTGAAGGGGATTGATGCATTTTTTTTCAGGAATTTGTACAGTGCAACCACCGTTCGATCCGCATCGACGGTAATCTGTAGACACAAATAAAGACTCAAAAATATACTTCGACGGAATAATAAGCATACCGAGAATCGGTGGATGGTGCTTACCGGCTCAAAACTTTTGTTTCCCGCCGGGAAAAAGAGTATAGTTGGAAATCCGTCGGCCTGACAATGAAAAATACATCGTCATTCTCTTACTACAATAACGATCCAAGATCATAGGCTTAAAAAATATAACATGGTCAGTGTAAATTGTTAAACATGAGAATCGAGGGGGAACCCGAAACACCATAGGCCAACATTTCTATAATAGTAATCACAATTTAGAATCACCTTTGCCCTCGGGTGTTCGTTTGTTGTTCCGTCCATCTTCGCTATGACAAGTGAATCAATGCTGCTAAGATGTTTGGCAAGCTTGTTGTATGTTGGCTCTAACGCTTGGCAATGCCCACACCATGGAGCATAAATCTGATATTACAAACTTTGTTAAATAAGCATCATCTAAGGCAAAAAAAATGCAGAGTTTCTTTTGTTACTATGATACCTCGAGGAGAACGTCCTTCGACTCATCCAAAACAATATCATCAAAGTTATTTCCCACCACCACTTTCACATCTTCATCATTCTGCCTCAATCATGGAAAAAATACTTGAGAACCAAAATGAGAAAATAAATGATTTGGATGGAATGATAAAATAAAGCATCTTACAGTTTCCGGGATCGGGTCTGACTTAAAAAAAGGTTTTAACTTGTCTTCCAAGAAATTCTCCCCAAAGGCCTAAAGAAAGCAAATGTTTGCAAATTTAAGATGAACTGCCTCTCTTGCAAGATCAACATACAGTATATAAATGTCTAATGTGAACACTAATACCTCCTAAGTAGAAAAAGATTAAATACCATCTACGGGGAAAAATCAAAAAAGCAAGTGTGTAAGTGTGCGAAGGAGAGAAAGGAAAAGAGACTGCCAAACCTTGATATTAGTCAATGTCACTTCCTCAGCAAGAACAAATTTCTTGGCATCCTCGTTTCCTGTGTATGCAATAACCTGGATAAAACATAAATTTCTTATGCCACTGACCTATTTATACCATCGCATAATTCAGGAAGATAAATAACAATAAAAGAAAAACTATTTGCCTTGGGAGCATCCCCGCTGATGCCAAAATATTCTGAGACAGGCTTTCCAACATCTTCGTCATCCATTTGCACGAAAACAAAGACAAGCTGCACAATTCAAAATGGACGAATATGATTATGGTGAACATGGTGGAGATATGATAACTACGTTCCGGTAGAAGAATGCATCAGTAAAAATCCATTTTCCATATACATTTCAAACAGGCAACTAGCAAGGGATGTTTAAGCTATTATAAACGCCTAGCTTTAAATGCTTAATTATGAATAGTACCTTTCCCTTGAAATGTTTGGCTGCCTGTTGAAATTCGGGTAGAACCTTCTCGGAATCATTTGAGATGGCAAAGAGAATTATCTGGAGCAAAATAGTGCAGAATCGTTCGATATGTAAGAAGAAGAAAATCAATTCTCCGATACAAAAATAAAAACCGGGTTCAATCAGCATTCACAGTGTTACCTGTTTCTTTATAGAACTTTCAAAAAGAAGAGTGGCGCTTTCCCTTGAAAATTTGGTAACCAGAGGAAGCTTATTGGCAAACACAAACTCTACTATAGCAGACTTTACAAATTGACCATCTAAAAAGAAAAGAAATTGAGTAAAAAACTGACTTTTAGAAAAATCTACTTTGAGGCTTAAAATTTTAACTTAAAGCAAAGATGAACCTAACCAAAGTGGTTCAGTTTCTCTTCATCTTTCTTAAGCAGAATCAAAGCAGGGCGTTTAGCTTCAGAGTCAATGTGAAAAAGCTTTGCCACATTGGCATCTGTCGTTTGGTAGAAGTTAACATCATCTTCAAGTCTTGAAGCAGCAGCAAGCTCATTGCTTTCGGCCCCCTATTGTATTGCATCATGAGAGCATTCATATTATAACACTCAAAGTGCCTTTTTTCATGTTATACTTGTCCATCATGATTCAGTGTTTAATGTTCTTATAATCGTACAATAAGAATCAATCGAAAACATAAATCTGATCTGATCCAAAGGTACAAAACCAATAGATAGAAAAATAGATAACAAGCCAAAGAAGAGAACTCACCACCAAAGAGTTAAGGTACCCCAGAACAACCTTACTTTCAGATGTCAATATGCGTTCTGCATCTTCCAGAGTGGTTATGTTGTATACACCAGGTCCAGTCTTCTTCTTAATCCAAGTGACAATTCCATCCCTGATATGAGAATAAAGAAATGATCAGCCTCAAACTTCCAAAAAAAAGGGATTCAATTTGGCAGACATATTAAGTCTTCCCAGCCCCAAAACAGGCGAGAACCGAACACACAACCCCCATTCCTCTACTGCAGCAGATTTTCTCAGCATCTAAACCAGGAAATATAAATCATAGCACCACCGACAAATACTTACTTCGTTCTCTGCCCAAGATAAGGCTTGTGATCACCATCAACAAAGAAATATACAGTGGGAAACCCTTGCACATCGTACTTCTGAGCTAATTCGCTCTCCTCAGTCGCGTCAACCTTCGCCAAAACCACGTCCTCGCCTTTCAACGCAGTTGCAGCGGCTGCGTACTCTGGCGCCAATGCCTGGCAATGACCGCACCACGGCGCATAAAACTCCACCATTACAAAACGATGTTTCTTCACAAACTCGCTGAAATTCCCATCTTTCAAAACAACAACATCCTTTTCGTCCACTTCGGGCTCATTATATGCTTGATCTCCATCCGTATCGTCCAAATCCGAGTAATTATCAAACTCATCGTCGCCTACTCCTCCGTCGTCGAAATCTTCGGGATCTGGATAGCTATGTGCAGCGCCATTTTCCGCTTTCGAATCTTCCAGAAAGCTAAGATCTTCTCCGTCGTCATCCAGATATTTATCGGGCGAATCTTTGGAGATGACTGAAGTAGAGAAGAGAAGAAAAGAAAGGAGAGAAAGCAGCAAAAAGAGCCGACTCACCATTGTGAAACCGAGTTAGGATCTGGACTTCAGAAAGTTGGAGGTTGATGATAGATCTGCGAGCTTTATAGAGAGATGAGCGCATAAAGGAAGTCAATCAGCTAAAACGGTGTCGTTTGAAAATGCTGATTTAGAATATTATAATTAGGCAATAATAATTATCAAACTATAAGTCATTTATAATTATAATTATTTCTAGATCAATAATGTCGGATAAAATGGATGCACTCAATGTTACAAATCAAATTAACACCACAAACGCTATAATTTAAAATTATCGACGTTGTAAATGTAGAAAATTTTTCATAAATAACTAAAGTCTCAAACTATAATAAATGAACGACGCAAATCTTTCTGTTATGTTTTTTATGTTCAAAATTGTAAAGATGAACGACGCAGTCACTCTAACGTCAAAGTCCGTCTAAATCTATCATAAAATTTTTCTCACTGCCGTTCTCGTCCATCGGCGTAGAACTCCAAAGTCGATGTTAAATTCTTAATTCTTCAAGAAAAATGAATTTCACTGTTAAATTCTATGTTTCGATTGAAAAGAAAATTAAACATTCAAGAATTTTGAAGTTTATCACGGTAAAGGATGTTAGTCAAAGACCTCCATCTTGCTCTATGTTGTTAGCCCGCCAGAGAGAAAACAAGATTGATCCAAATTGCGAGAGGAACATTCATTTTGAGCGAGGGATCTTCGTTTTGAAATGAGAGATATCTGTTTTAAGCTGAAACGACATTGTCTTTGTTTGTTTTAAGCGAGACAAGTCTGTTGTTAACTGAGGGATATCCGTTTAAGCTGAGAACGGCTTTGTCTTTGTCAATTTTAAGCGAAAGACGTCAGGGACGTCCCTCAACTTATGATGGACGTCTCTCGCTTAAAACGGACGTCTCTCAACCTATGACGGAAGTCACTTGGTTAAAACTAACAAAGACGACGTCGTTTTAAGCAAATGACGTTCGTTTTGAAACGAGGGACGTCCATTTTAAGTTGAAACGACGTCGTTTTTATTTGTTTTAAACGAGGGACGTCCATTGTTAGCTGAGAAATGTCCGTTTTAAGTTGGGAACAATGTCGTCTTTGTCAATTTTAAGCGAGGGACGTCCCTTACTTAAAATGAACGTCCCTCAATTTATGACGTCTCTCATTTCAAAACGAACGTCCATCGCTTAAAACGAATGTCTCTCGCTTAAGACGGACGTCCTCCAATTATTTACGTAATTCATCGCAGGTTGGATCAGCCCCTCGTCGTTGCAGGACATTCATTGTTGCTGTCTTGAACATCTTCGTTTGACAATCTTTGACGTTAATGAAACAGCGGCATTAACGTCGATGAATTTTGATAAGAAATGTGACTGTGAGGTCAGTGTTGTTCTTTTCACATAGCTCAAGATTTTAGTTGTCTGTGAATTTTTTATAAGGTTTATAATGTTCATGATCTCAAGCTATAAAATTGATGGTGTTAATTTCTTTCCGAATTATTAATTTAATTAAATAAAATAAATAGACTTTTCTCGTCTCCATCATATTTTATCACTTTCTCTCTCTATCTCGATTATATTTTTCCTTGGTTTCACTGAATCTCCTTCTTCATGTACTATGCATTCTACTAAAAAAATGCCAGAAAGTGTCGAGATATATAAATAAAAATAAAGTAAAATGAAGATGAGGAGAAAACACAGGGAAAAGCAGGGCTTAATCTGAAGGAACGTCGCTGATCTCCAGCTGCAAATCGTTGGGATCCTTCCCATAAACCGTATTCCGGACCCAGACGCAACTGCATAATATTTCCTTCACCGAACCCGTCAAGTCTTTCGCCGTCGACCTCCGCCGCATGAGCTTAGCTATCTGCCTATCTCTATAACATCGTCAATGGAGATATTACCGCTGGGTTTAATGTTCTTAGTCTTCTACCGGTCCCGCTCCGGCTCCCTTCAGACCTAACGGACCTAGCGAACTTGCAGCTCCGACCTCCCGCCGGTGACTCTGATGAAAACATAGACCACATGGGACGGATCGAAATTCGGCGGCAAAGCTTCTGATGAGTGAAAGCCTCGTAACCCCGAAGAATTGAAAATGGCGGAATCACGCAGAAACTTATGAACTGGAAAATTCATTTTGGGCCTTGCATGGGCCCTTTCATTTCAAGTTTGGGCTTTCTATATTGGGCTCGGGTCTAAAGCCCAGTGATTGGTTCTAACCGGCCCAAATGTTATAAGCCCATAACTTTGTTTAGGATAGCTAAATGTAAAGGCCCCTTTTGCCACTTTGCTTGAAAAAATTGAAACCATTATTCTCAAATGGAGCCCAACCCGATAAAACCCGTAAATCACACACACACATACATATATATTCTTCATACAGTCAATAAATTATAATGGTTATCGACTTTTAAACACCTTTTGTACATCGTAAGACTTATCTTAGACTCAGTTCAAAAAAAATGTATAATCATACGAAAAAATGTTAGGAGACAAATACAAAAAGACATTTAAGTTTCGCTATAAGATGTCACACCTGTTTAGGTTTCAAACTCGAAAATAACTAAAACACATAGGGTTGTTGCGTGAAGCAAGCCTTTTCCATCCATTATTGTCTTCCACTAAGTTATCACTATCGTTGATTGTGAAGTATTAGCTATATACCATATAATATGCATGGAATTATGCTTTGTTTTTTCAATTATCAAATCAAATTATTGGTAGCCCATATTTTTTTAGTATAATTTGTTTTTGTGGAGTGAAAAAGAAACCCTATCCAAGAACTTTCATTGTCTTTCACTTTTTTGGGATTATCAAGTTGCACATGATGCCCTCTTTAATCCTCCTCCAAGGTCCATAATTACCTCATTGGGCAATGAAGTTCATTATTGTAACAATGATGTGGATATTGATGTTGATGGCTTTCAAGATATACTCAACTCCAATATCAATATTTGGTTCCACCAATTTCATGTATTATTACCGTGATATCATTAATCTTTTGGTAAGCGTCATGTACTTCTTGAACTTAGGGATGACATGATATCTTAAATGATTTTTTAAAGTATCATATTGTTAGTAATGTTGATTTTTTAGTTCTCTAACACGATAACATAAGTTATCTACATATCACAAAAAACCATAAAACTATTTGAGGGCTTTTATTACATCAAGGTCGTTTTGCTCCAATAATTGTTTAGAGTATCAGTTGTTAATGACTCCTAAATATATGTGTTATATTACTATGATGTTATCAGTTTTTTCAGTACAATATTATACACTTTGTGCTAAAACTTGTATGATTTTTTTTTGGGTTAGCCCAAAACGCATTGTATTAGGTAGTTAGAAGAACTCCACTTATAAATTATGCATTTTTTAGTCTCCCAAGTGTTGTGGGATTGTACACCCCACTTGTATAGGTTGGACCCTCACTTGGCTCAAACTTGTCATCACAAGATAAACTGTCACAATCTCTCTCTCTTCGTCAATCACACTTTCGGTTGAGTTTTTGTTTATGATACCATTTGTAATGTTATCAGTCCATCTAGTACAATATTTTCTGATTTGAGTCGAAATTTGCACAATTTTGTTCTTACGATTAGCCCAAAATGCGTTACACTATATAGAAGGAATAACTTTACTTATAAGTCATGCGTTTTCCAATTTTTCAAGAGATATAGGATTATACACTTCCATTAACATGAGTCGGATCTTCAATTTGATCATTATTAACATCATTAGGTAAGCTATCACAATAACACCTGCCTAATACTTTTTGCATAAATCAGATAAAATAAACTATAATTTAAGTTATATATTTTTTATTTAATATCGATTTAAATAATGGTGACATAGATCAATTGGTAAACGTTTGTAATAAATAATTAAAATGCAAAAGAATGTGCTTTTGCTCATGTAAGTGGATTTGATTCTATTCTACTAACCTTGACAATATAATATGGAATTGAATACCCATCCATTATATAAAGTTACCATTATTGATTATTTGATGGCAACACAAGGCAACTATTACAACCAATAATGGCTCAAATTTATGCTAACTATGCATTACTTACTATAAAAAAAGAGATTACATTAAATTATTTGTTAATTAGTGCTAATTATATCCTTAATTTATAATTAAAAAATAAGGAGGGATTTTGTGGGCAATTTAAAAATAGATTATCGAGCGTAATAAGATAAATAAAGATCTGATCTTTACATGTTTCTGGGAATAAAATAACGTAAAAATCGAGAATATTGGTAGTTTAATTATTTGATTTATTCAACCATACAAAAATGGAGATAGAGGCACCAGCTCATATGAATAAATTAGTACATTTTTTATAATAATAATAAAAATGTTCCAATTATTGGGACAAACTTTCCGGTTCGGTTCAACCGGATCGATTCTCTGTGTTTTCGGTTCGAATAACGAAGGATAGGGAGGGTAGAGAGGTGGTAATTTTTGGAGCTGCCGCTTCCGAGAGGACAAGACCCAGCTGGCAAGAGAGGCGCTAGATCCGAGTGTGGGGCCTACTTCACGTGCAATCATGCTCCCCTTCTTTGAGTGTCGCCATGTGTCGTAGTGTACGTCATTGGAACACGTGGCGGAATCCTCGATCGTCTAAACAGGTTCCTCTGTTCTAGAACCGGCTCAGGTGAACCCCTTCTCCACGTCGCGACAAAACCTGTCAAAAACTATTTTGTACGAACTGGTTTTATGGCATTTACTTCACCTTCCTATAATACCCCTCCACCCTTTGTCCCATACCAAACTATTTTTTGTTTTTTCTAATCATTTTTCAATTATAATTAAATTGTTCTTTTTATTAACTTAGAGCCAAAGAATAAATACGTCATTATATATATATTTAAAAATAAATAACCTTCTAAATTCAAGAGTGATATCAATTAAGTTTTTACTGTTAATGTTACAGTAAAAAAAATTACATTCTGGTCACGTGATCTTATTTGTTGCACGATTTTCAAATAAATTGTTCAGGAAATTGGCTTCTGAATTTCGATAAAATCGTCAAAAACTGGTATTTTGAGAATTAATTCTCTTTAAAAATTACAAAAAAAAAAAAAATTACGAGATGAAAATATAAATTTTTTAATTAAAATTATATCGATAGAAACTTAATTATTAATTTTTCTAAATTTGTAGAATTATTTAATTAAAAAATATATAGATATTTTTAATTAATGTTAATATGTAATTTACTCTTAAAAAAACAGTTGAATAATAAATTTTAAATAGTTATGTTGGTTTATTTAATTACTTTTTTATTTCAATTAATTATTGAAAACGATATTTTAAAGTAGTTGAAAGTGACATTAAGCTTGTCGTTTTCGTGGAAACAGGAGGGTGTATTAGTAATTTCGCTAAAGAGCAGCAGAGAAGAGAGAGGGAGAGCCTTATCCAGTTTCTTCTGGAGCCCAAAGTTTATAAAAGCAGCCACAACTCATTCTTTATAAAAACCAAAGCCATCGGAGCGACGTCGGAATCTCCTGAAACTCAGTTTGATTCTTCGTTTCTTGGGTTCTTTCTGCCCGAACCTACCCCCGATGGCCAACAGTAAAAGCTACTTCGCTAGGTCGAGCTACCGCTTCCTCGCCGGCGACTTAGACTACCACCGCTCCAACACCTCCGACTCCGCCTACGAACTCCATGAATCCGAAATATTCAACTCAGCGCGGTCCATCTCGCCGGAGTTGCTGAAAGGCGTCTCCAATCTCCGCCTCTCGAAGAAGGCAACGTCGAAGCGCCACGACTCGGGAGATCGGATGATCGGCACTCCGGCTTCGCTTCCGATGAACATCCCAGACTGGTCCAAGATCCTGAGGGACGAATACAGAGAGAATCGAAGAGAGAGCTTCGAAGACGACGATGACGACGTGGACGAAGACGGCGACGTCGAGGGAGGTATGCGAGTTCCACCGCACGAGTTTTTGGCTAGGACGAGAATGGCTTCCTTCTCAGTACACGAAGGAGTGGGACGGACTTTGAAAGGCAGAGATCTGAGTAGGGTCCGAAATGCAATATTTGAAAAAACAGGGTTCCAAGATTAATTAAAAAAAGAGGTGGGAAACTCCCGGAAAACAACAGAGAAATCACGACATGTTTCTGTAGGAAATTACTCATTCCTCCCTAGTGCTAGACTTTTTCTTCTCTACCACTACAAAAAGTTTTGATATCTATCCTTTTTTTTCTTTGTTTTGAATTTTGACCGTCCCATTTTGAAGTATTTTGGAGAGTCTATTTCCACGGTTGTAATTCCTAGTCAAATTTGCCCAGAAAAAATATATGTTCCTTTTTTCGCCCCATGAATTCTTAAATAATAAAATAAAGGAAAAGCAATCATAAAACTGTGGGTATAAGTTTGGGCAGAGGATTTAATAAAGAAAAGTAAGTGGGTTCAAGTGAAATTAAAATAATAGAGAGGTGGGTTAGCACTTGGCGAGGAAGTAAATGATTGGCGTGGCTTTTACGTTTGATGTGACCCGTGGTGGGATCGGTAGGAATATATAATGCAAGAGGTTCAAAATTACCGAAAACGACCCTTTCAATAATATCAAATTCCATATTTCACCCTCTTTTTCTGTAAATTTACATTTTAAAATTTCAATTATTCTTGAATAAATCAAAAATAGATTTTGTGGAAGTTGAATATTATTGTCAATTTATTTACATATATATATATATATATATATATATTAGTTTCTACTTAATAATATATAACATTTTTTAGTGTTTTCAATATAATATTATTTCTTTTAAGTTGAATTTTGCACGATTTTATATTTATATTAGCTGAAAATATGTTATAATAGGTAAGAGGATAATTCTATTATAAACCATGTATTTTCTATTATCCCAAGCGATATCAGATTATACAACCTCACTGATATGGACTGGACTCTCACATAGATTATATTGATCTTCTAGAGCAGACTACCACATCATGTCTTAACCAGATTTCTAAATCTATTTTGAATTTAATCCCAAGAGTTCAAAATCTTCGAATGGATGATCAATATAGTTTAAATTAGATAAAAAAAAAATTATCGGAGGAGTTAAACACCGGTGAAAACACTTTATTAAGTGGAAACCGAGTTACTCATGCGTTGAATTTAACAGATAAATTAACAAGAATTTTCAAATTATTGATAGCTAAAAGATGGAGTTTTGATTTGTTTAAAAATAAATCATCTGGAATATTAAGGTTTAAATTATACTTTATCTTAAAAAATTAACTTTCTTAATCTAGGGGATTAAGGATAATAGTGTAATTTAACACCAATAGTATTTTAAGGACAATTATAATAAAGTCTTGAGGATGTGACAGCTTGATTCTAATTAATGGAAGACTATAGTTTTCAACTAAATAGCGTCCCCCATTGTTCATTGGATGGGTTGGATGACCAAATAATGGAAGGGTAATTGTGTCATTTAACATAAAGGGAAACTTCCAAGAAAAAAAAATAAGTCGGGGGTAATAATTACAAACGGCAGCACCACCGGTTTCTACGAGGAAAAGGGGGCTAAAGAGATCAGAGCCGTTGGATGGAAGGGAAAAGGGAATGATCGTGAGCCGTCCGATTAAGTTTGGTGGGGTCGACGGATAGAGACGGGTGGTTGGGTTAATGTAGGAGGAGTACGACTACGTGACCAGCCCCTTTGGCAGATAGCGCCTCGTCCGTACTTCTAACGCTGTGTGATAGGACTCTTAATTTTCCATTTATTATTATTTACAATTACTTAATAGATAAACTAAAAGCAAATTAACACCCCATATATATATATATATATTTAGAATCAACGACAAGGCAAACTCTATAAAAAATTTATGGATAACTAAAATTTTGAACTATAGAAAAAAAATGACGTCAATCTAGCAATTACGTTTCTGGTCAAACGATGACGTCCAAGACAGTAACAATACGCTAGGAACATTTGTCATAACTGTTGATTAGGATTCATAGTTATAGTTCTGGTTGTATTAAGATTCATAGTTATAGTTGATCAGAATAGACATCGATAATGGATTTAGGGCATCCCTAAATGATGGATTTAGGACATCTTCCAAAGACGAACGTCTCTCGACCAAAGACAGAAGTCCCTTTCGAAGACTAGGGACGTTCATTGTCAGACTAGGGACTTTCGTTATGGGCAGAACGACGTAGTTTGAAGTCGAGGGACGTCTATTTCGAGAAGAGGGACGTTCATTTTGGACGAGGAACATCCGTTGATAGTTGAGGGACGTTTGTTGTTGTTGTTGCCTTGACGGAAAATGTGACTGCGAGGTCGACGTCGTTCTTTTTTCATAGTTCAGGATTTTTTTTGTTTACAAATTTTCTATAGGGTTTGCAATGTGGCGGATCCCAAATTATAGGGTATGTGGTGTTATTTTCCCTAAACTAAATAATTGACAAATTAAATTTTAAAGTAATTTCATGAATAATTAAATTTCAAAGAATAAAAAAAGAAGAATGCAATCTTCGCTGTCAGTTTTACGTTAAAAATTTAAAGAAAATTAACAAAACAACCATTATATAATGAGATCAATGAAAAGTTAATTACTGAATAATTTTCGCTAACAATTTAAATATTAAACTATAAAAAATGAATGTAGCAAACATCGTTGTTAACTTTATGAGAACTCGCAGTGAAAAAAAACTAATATCCATGGAAAAAAACTGTAAGAACTCTTGATTTCAGAGATTTTTAGTGGAAAACAACTAATACTCAACGAGAATGAATTTAAAAAAATAATATATCAATTGATTTTATTTTATTTTTAATTTATAATTTAGAAGATTTTATAAAAAAATATATAATATTTTAGATTTATGATGATTTATAATTGTTTTACTGTCTATGAGAAAATCACAACTTCTCTATGTTTTTTTACGAATAAGGCAATGAATTTATTATGTATCTACAAATGAATGATGTAGAGAAAAGTCGTTTTTCCTGGAAATATAACGTTCTGCAGAGGAACGACTAAGGGTATGCAAAAGTCAGTTTGGTTTGGTTTTAGGGTCGAATCGAAACCAAACCAACTTTTTTCAGTTTGTTAAAAAGGAACAAATACCGAACCGTTTAAGAATCAAAACCAAACTAAAACCGAACCAAAATTTTTGGTTCAGTTTTAGTTTTACTTATTATATAAAATAATATATATTATTTATTTTTATATATATAAATTTAAATTTAATTTTTATAACTATAAAATTAACAAAAATAATTAAAAATCAAAACAAACATTTACTTTGATTGAAAATATTATAAAATTTAATCACAATTAATTCAATCAAATAATAAGTAATAATCAATCTATTTAATAATTAGTTAGTATAATTCATTAATATATTTACAGTATAATTTACTAATTGAATAATTAATTAGTATAGTTCAATCATTTTATTAGTAATTAGAGAATAATTTAATTACTAATTATTATGATTTTAGAGCTAATTAGTCAATAATTCAATTATTATTTAGGTATCAATCAAATAATTTAAATTTTAGAAAATTATGAAATTTAGTTTTGAACAAATAACAATTTATTGAATAATTACTTAATATTAGCCCTAAACCAAACTGCAAACAGAGGTTTTTTAATAAAAATTGTAAATTTATCGGTTTAGTTCAGTTAGTATCGATTTTGAATAAGTCAAACCGATAACCGAACCATTAACTTTGGTTCCTATAAAATAGAATTGAAGATAAGTTCCGGGTTGTTCAAAACCGAACCGAACTAAATTGAATTGATCGATTTTTGTTCGGTTCACCATTTCTATTCGGTTTTGAACACCCCCAAGAACGAAAACATTTTTTAAAAGAAAAACATAACAATAATGTTTAATCCGTTCATTTATCATAGTTGAGTGCTTAAGTTTTTAGTGAAAATTGTTATGTTATTGACTTATCATTGATAACATAGTACAATAGTTGTTTTGTTAATTTCCCAAATTTAAATTTTTTTTCCCGCAGCGGTAAGGTTGTCTTTCCGCAACAAACTCATATATGAAATAATTGTAGTTAAAGACTTACTTTCTGGAGTACCCTAGTACATAAAGTAATTATAGTCAATTACTTATTTTCCACAGCACGTGTATTCCGCTGCAAAAAGTAAGTCATATTCCAATTATTTACTTTTCTCAGCAGAAGACAAATATCCACTATAGAAATTATCCTTCATGCTGCAGAATCTTAGTTTTCTCAGTGAAAATATGTCTTCTATTCTCATATCAGTCAATGAATTAACTATATATCTTCTCTAGATATAATAATAATAAAATGATTTTTTGTATCAGTTTTGTATTTATCATTTGTCGACTCATTCATGAAGACTAATAAGTAGCAACAATTTGATATATGTTGAAAACTGATCAATTGAGATACTAGTTGTGCTTGAGGTTGGAGTTATACTTCTAGTTGGGGTCATGTTTTATCTTTGGGTTATGCTTAAGAAACTAAGATTGTACAGTGAAAGACAAGTATCCGATGCAAAAAATAGTATTTCCATAGTTCAAGATTTTAGTTTTTTGTGAAATTACTTTAACATTTGGCTTATCACTGATATAATAGTTCATGGCTTATTTTGTTGATTTCTTTTTATTTTTCTCACTAATAAAATTGATTATGAGTTTTTTTTTGGGCCAATTTTGATTTCACATTTACCAGTCGGCCCATTATGTGGCCCAACCCTTGACGTACGTTGTAAAAAGAAAAAATAAAGAAAGAACCTAAGTTTATTTTCTTCTAAAATTAGCATAAAAAATATATATATTTTTGATAAAATACTTTGAAGTTATTTATATATTAAATTTTAAATTATTATTTTTAGAATTAGAATTATTATTTTTTAATTGTTAATAATTTAGATATTATTATTAATTTATATGTTAAATTCAACATATGTACTTTTATTTAATGAAATGTTTACTTTTAACACGATTTTATATTAATTCCATGTTTTTTAACTCGATTTTGAACTGTGTTGATGTTTTCTCTAAGCATTCCAAACTCTATCGACGGCTGGGTGGGGTTCAAAAATCGATAGGAGATTAAAAATCGAGTTGAAACATTTCACAAAATGAAAAATATGTTATCCACGTGCGGGATCTTACGAGCTCTCTCTTTTGCTTTTCGGTGACTAAATAATAATTTTATATTTACATGTTAAATATTAATTTATGTAATTAATTGATTAATTTTAATTATTTATAATTTAATACTATCAATTAATATTTTTTAAGGATGAATTAAAAAAATAAATAAATAAATAAAGCCGATCACAATTCATAATTCGCGCGAGCCCAAGATTTATTTAGGAATTTTACCCGCCTACCGGTCAGACCGCCTCATCGAGTCATCGTAGACGACGACTGGTAGACAATCTGTCTCTGTCTCTGTCTCTCTCTCTCTCTCCATCTCAAGTTTCGGTTAGAGTAGTTTTGTTTCGGAAGATTTCGTCCTGAATTTTGCCCTATCTCGTCAATGTCCTCTGAATCGAGCTCCTCGACCTCTGACGACGGTAGTATTGATGCCAATCATAACCCTAGCCCCGTGCTCGAACGTAGGCCAATTGAAGATGAATTGGAATCCATCAAATTGACGGCACTCGAATGGGAGACGTTGGGGCATCGAATTAATGGATCGCCTAGCGAGAGCGGTTACCATGAAATTGAAGGAAATGGCGACGAGGTGAGCGTTAGTGAGATTGAGAAGGAGGTGGTCGAGGGTGGGGAAGTGAACGAGATTTCGGAGCCAGGTGGTGCTGGTAGGACCAATTTGGAGCTGGAGGTGGACAGAACTTTGAGTCCTAGCAGCAGTGGGTATGCTGGTGAAAGAGGAAGCAGCAGTGCTGGTAGCGGGACGTCAGAATTTGATGGCGTTGCTGGAGATGAAATACAGGAACTGAGGAACGTTGATTTTGAAAGGGTAGCTACGGGTTCTCAAGCCTCATGGGTTCCAGGAAAGCGGCATTGCGATGAGGTATACGGTTTGATAAATTTCTGATGGTTTCTTTTGTTCGTAGGAAATCATTTTCGCCTGGATTGTGTTGTTCTCTTTTGAATTTCAATTTGCATGAAATGGGCTGAAACAGTAACTAACCTCAAATGTATATGTGCAACACTAGTCCAATATTTTTAACGAGTACAGTGATAGAACCACAGAAATTGGGGGTACGAAACTTAGGTCCTATTTTCGCGTTTCCTTGCCACAGTGTTCAACTTTTCTTATTTGTTGTTAGATCATTCTTTCTTCTTTGCCTTGTTCTGCTTTTGATAAGCTCTGCAAGTATCAAGGGTTTATTGTGAAAGTTAAGTTTTCAATCCCTTCTGTGAAGAAAAAGTCAGCTAGCGTCAAGGATTACCATCTACAAAAAGAACGATCAGAGCCACAACGTTCAGCTGTTCTTATCTGTTTCCATAATTATTAGTTCAATTGTTCTTCTTCGCCTTATTGTGAAGGTGAAGTTTTCAGCTTCATATGCGAAGGGAAAAAAGTCAGCTAACAGCAACCATTATTGTCAAAGAAATGGCTGATTATGGCCAAGGAAAAAGAATTCAATGTCATGTATTAAATACTTATAGTTACATTGATTCAAATACATAGATTGATGATACGAAAGCTTCATAAAATCTCATCTCTTACTGATTGATAAGTTACAGGATGACACCTCAGTATCATGGAGAAAAAGGAAGAAGCACTTTTTTATTTTGAGTCATTCAGGAAAACCAATTTACTCCAGGTTTGTTCTCACCACTAAATGAAATTCTAGATCACATGATTTTCAGATTATCAAATAAATTTATAATTTGACCATAGATTTTCATTTAATTTTACATTTCCTAAATTGCTTCCAGATACGGTGATGAACACAAGCTTGCAGGATTTTCAGCTACTTTGCAGGCAATCATTTCATTTGTGGAGAATGGGTAAATCCCTGGATCTCTTATCACCGCTTAAACTATTAGCTCTTCTTATTTATATGTTCACAGGATATACACGGTGAAATTGAAGCTCTTAAGAGTTTTCAATAGTTTGTAACATCAACTATTTTTTCAGGGGGGATCGTGTCAAATTGGTTAGGGCGGGCAAGCACCAGGTTTGTTATGTTCTTTTGCTTTATATCTATGTGTGATTGCATGTGCTGAAGAGTACATGCATGTCACATTACACTTGCACTTCTATATTATTTTCGCAGCTATTTTCCCACAAATATAGGAATTGTTGAAAAAGCATAATCTGCCTTAAGCTACATTCTTTGACGTGTCGAGTAATAGACAGGATAGGGAGTTATAATCAATGTCTCCCAGTTTCTTCAACCTTTACTTTTTTGTTTATTTGGTTGTCCTATTTTTAGGTGGTCTTTCTCGTCAAGGGACCAATTTACTTGGTCTGCATCAGTTGCACAGAAGAGCTTTATGAGGCATTAATGGGTCAGCTAGAGCTTATATATGGTCAGGTGAGATGTGATTCTGCTCATTTCAATTTCTTACGTCTCATTACATCCAAATATATTATTTATCGCGTATTTAACATATGGATGCAGATGATACTTATACTAACCAAGTCAGTAAATAGATGTTTTGAGAAGAATCCAAAGTTTGACATGACCCCTTTACTCGGAGGAACAGATGTTGTCTTCTCTTCACTCATTCATTCCTTCAGTTGGTATGTTTCATAGTCTGTCTAATTTTAATTGTAGTAAAAGAACACTGCCCTTTCTATCTCCTTCCAAGCTTGATGTGAGTTCTCTCTAATTTTTTTCTTTTGTTGGGAAGGGGGGAAATGAGCCCATGAACCCGATTTTTATATTTCAGATGAGCCCAGTGCGACATAATGCCTATTTCAACCATATTCCAATGTCTTGCTTTGCGGCTGGTTTATACAAACGTCGGGTGTCTTGACAGCTGTCCTCACACACACACATCTATCTAACTATAAAATATGAATTGATGTCCATGTGTTTTTGTGTTTCTTAATATCCTATGATTAATTCAAATTTCAATGCAGCTTTGAGCTAACCTTGGCTGAAATTAGCAACAATGTCTGTCTTGACAATTTTTATTTTGTTCCATACAAAAATGTATTTACTATTTTTTAACTCCAATTAAATTTCATTATCCCCTTTAAAAGTAATTTAATTTCATCTTTCTTAATTTATTTTATTATATTTCTATATTTCAGGAATCCTGCAACTTTTCTTCATGCATATACTTGTCTTCCTTTAGCCTATGGTACAAGGCAAGCTGCAGGGGCCATATTGCAAGATGTTGCTGATTCAGGTGTCCTGTTTGCCATTTTAATGTGCAAACATAAGGTGTCCTCTCTATCATCTTCTCAAACTCTTTCTTCCACTAGATTGACACCAGTTGTTTGAATAACTATTTGCATGTGTGGGTTTCAAATTTAATTTAATTTAATTTTTTGTGGTGCTCCTTGAATTTAGAGAGTTTAGGTATTTTGCAGGTTATCAGTCTTGTAGGCGCTCAGAAAGCTTCTCTTCATCCAGATGATATGTTACTGCTTGCCAACTTTGTTATGTCATCAGAATCCTTTAGGCAAGTAGAATTGACTCTTACGTGCGCTTCTCCAATAAATTATTTATTTTGGATAACTGTCCTGTATTTTAATTGAACACTTTGTGTCTGATCATTTGGTGGCATTCTGATTTAAACTTTCGCTCAAATATGTTTTAATCACTAATTTTCAATCTTGATTACAATTACTGATGAAGTTTACTGTTTGTTTCTACCAATCAAATTAATTGTTTTGTGTTTGAGAGTTTTAGTGTGTGTCGTTCTTTATATCTATTTAGAATTTAGAGCTATAGCTTTTGTTTTATTTTGAAAATCTACTTTTAATGGATGTTTGTCTTGTATATTAACTATTATCTGACATTTTATTCCTCATGCAGAACATCTGAGTCTTTTTCTCCTATATGCCTGCCAAGATATAATCCCATGGCATTTTTGTATGCATACGTCCATTATCTTGACGTAAGTGAAAGTAGTCTTCATAAAATTTAAGTTAGTCTTCATAAAATTAACTCATTCGACTGATATCAATGCATCTACAAAGGAGAAGATATTTGAATGTAGCATTTTTTATTTGAATGTTTTAGTGACTGCTTAGTTGGACTTGAGTTACTCCAATATTGTGCACATCTATGGTACCCTCTTAACCCTAGTTATTTTTTGTGGCAGATTGACACTTACCTGATGCTGCTTACCACTAGCTCAGATGCCTTCTATCATCTCAAGGAGTGCAGGTAAACTATGTCTGTAAATTCTAAAGATTGTCTCAGATAGTATACATTATTGCCAAGAAACAAATTTGTTGTAAGTGTGCTTGAATGTAATATGAATCTCATATTATTAATAAAATAACGTACAACAATACAAAATATTGCAGAAATTTGAGAGGTCTGGTAGCTCCTCTTTAAAAAACTCATTCACAAAATACTTTTTTTACTGTCCCTTCTACACCCTCCTCTCCTTTCTTAAATAAAAATGATCTAGAGAATGTTAAAAGACAATAATTTAAAACACACCATTTCACTCCATTAAAATTATTTCTAAAAACATTTCTAGAATAATTTTAATTAAATACTATTTAATTATTTGAATGGGTCTATCAGAGTGTCTGCCAAAGGAAAATGTAAATGTGATTGTATTTTACGTACAAAGGTCTTTTATGGACTCAACTAGTAATCATTAGGGTTTCAGACTTGGCAAAATGTAGCTGATTTCTTTGTCTTATGAAATGCTGATCTATCTCTTTTCACTTTTTTGTTTGTACGATTTTGGGTTCAAATTCATAGGATTCGGATTGAAACAGTTCTTCTGAAGTCAAATGTTCTTACTGAAGTTCAGAGATCCATGCTGGATGGTGGGATGCATGTGGAAGATTTGCCCATTGATTCTTTACCTCGATCGGGATTTTTATCTTCTCATTTGGGTCAACAAACACTTTCAACAGATTCTCTCGAGAGATTCAAAGAAATCAACGTTGTTATGGGTGGCCCTTTTGGACTATGGCATTTCATTTACCGCAGCATATTTCTTGATCAATATGTATCATCTGAATTCTCACCTCCAATTAGCAGTCCAAAACAACAGAAAAGGTTAGTTCACAAAATTTCTGCATCTCGTATGCACCAATCTGCTCTCTTTTTTTTTTTTTACGCCAGTGAGACAAGTGATTTTCTCTTTGCAGATTATATAGAGCATATCAGAAACTATATACTTCTATGCATGAGGGAGGAATCGGGCCCCATAAAACACAATTCAGAAGAGATGAAAACTATGGTATTTTTATTTATTTATGCCCATTACGAATATAGTAGATATTGGACCGAATATTTAATGTATTTAATGTGTTTCCTGATGTAGTTATTAAGACTTTGCTTTCTGCAATCGTAAACACGCCATTTGTTCTGACTTCATGACTTTTGCATGCGTTAGAATGTGAGTTGATGAAAAGTTCAAAGATTGGGAATTGAGTTTTTCAGTCTCTTGTTTTTCTTGACAATTTGTTTGTTTTCATTTTCTCCATTGATTCTAATGGTCCTTCTCATCATATCATGATCAAGCTCCACTGTTTATTTTCTCATTTTTTCCACTGATTCTAATGGTCCCTTTCATCATGTCACTATCAAGGGTTATTTTTTCCACTGTTTGTTTTAATAGTTCGTCTGGGTGCATTAATTAGGATTCTTGCATAAATGTTCCCTTGATTGAACAAATACGATTTCTGGGAAATTTTATTGGTTGTTTTTATTTGGCAGTTCTCCTTTGTTGGGTGACCCAGGATTTTGAGCTTTATGCGGCATTTGATCCACTAGCTGACAAGGTATGACTTTACTGCTTATCATATTGTCCATCAGAATCGCTGCTTTATTTGAAACCTTTGAGATTTAGAATGATGATATAGTAAATCAAGGGAATCAAGTTGAGGGAAATTAATTATTGGACGCTCTAGTTTATCGAATTTACTTCTGATGATTTATTGATCCCCTTTAATTCTTAACACGGGTCCCAAAATTTTCTTACTTTCCCTAGTGGCTTTAGATTTTTTTTTTTTCATGGAAATGCTAATCATGTGTTGCTGTTTATCAAAGTTTTTACAAGTTTGAACATATTTGATTCTCAGGCTCCGGCAATTAAGACCTGCAATCGGGTTTGTCAATGGGTAAAAGACGTCGAAAATGAAATATTTTTACTGGGAGCTAGCCCCTTTTCATGGTGATATCCCAACATACTGTGTAACACTCCTTGTACTATATTTTTGTTTTATTCACCATATTTTATGATTATTTATTTATTTTTTTGCCGTTTTGTCCCAACATTGTTATTTAAAAGTGAGTTACGGATTAGCCTCATAAAATTCTCAGTCTTTTTGACAATAAGCAATTGTATGATAATTCCAATAAGTAATGAAGATTTTTGAAGATTGTGAACTGCATTTAGTGGATTTACATAATATATTTACGTGAACTACAATTAGCAGAAAATGCTGTGTGTTTACTGAAGCACAGGTCGGGCGTCCCTTAATTAAAAGCTTTCACGGCTGGCTTGAGAGTGACGATGGCTGAATTGATTCGATTCGTAAGTATTTCCTTGCCTTTTCGGTTAAATCTCTTTGGGTCGATAATGGACCGTCTGCTTGTGTTTCTTGAAATTTTCTACTTTATCATTTGTCCAAATTTGTTTGAAAACTGATTAAGACTGCTGTGCTTTGGTGTTAGTAGCTAGCCTCATATGATTAGACTTTGAACCACTCTTAAACTTAATAATTTTGAATAACTTCGCAACGAGATATCATTTATGTAACCATGATTTGGCTTCAATGTTCTTGTTTTGACAAAATACCCCAAAATCCAAAAAATTGGATATTTGGGTTTCTTTAAATTTAGTTGATGTTTCGTAAGTTACCATTAGTGAAGCATCAAATGAGTAAACATGAGATATGGTACATCATTTTATGCTAGTGTATCAATTAAATACATGAACTAAAATAGATCACCATCATATTATGTTATTGGTATAGGTAATATTATGTTGACACTCTTGTCTTGCGCCATATAATGTGATGTTTACGTGTTATTTGTTTATTGATTTATATAATTTATTATTTAAAATATTTATATTATACCAGAATAATTTTATAATTGAGAGAATGATACGTAAATGTCATGTATGCGTGGTGGGATAATGGGAATTAAGCATTCCTTTGTTAGAATAGCTAAATGTGAGTAATTATAAGTGCTTCAATCATTGATGTGGTTTCTTTTTAGGTCATATCATTTATGTACGCCAGTTTCTTCCTTTTTCTTCCACTAATTAAGCAATTCTTTCTTCATTATATGCCTTTATGATCTTCTCCAGATCTAACCTCCTAACATAATTTCATGCTTAAATCAGCTATAATACATAATTAATTATAGCGTTTAATTTGAACCCTTCTGTTGTATTTTTGGAGAAGTCAGGGAAAAAGGTGTCAGATGTGAAGAGTGGAAGCAGTACCCAAAAAACATAAGGTTAGATAATGAAAGAGTTAATGGGGGGCTGGGACTGGGACTGGGATGGAACCCATCATGGATGGTCCTTGAAAACAGAATGAAGTTCTAATTATTATTATATTTTCTGATATTTTTTTTTTATAAAAATGATAAAAGTGAAAGTGTAGATTGTTTTTCAATATTATTAGTTAAATTTAATGCATACATACAATGTTATCTTTTCAATTATGTGTTTTTACTTGATTCTTAATATTTTTATTTTGTGATTTTGAGCTCTTTCGATTTCTCAACATAGGTTAAAAAATGTAATTAAATAAGAAATATAATATACACATACTAAATTTAATGGATAAATTTATATTAGAGCATATATCAAAGTATTTTTATGAAATTTTTTCTTTTCTAATTTATAAATAAATTTAAAGGCGAGTTCAAATTACAATAATTAAAGGATAATTGTAAAAAATTGAACTATTATCTTTTAACAAATAAGCCATTCTCAAGGAGTCGCAGCCTAATTGGAAACCAATTTTGGATTTGGAGGCCCACTCTCACGATCCCATGACCAATTTTGATTGTAGAAGTCGAACACAGACACTTGTCCCACGATCACTTTCGTCCAATTTCAAGATTAATTTTGGTCGCGAATGCCCGGACATGAAATGCGAATGCCCAAAAAGGGTTAATTTATTTGACGGATTGTTATAATTTAAGAATAAGTTTGTTCCTTAGCCATAATCTAAGAGTGTGTTTTAATAATTATCCATAATAATTAAATTAACCAACCAACCAACCAACCAACCATTGTTTGTGCGTTTATCTCTTACTTGCTTCTTAAATACTAACAAGTGTCAGCAGCCCATTTAATGTTGTTGTAGTACCAATGAATGATAAATAGATGGAAACAGAGGATTATTACTCCTTTTCTTCCTTTTTTAACCCTCCATTTGTCATTAGCTATTTAACTCCTACTCAATGGCTTTTCCGTAATTTCCTTGGTCAAACTTGGTCCTTAATGGAGGAGGGTCTTCCCCCACTCACTTTTTGTCCACTTGATCAAATCATATCTTTTACAAGTTAAATGGATTGTTGCAATTCCTCTTCATACCCTCCAAATCTAAAGCCTTCCCCATCCTTTCTTCGTCAATCATAGGGTCAATTTGGACCTAAATTTAACATTTCATAGCAGCCTTTAATTTGCGCCTTAATCATAGGTTAATTTGAGAGATTACCCTAATTGCAAAAGCTTAAATTACCACATTACTTGTAATTTCTAGTTAATCCCTCAATTTCACTGAAAACTAAATCCACCCACTTGAAATTTCTGTATATATTTTTGTTGGGTAATTAACAAAATCAATCATAAACTATTAGGTCAGCGATAAAACAAATTTTAAAAGACATTTTGCGAACAACTAAAATCTCAAATTATAAAAATTGAAGAAAACAAACTTTAGTGTCACATTTTTCGTTAAAAATTTAAAAACTTTTTTCTCAGGGGATAGATTGTTTTCCCGAATGGAAGACAAAATATGTGTTGCGAAAACGATATTTTCCTCAACGAAAACGTGCTTTCCGCTACGGAAAGTGTATTTTTCTATAGCAGAAGTGATATTTTCCACAGCAAATACTTGTTTCCGCTGCGGAATCTTAGTTTCCTCATCGTAAATGTGTTTTTTATTTCCATATCAGTCAATATATCGAAATATATTCTTCTAGGTATAATAATCGAAAGATTTTTAATATCAGTTTCATACCTATTGTTCGCTGATTCAATCTTGAAGATCGGACAGTAAAAACAATTTGAAATAGGTTGGAAACGACCAATTGAGATACTAGTTGTGCTTGAACTTGACGTTAAAGTTGTACTTCAAGTTGGGATAATACTTCACCCTTGGGTTATGTTGATGAAACTATGATTCTACAGCAGAGGGTAAATATTCGCAGTATTTTAGTTATTCGCAAAATTAATTTTGGTTGATTTTTGTTTTATTTTTTTGAAGGTTGGATATTCTCATACTACAAGTAATTCAGAAAAATAATTAGATAACATTTAATGCATGCCTCATGCTTCTGATATTATATAAATTATAATTTCAATTATTCATTAATAATGCAAGGAGTAGCTCAAACTAATAAGTTTTTAGGAGGCATAAATTCTTAATTAATTAATAAAACAGTCCAAATATTAATATTATTTTTCCCAACTATATAATAACGCCTATATTTTTCAAATGATAAAAAATTTGTTAAATTAATTATTATAATTTAAACTAAATATTTAGATTAAAAATTAATAATAATTTCTATTAATTAAATAAATAAAAGAAAATAAGAAAATATAACTAAATTATTTAAATCCCATGCAGTGCAGGCTTTAACGTTCAGTTGACTACATCATAATTATTTATTTATTAATTCCATTAAATATTTTATTTAATATTTATTTTTACGAAAATAAATCCCCTCCCTCTCTCTCTCTCTCTCGCACTCTCTCTCTCCTCTTTCTCTGTCGCTCTTCTGAGCTTCGCACCGTCTTTCTCTCTCTAGAACTCCCACTCTTGCTTCTTTCTATCTCTCCCTCACAGTTAGGGGGAAACCCTAACTTGCATTGATCTTTGCCGGACCTGATTCGCCCGCGCTACCTAGGTCTGTTTCTTTTTATACCGCTGTAATTATGGAGCCATCGATCCGATCCGGCTTCGTCCATCACTGGGTGTGAAATCCTGGCTTTGTTGTTCGGAGGGGGAGGGATTTCGGTTGGGGAGCTTTGTGAGGGGAGATAGGAGGAGGCTGAGAGTTAATCGGAGACGAAATGTACAAGAACCAGCTTCAAGAGCTGGCCCAGAGGAGCTGCTTCAACCTTCCCTCTTACACTTGTTTTAGGGAAGGTCCGGACCACGCGCCGAGGTTCAAGGCCACTGTTAACTTCAACGGCGAGGTCTTTGAGTGCCCTCATTACTGTACTACTCTTCGTCAGGCGGAGCACTCTGCAGCTGAAGTTGCTCTCAATTCTCTCTCTAATCGTGGCCCCTCTCATTCTCTAGCCGCTCGGATCTTGGTGAGTTTCTGTATCTCTACCATTCCCTTTAGTGACTGACTGCTTTTCGCAACGTTTGTTTGTTTTCCTTCGAATTTGTGCATTTGTGGCAACAATGGTTGTAGCTTCAGCAAACAATTACTGTTTCCAAACGCCGTATGAGGTGAAATTGATACTAGCTTAATGCGATTACAAAGGTTTTTATATATTACATTATAGTTGAAAAGTGACCTCTGTTTCATTTTCATATTTTTTGTTGTGCCGAAGTGTGACTTTGGTGGAAGGGGAACTGGGTTTATCATGCTCTATCTGAATTATCAGATTACATTGATTCCTTTCTCCCTCATTTCACATTTTCTTTGATGTTGTTAGCTTGCCCGTTACCCTCTACCCTCACCTGTAATAGTTGATAATACAGTAGGTGGATTATATAATTTAGGGATGGTGGCCATTTGGGGTTTTTCCGACCAGTCCGATTTTTGAGGAGTATTGTTGAAGATATAATATGTATGATTACAATTTTGCACACTGAGCAACATATTTGTCTGGTTTAGTACATTGGCCAATCCAAGTGGTGTTTGTTTGGGTTGAAGAATGAACCTTAAGTTCCAACTGTGGGGGTGCACACGTTTGTGGTTACATCATTAAATAATTTATCTTCATTATAAACTGTGAGAAATGAGAATCAGTTTCAGAAATTGCATGTTGGAATAAAAATGAACAGTAAACTTAATGCACTGGGAGAGGCTAAGATTAATTTAGTTCCTAAGTTTGTACTTCCTTTATTGTTCAACCTCCACAATTTATCAAGATTGATTGTTGTCTGGCTCATGAACTTGTAAATTTTATAGGATGAAACGGGGGTTTATAAGAACCTCTTACAGGAAATCGCCCAAAGAGTTGGAGCTCCATTACCAATATACTCAACGTTCAGGTCAGGCCTTGGCCACCTTCCTGTTTTTACAGGAACAGTTGAATTGGCTCGAATAACCTTCACTGGAGATCCTGCTAAGAATAAAAAACAGGCAGAGAAGAATGCGGCTATGGCGGCTTGGTCATCTTTAAAACAACGTAAGTGTTTACTGATAATTTTCTTGCTTTGAAAAATGTCAAATGCAATAGGAAAATTGTGGGCCTTGTCAATATAGCAAAAATATTCTACGTCTGTCCTTGAGTTTGAACTTAGTTCAGAGGAGAACAAATGCAGCATAAAATTGGCTTGATGTGAATATATGTTATTTAATAAATCCGAATATGCACATGTCCTAAATGTGTGTCTTTTTACAATATCAATCCGTCACCTGTTTCTTTATTTAACTAAAGAAATCTGCAATTCTAGTTACCTACTATAAAAATGTAGTGAGCATGTATGATAGTCTTGTATTCAGATCTACTTTAACTCAAATTTTTTCATTTCTTGTTTCCTGGACAGTGGCAAGAGAAGCAGCTAGCTCTTCATCTGAACCAGAAAACACCGATGAGATGGAGCAGATTACCATTGCACGAGCTTTGATAAATTACCGACTGAAGGAAAAGATGGCAATGGCAAACCCCAATGCTCTAATACTATTTCCGAAGAAGCTTCCTGTTCAAAGCCTGCGAGCTACTAGTCCCCAACCTCCTGTTGCCACATCAAAAATACTACCCTTAATTTGCCAAAAGCCGACCCCCCGAGGCCGAACACTGTTGTTGAATGCAAAGGATTGCAATTTTCCACCACCCCACCAGACCTCTTCTCCAGAACTTCGTGGGATTCACCCCCAAAAATTTCCTGTCGTGGGGGCAGTTCCTTATGTTCCCATTAGACAATTTAGAACACCTTGCCATGGAATTGCTCCCCCTGTGACAATGAGAACTGCAGTACCAGTTTTCTCTGCCCCACCACTTCCCCAGCCATCTAAGCTGTCCTCTCCTGCGCCTATAATCAGGCCACCACCTGTACGAATTGCTCCGCCTGTTTCTATTAGGCAAGCAGTTCCTGTTTATGCAGCTCCACCTGTTCCCAAAGCAGATCCTTCACCCCCTATTCCCAAAGCAGATTATTGTCCTATTGTTCAAAATGACGATACTCTTACTAAAAAAGATCTTCCTGTGGTATCAACAGCCCTGCCTAGTAAATTACTTGATGAAGATGAGGAAACTGGTTCTGGACCCTCAAACGATCTGCAAGACATTCAAACAGTAGAGAGCCTTAAAGAACTCAAAATCTGATGGGGGATTTGATCTCGTATGATCGCCAATATGGTTTTGTGGAAATCTTAAGCTTTTGTGGTCTTTTTCTCATTTCCTATACATTCAACGTTACTATTTCAGCTTTTTGCTATCTTTTTCGCTTTACATTTGTCAACATGTTTTGCCATGATCTAGAGTTGCTGCAAAGTGAAATTAGTATAATGGTTCTGCTATTTTATACTCTTATCTGGGTATGCTACTGCCTTGGTCTATTGATCTCTTTCCAATGGCGATCCCTTGCCCATAGCTCGAGATCAAACGGCCTGCATTTCTGTTTTTTCTTCCGTGCAAATACATACTGAGTTGATAGTGTTGTACAATCCCACCTTGAACAGCGATTTGAGCAGAAAAATGTTGTCGATCTTAGATTTTCAGAGTCAGTTCTGGGTTCTGATCAGTTCAGAATGTGGATCGGAGCGTCCTCGATTTATATATTCTATAGACTGGTTATTTCAGTTGAAGCATGAAAAGAATATCTGTTGTGAAGTTTTGATGTCTTGCAGGTGATGTAATGGGGGACAATCTTGTTTAAATCGACAGGAGAAGCCTCCTGTAGTTTTGTGGTTATCAAATACTGAAGGAGAAACGTTCTATTTCTCTCTCTCAAAGTGCGCTTTTGGTGTGGCTCTAGAAGCGGTTTACATTACATCCTTGAACAATTTGCCTTAAAATTTTTTGCTGTATTTTTTTCGACAGACAAACAGATGAGAAAGGTGCCAACATATTTTTTGAAAAGATATCATAGTGACGTTGATTATACCGAGGAATGCAGACTTTACGCGGGAGATTTTGACACTTAAACAAGAGATTAGGAGTCAATTTGAAGAACAAGAAGAAGGGTTATGAGTTTGGAGGAGTAATCATGGTATGATTAGAAGGGGAGTTGTCGTTTGAAAAAGTGCTCACTCTTTCTTCAATGGCGTCGGGCGACCGCCATTGTAGTCCTTTTTGCTGCAATACCCAGAACAGCCGCCCTTCTCTTCCGACCTTTTATGGATTCAATCTTTATGGTGAAAATAACACAGCTAGAGAGAGATGATGCTCGAAGAAGGGTACTAAATTCTGCACGAGTAATGAACTGATCCGATGGAGGAGAGAGAGAGAGAGAGAGAGTAAATGGGTTAAAAGAGAACAAATAGTGAATGAAATGGTTGGGAATTAGAGGGCAACAACGCCCATATTTGATTCTCCCAGTTCCAAACAAGCAGCAGAGACAAGTGCGAAAGAGGAGTGGAGAGAGAGAGAGAGAGGGGCCAAGTCAGCACCTTGAAAGACAGACATGTCAGCATCAGTGGGACCACCCAACAGAGAGTTAAAGAAGCACTCCCCAAATCCAGCCAAATCACATGCAGCCACCTCACCCCACTCCACTTCCATCCATGGGTCTTCCCTAATATGTTCATATCAAAAGTTATGTCAAAATGGAATACCCTACCTCCCTCCCTTCCACCCCACCACCAAGACTACCAGACCAAACTCTCTCCTAAATTATGTCCGTTCCCACATTAATCAAACTTTACGGTACCTAAATTTTGATTTTTCTAGAAACGACGGTGAAAAAACTAACCATAACGAACATCAGATCCATCAGATATCTGCAATTGTTTAAAAATTATAGAGAAAGAGGAATTCAATGTGGTTAAAATCCCATCGGACTATCTCCGATCTCGTGGGTTCATCTCATTCTCAAAGTGCTTTGAATTTTGGTTTAGCTTGCATTGTTCTTGTAACGTTAATTCCAACACCCTTCAACTATTATTCTCTCTTTCATCGTACTACCTTGTCTATTCTCTCTCCTTCCAATTCAACCTTTGACTTTTCGCAATAATGTGACAGTCAACCTTATCGTTAATTCTATTCCCACATGCTTTGCTCATTCTATTATCTATAATAGTTCAATTGGTAGTCACCTTTTTTATTTTTACAAGATATTTGCTATAAATAATTAAATACAACATAAGTTCATCACTAAAACTTGAAGAGTAAGTGCACAGTTTCATATCGCTTGAGAGAATGTAAAATGTATGATTTATAAGCAGAATTCTCTTCCCCTTACTTAGTACAATGCGTTTTAGGCTAATCTCAATAACAAAATCATGTTGACTTCAGCCTAAAGCAGACAATATTTATACTAAAAAAACTAAAGACGTTACAGTAATACTACATTTACTCTCTGTTCATACATTGACTATACATAGAATAAAGAGTAAACATAGATATCACGTTTTTATGTCGCGACGTTTTTTATTAATAATTGCATTTAATGTAATATTTTATGAAGTCGGAAAACAAATGGTTACATTTAATCATTGATAGATAGTTGAAAGTACATTTCATTTTTGAATAAAGTCAAAAATAGCTCCATAAATTGAACCATACCATAAGATATTGATTTCAATTTTACTAATTGTTTTTGTCATTTATCATGTGTCACGAATGTACATTTCAACTATATAGTTACACTATTGTTATATGATTGATAATTAAATTCAAAGTCAATAATCATAGACAATTTGATTTCTTTTTTTCTTCTCAGTTGAGTATTTATAAATATTAATTAATATAATAAATTATAAATGAGTAATTAATGACATTGTTATTGAAAGTAAATTTAATTATTATACTTAAAAGAATGGAAAGATTTATAAATTTTATTTCTAAAATTAAAAAATAAATTATTAAAATAAAATAATTAAGGAAAATTGACAAAACTATAAGCATTTTTGTTAGACTTAGTTTATTTTGATGATAACTTAATGATGATTATTTTGTTGAAAATAATAAGTTGGTTATTATATTTTTCAAATATTATTCTTAATATTTGTATTATATTATTTATATCTGTATTTATTCGAAATACCCTCAAAACGAGTACTATTAATGTGCTAACATGTTTACCTAAGTCATTGTAGTGAAAATATATTATTTTGGAGACATAGAAATTAAAAGAAAATGAAGATTAAGTGTTGTGGTTGGGCTGCGGACAAGAGAAGCGACTAAAAACTGGGTTTTGGTCTTGCGATCGTGACGCAATCGAATGGTTCGGTAGAGGGACGTGACTGAAACACAACATAGAGTGCTTCTGGCTTTTCGATCGAGATGCGGTTGAAGTCGCAGATGAGATGTGCGACCGAAAAACATCATGTTTCGAATCTGCCATTTTCGAGCTTTTTGTGGTCCTAACACGATCGAAGCTTTTGGATGAGGAACGCGACTGAATGAATAAAACTAGGAACTCCGAGTTATTCCGGACGGGACGCGGTCGAGACATGCGACCGAAAATGCAATGCAGACACAACAGGCAGATTTCCAACGGTAGAATTTTCAATGGATAAATTTGCAACGGCTAGATGCAGTCAACCGAAAAGATTGGGTCAACAAAAAATGTGCAGGTCTATATATTGAGAGAAGCACTCCAAATTCCAAAAAATGAAACTGAGAATGGAGGTGAAGCCCTGCCAAATTCAAGACTCAATTATAAATCACTGTGAGCATTGTAAATCCAACTCTCACCACCCATAAACTTGCGAGTTATTATTGGGAGAGTTCAGATCTAGTTTTTGAGCTTTATTTTCCAAACATATATTGTGTGAAATTGTAAAGGATGCCACCTTACGAATTAGTCATATAAGGGTGACGTCCCGAAATAGTCAACAACTTAATTGAACACTCGTATGTTCAATCAAAGGGTGATGCCCCTTTAATAGTTAAAGGTTGACGACCTGAAATAGTCAAATGATGACGCTCTTAGAATTAGTCTTTGTAACGATTTAATTAGCATCCGTAAGCCAATTGGTTTAGTGGATCTCCAAGTGAAATCTTGGAGTGCAAACGTAAGCAAATTACCGAACCCCATAAACAAATCTTGTTCACTTCTCTAACCCTCTCTTTACTTTTATCATATATTTGTGATTGTTTATTTAATTATATTCGATAAATCACTTAAGGGTTTAGAGAATTGATTATCGCACAAAAAAGTTAGAATACCTAATTAACCCTCCCCCTACTCACTCTTAGGTGTATATCGATTCTTATTAAACAATCACTGAATATGAGTTTAATGACAAGTTAACCACTAAATAATTTTTGATAACAAATAAAATACTAAATTATGGAAAAAAAAAACTACGCAAACACCGTCGCTAACAACGAATTTACTTTGAAAACGAAAGATTAGGAAGCTTTCCCTCGAAATTATCTTTTCCTATACACTTCGAACACTTTACTTTGATTTTTGGTGGAGTTTTTCATAATACAAACCAAATACTCTCATATATTTCTATTTAGAGCATCACCGACAAATACAATTTTTTTTCCTTTCAACAATTTCAACATTCTAGTGTCATATAATATGAATTTAAAACAATAATTTAAGGAAAAAAAACTAAAATTTGATAAATCGAAAAAAATGAATAATTTTCAGTGATAAATGAAATAATGTAGTTTTATACCTTAGAAGACTACAGTTATTTGATTTTCCATTTGTCTTTCACATCTATAGAAAGTTGTCTTTTCTCTGATGAAAATAATATTTACTGAATCCTATTCTAATGACTTACTTTTTGCAAGCATAAATAAAACATTATTTAAGGAAAAAACATAACAGTGATGTTTTCTCCGTTTATTTTTTATAGTTGACTATTTTATTTGTTAGTAAAAATTGATTGTTGGTTGACTTAAGGGGTTGTTTTGTTAATTTTTTTTAAATGAAATTAATTTTCATTAATGAAATAAAAATTAGTTTTCACACGTGCGTGGAATAAAGGGAGTCACGTGCGCCTACTACTTTTTCACGCATGCAAAAAGTAAAAGAAAATTTCAACATTTTATTATTATTAATTCTCTTTTTATTTTTCTTAACATGCAAATCACATTTTTTGAATTATTATTTTCCAATTTATTTGACATAAAATACAAATATATTATATTGGGAAAATGACAAATCAACCATCGTGGTTTGCGATCAATGACAAGTCAATCACTGTAGTATGTTTTCTAACAAGTTAACCACCAACGTATGTGAAAATGACAAATACACCATCGCTGTCCGTTAAAAAAAGCTGATGGCCCCACAATGTATGCCTGGACGCCGCGGAGTCCAGGCAATTTTGGCCTGGACGCCGTGGCATCCAGGAAATTTGCGTCCAGGCAATTTGCGTCCAGGCCATTTGCGTCCCTCTGTTAATTCAGCAGAATACATAATCTCAGCGGTCTGCGATATTCGCATGTATTCTGTCGTTTTCCCTTTATTAGCTAACCCTAGAGAAGTCTGAGCGGCGCTGAAGCGAGTAGAGAAATGGATTTTGGAAAAGTTGAAGAATTTGTTGAAAAAAATGGCATCTTGGAGTGTTGCAGAAGCTGGTATTAACCGTGAAGCTCAAGTGGGCCCTTCAGAGACATTATTGGCCAATGAGGAGGTACGTGGCCTTGGAAACGAAGTTGCTATTATTTTGCATTCTGTCTCAGCAAATTTAAACGAAGAGGACGATGAAGACGATGGGGGCCTCGTCCACATCCCGTATTCTACGGACGCGCGGCCTTCCTGGAAGCCTTTTAAAAGGCGGTGGGGTAATTGGATCAAGATTCGTCACAGGAGGCCACTCGATTGGTCCATTAAGGGGGCGGAGAAAGTGGGAGTAAATCACCATGTATGTTTCCCGGTGATAGCACCAATGCACAAAATCCTCGGAGAGATCTCCTCATGAAGTGAATGCACGAGATTGCATGCACACACGGGATGCCGGTCAACTCCCACCGGTAACATGTACAAGTACACCTTTCCAAATCAACAGAGTACATGTCGGTACCGTTGGTGACCTCAAACTGGGCAGCTCCTGCAAACTGGGGGCTCCAATTTCTACTGGCATGTTGTACTTTGGCGAGGCGGTTGCTGATCATTGGACACAACCGTTCGGTCGACTGAGCCATCTTTTCATTTTTTTTTACGATCCTACCCATGATGCCCTTTCGAATGATCTCGAACATACTTAGAATTGGTTTGTCCCGGGCGGGTAGGATGCAGGCATTGAAGGACTCGCTGAGGTTGTTGAGGCTTGTGTCGCACTTTGGGATCGAAGAGAAGGCATTTTTGGCCTAGCATGTCGCCTCTATTCCACGTAAATAGTCATGGGCCGCCGGGTCAAGGACACATAACTTGGCCATCTCTTTCTCAAATTGCCTCACTGTTGTGGCTCTTGATGCAGCCCACATTGCATCTTTCAACAACCTGCCTTTAAATTGTTTTTGAAAATTGGCATACAGGTGTCGGATGCAAAACCGCTGGTCTGCTTGCCATGCCACCTCTCTCACAGCTGGCACTAGTCCTTGCAAAGATTCATAATATGAGACAGACATTGGTAATATATGACAAACATAAACACATAATGCAAAAGCAGTGAATAACACCTTACCTTTTGTCGATCAGAAATAATCGTCCACCCATTGCCAGATGAGGTGTTTAGATCGTCCAGCAACAATTCTAGAAACCACCTCTATGAAGCCCTATTTTCTGCTTCAACGACTGCTACAGCAATCGGGTACATACCATCGTTCCCGTCGATGGTGACAGCAGTAAGCAGTTGCCCCGGAGTCGCTCCCTTCAAGTGGCAGCCATCTAAACAAATAACAGGTTTACCACCATTCAGCACTGCCATTTTGCATGCATCCAAGCACTTGTACATCATTTTAAATACACTCATATCGAGGTCAACACGCAGTGAACTTTCGGGATTCTAATTTTATTCAAGGAACTATATTTTTTGCCAAGCCCCATACCAACAAATGTGCACTCTGCTTCTGGTTGGCGTCTCAGTCTACTCTCTGCCATGTCCATCTCTTTATCACTAGTGGATTGGCATGCTGATCGGAGTTCCTCATCGTCCTCTTCGTTTAAATTTGCTGAGATAGAATGCAAAATAATAGCAACTTTGTTTCCAAGGCCACGTACCTCCTCATTGACCAATAATGTCTCTGAAGGACCCACTTAAGCTTCACGGTTAATACCAGCTTCTGCAACACTCCAAGATGCCATTTTTTTCAACAAATTCTTCAACTTTTCCAAAATCTCTTTCTCTACTCGCTTCAGCGCCGCTCAAACTTCTCTAGGGTTAGCTAATAAAGGGAAAACGACAGAATACATACGAATATCGCAGACCGCTGGGATTATGTATTCTGCTGAATTAACAGGGGGACGCAAATGGCCTGGACGCGGCGTCCAGGCATACATTGTGGGGCCATCAGCTTTTTTTAACGGATAGCGATGGTGCATTTGTCATTTTCACATACGTTGGTGGTTAACTTGTTAGAAAACATATCACAGTGGTTGACTTGTCATTGATCGCAAACCACGATGGTTGATTTGTCATTTTCCCTTTTTTATTTATTGAAATAAAAAAAACATATAGATTTGAAAAAATAAGGGGAGGGGAGGGGGTGAAAATGTAATTTCATGAGAAGAAGAGACAAATGAAGTGGGAAAGAGTAATGAGAAATAGAGACGGATTTGACAGATGGGCCCCGAGAGGCTGTAGGTGTACAGCGTGTCAAGTTGGGGACAAAATAGTATATTCACAATCATTAAAATAAACGAAGGGCTAAAGATATATATATATATATATATATATATATTAAAATAACAAATCACTCGGCCTTCTCTGTCCATCGGCGTGCTCTCTCTCTCTCTCCCTCTCTCTCTCTCTCTCTCTGTGATTTTCCTACTGTTTCTGCTACGGTCTGTCCTTCTCTCTCTCTCTCTCCTCCCTAGACCCCTACAGAGTTGCTTGTTTCATGAGTTATCTCTAGTAGAACCTCTACTAGGATGGTTCAAGTCTTGGCGCGAATCTCCCTCGCTTTCTCGGGATGTTGTTCTCTCGAAACGGCAGGAGAAGTGAACATTTGAGGGGATTTGGATGACGGTGGAAGGAAATGACGTTTTGGGTTTCGCGAAAATTTGATTGAAGCTTAATCCGAAGAGTATTTCTTTTGTGACCGAAAAGAGAAGAAAAATAGACAAATTTGAGGCGCCACTTTGGTTATTTCCTTTAGCGGCGAACTCGGGGTCGTTCTCTCACTCAAGAATCTTCTGGGTATTGCAAACCAGGCTTGTCTCTTTAGCTCTCTTTTCCCTACAAATCTTTTGGGCGGACTTTTCTAAGCTGAAGAATCGTTATCTTCTAAGCTACCTTAGCTACTTTGGCTTCGTGTTTGTTTCCCAATCTGTTTGCTTTAGCTTTTTATTTTTGTTCCTTGTTAATGTTTGGTGGTAGATTTGAGAGATGGCTACGGCGATGGTCCATCAGAGAGAGAGTAGCAGTGGAAGCTTAACTAAACACCTAGACAGCTCCGGAAAGTACGTCCGCTACACCGCCGAGCAGGTCGAGGCTCTTGAGCGAGTCTATGCTGATTGTCCCAAGCCGAGCTCTTTGCGCAGGCAAGAGCTCATCCGAGAGTGCCCTATTCTTGCTAACATCGAGTCCAAACAGATCAAAGTCTGGTTTCAGAATCGCAGGTATGAACAGATCGAAGACGCCATTTATTGCAGCTCGCCAAAGTCTGAAATTTTCAGTCTTCAAGTATCCAACTCTTCCTAATTACTATTTTCTCGACATTCTCTCCGAGGCCATTTTCATTCTACTCCTGCGTTACAAAATAAAAAAAAATTATTCAAGTTTTTGGCCTTTCCATATCGCTGTTTCTGCAAAAACTCTGGTGTTGTTTCACAGAAGAGCTGTCCATTGTTTGTCCGCAGGTGTAGAGAAAAGCATAAGAAGGAGTCCTCTAGGCTACAAACAGTGAATCGGAAATTGACTGCCATGAACAAGCTGTTGATGGAGGAGAATGATCGCTTGCAGAAACAGGTGTCACAGCTCGTATGCGAAAATGGGTTTATGCGGCAGCAATTGCATACAGTCAGTGTAGCCTCATCACTGATAAATCTACTTTACTACTTTATTTGCATGCTGTAGATGCCTATAAATTTAGAAATGATAACCATTATTATTCAGATTGTAGAAGGATGATAATGGCTATACAAATGTCAAATCTTTCAGTATTATTGCTTAGTGTATGCAATTGTGAAGAATATGTTCTACTATCTTTTCTTCAGCCATCGGGTGCAGCTGCTGATGGGAGCTGCGAGTCTGTGGTTACCACTCCTCAGCATTCTCTAAGAGATGCTAATAACCCTGCTGGGTAATTTTATGGACTACTCTCTCTCTCTCTCTCTCTCTCTCTCTCTCCCTATCTCCCATCTAAGTCAAATGTTTGTACTATTGCATCATAGTAGTTCTTTAATATAATATGTTTTTGGCAGACTCCTCTCCATTGCAGATGAGATCTTGGCAGAGTTCCTTTCAAAGGCTACAGGAACCGCTGTTGATTGGGTCCAGATGCCTGGGATGAAGGTTCTTGTTCTTCATGTCGATCAATTTGTTTTGTTCAAATTTTATTTTGTGGATAAGTCTATGAATAATTACTTATGCGATATAGTTAGTTTTCTTATTGTCAAGTGTACTTATAATTCTAAGTATCTTAAAAGTTATCATTTTATCAGCCTGGTCCGGATTTGGTTGGGATATTTGCTATTTCTCAACGCTGCAGTGGAGTGGCAGCTCGAGCTTGTGGTCTCGTTAGTTTAGAACCTACAAAGGTAGAACTGTTAATGAAGATGTTTGTCTTGTCATATAAGCTGTACCAGTCAGTTTAAGGTTTGATTTAATTAATCGCGAAACGATTCTTTAGATTGCAGAGATCCTTAAAGATAAACCATCCTGGTTTCGGCAATGCCGGAACCTTGAAGTTTTTACCATGTTTCCAGCCGGAAATGGTGGGGCAATTGAACTTGTTTACACACAGGTTAGTGCAAAGATGGAAATTAGTCTAATTCTTTCGTTCTTTGGATCAGCTTCTTTATTCAGAGGTTTGATTCGATGGATGAAAAATTTATTCAGCTTTATGCTCCTACGACACTGGCTCCGGCTCTGGATTTCTGGACCCTTCGATTTACTTCTACGTTAGACAACGGTAGCATTGTGGTAAGCCTGTTTTTGTTTCTAGTGTTTTCCTTACATCAGACATGTGAATGCTTGTTTAGTTTAGTTCTTTCGGATTTGAGGAAAATTGTTTTAAATTAAGTGTTTATTTATGCCTTTTATCGACAAGGGTTTTTTCTCTCTCTTCTATTGTGTTATTTTTCTTTCAATATAATTCGTTTCTTATAAAAGAAAAAAGCCCGTGAATGCTTGTTTCTAAAAGAAAAAATAGAGGATTTGATCTATTTATTTATTTTTTGCAAGGTTTGTGAGAGATCTCTGTCTGGCTCTGGTGCTGGCCCTAATGCGGCTGCTGTGTCTCAATTTGTACGAGCAGAGATGCTTCCAAGTGGGTATCTTATTCGACCATGTGATGGGGGAGGGTCGATAATACATATTGTTGACCATCTGAATCTCGAGGTTTGGCTTTTCACTTTCTAACATAGCAATCTTTTTCAAAGGCATTCATAATTATATCATCTTTTTTTAGGCATGGAGCGTACCTGAGGTTCTTCGACCGCTTTATGAATCATCGGAAGCGGTGGCTCAGAAATTAACTATAGCCGTGAGTAGATTTTTATTGGTCTACTACACATTTTCCTCCAATCTAAATTGAAGTATATTAGTTTGTGGTTCGCATGAAATCGATAGAGGGTAATGATCTTGGCCCCATTCTATGTAGGCATTGCGCTATATCAGGCAAATAGCTCAAGAGACAAGTGGTGAAGTTGTATATAGTATAGGAAGGCAGCCATCCCTTCTTCGATCGTTTAGTCACAGATTGAGCCGGTATTTTCTTTTTTCATACCTAAAAGTTTTAGTTTTGTTAATTTTATTAGGTAATCTGTAAGAACGTAGTATTTTTACTATTTCCTTGCAGGGGCTTTAATGATATTGTGAATGGATTTAATGATGATGGCTGGTCAATAATTAACTGTGATGACGTCGAAGATGTTATACTTGCCGTGAATTCAGCCAAAAACTTGAGCCCAACGAGTTCTGTAGCCTTCCTAGGAGGGGTTCTTTGTGCAAAGGCGTCAATGCTTCTCCAAGTTAGTAATTACTAGTGATCCGTCGCTAATTGGTTTGGATTTTTATTCGGGTTCATATGTTTTTTCTCGTTTTGTTTTTCCAGAATGTTTCTCCGGCTGTGCTTGTTCAGTTTTTGAGAGAGCACCGCTCAGAGTGGGCCGATTTTAATATCGATGCTTATTCTGCTTCGGCATTAAAAGCTGGTTCTTATTCCTATGCCGGGATGAGGGCGTTGAAGTTTACGGGGAGTCAAATTATAATGCCACTTGGTCATACTATTGAAAAGGAAGAGGTGGGTCTTAATTGATATTAGCATAAATTTGATTAATCAAAGTATTTCTGATTATGGGTTTGAAAGTTTCATGTCATTTCTTCAAAAAAATAAAGAGAATGCTGTAGATTTTCACTTTCAATTTTTTCCAGCTGCTTGAAGTTGTTCGACTTGAAGGTCATTCTCTTGCTCCGAAAGACGCATTCGTGTCGAGGGATATTCATCTTTTGCAGGTATCTTTTTCCCCGTAAACTTGCTATTTCTCGAGCAATCGAATGTCCAGTGAAACTAGTCGAAAGTTCTTTACTGGATTAGCTGCTCTCTCTCTATTTCTTTTATGTATTATAGTTTTTCTGTTTTTGGAACAGATATGTAGTGGCATTGATGAGAATGCTGTGGGAGCTTCTTCGGAACTCATTTTCGCTCCAATCGATGAAATGTTTCCTGACGATGCCCCCCTGCTTCCTTCTGGATTTCGGATCATCCAGTTGGATTCAAAAACTGTGAGTTTATTTAGACTTGTGATAACATTTTACGATCGGCAGTAGAAAGTAAGCAGTAATCTCGAAATTTATCGAATACTTATTGTTTGTTTTCGTCTGGTAAGGACAATACAAAGGCTTTCTTAGCGGTACATCGGACCCTTGATTTGACATCGAGTCTTGAAGTTGGTCCCAGCGGTGGAGACACATCTTCTCAAAATTCACGGTCGGTTTTAACCATTGCGTTTCAGTTTCCATTCGAGACGAGCTTTCAGAATAATGTCGCTACCATGGCTCGACAATACATGCAAAGTGTAATTTCTTCTGTTCAGAGGGTTGCCACTGCTATTTCTCCTTCTGGGTTTGGCCCGGGACTTGGACCGAAGATTTCTAGTGGTATGCCCGACGCCCATACTCTCGCACATTGGATATGTCAGAGCTATAGGTACCCCTTCACAAAATAACTCATCATTAGACTTGCGGCAAAAATTATACGATTTTTATCGTCTTGTTTTTTCAACGCGATTGTTAGATATCACACGGGAGCAGATTTGCTGAGATCGGATTCGGACGACGGCTATGATGTGCTAAAACATCTATGGACTCATCAAGATGCGATTTTGTGCTGTTCATTGAAGGTAGAGAGATTTCAACTCAATCGAAATTACGAGAATGGTTTAACCATGCACCTGATAACGATGGTTTGTTACAGTCGCTGCCGGTTTTCACGTTCGCCAATCAAGCCGGCCTTGACATGCTCGAGACAACTCTACTTGCTCTGCAAGATATCTCCTTAGACAAGATCTTCGAGGACGCCGGACGGAAAGCGTTGTGTTCAGACTTTGCAAAGTTAATAATGCAGCTGGTAAATCATTAAGGAGTTTTACTTGAAAAACTGCTTTTCGAAATTTCATTCTTACAAATGGTGGGTGTGAATATTTGTAAAAAAATTTTTGGCAGGGATTCACTTACTTGCCGGCCGGAATCTGCACGTCGACGATGGGTCGGCATGTTTCTTTCGAACAAGCTGTTGGATGGAAAGTGGTAGCATCAGAGGATGACAGTGTTCATTGCTTGGCCTTCTCTTTCATAAACTGGTCTTTTGTGTGAACAATTTGGCGTCAATCTTTTTTTAATATATTTTCATTGGCTGTGTTCAAAATTAAATATTTAAAAGACTTGATTTTTTAGTTTACCATGTTCTTGCAGATCATCACTTCTTTTGATGTTCTTATGCTACTAAATGACTCGCTGATTTGAAGGAAATTTAAAACAATCAGTTGAGTTTCTTCTGGTCAAAACCAGTCGATCCGATTGATAAGTGATATTTTGATGGTCTTTAAGAAAAATAATTATTATTGAGATAGAGAAAATTGAAATTTTGGAGAAAAATGAAGTCAGGAGGAGAGGAGAATTTGCAGTATGATGTATATTCGTGGAAATATTGGTGTTCGTAGAATGGAGGAAAGGAGCGGACAAAATATGAATTGTTGGATGAAAGAACGGCCACTAGATGAGAAGAGCATAATGAGAAGTTGATGACGAGTATCCACAATAGGTAGGGAAAAATAAATAGAACGATGTCGTTTATGAAGGATTGCGGAAGGAAATGTTGTTGCAAGAGGATATAGTCTTAAGAGCTTTAGACACGTGGTTGCAAATTTGTTAGAAACCGTGGGATTGAAGCCGCGAGTATCCGCAATGCACAGTATAATTGCGGATATCTGAACTGAATAGTGGAATCACAGAAGGGTAGGCGTCCGCAGAAAGGAATACATCTGCAGAAGGAAAATTGTGGCATCCCGCCCTGTGAAGGCCAGGAAAGGCCCAGTTGTGGGTCTGGCCCATATCAGGGGGGGCACAATCCTACATCGCTTGGGAGAGTAGAAAATGCATGGTATATAAGGCATGGAGCCCCTTCCTACCTAGTATAACGCGTTTTAGGCTAACCCCAAGAACAAAACCGTGCGGGCTTCGGCCCAAAGCGGACAATATTGTACTAGGAGCACCGGGGGATGTTACAAATGGTATCAGAGCGAAATCCCAACCGGAAGTATAGCCGACGAGGACATCGGGTCCCCAAGGGGGGAAGATTGTGGCATTCCGCCTTGTGAAGGCCAGGAAAGGCCCAGTTGTGGGTCTGGCCCATATCAGGGGGGGCACAATCCCACATCGCTTGGGAGAGTAGAAAATGCATGGTATATAAGCATGGAGCCCCTTCCTACCTAGTATAACGCGTTTTGGGCTAACCCCAAAAACAAAACCGTGCGGGCTTCGGCCCAAAGCGAACAATATTGTACTAGGAGCACCGGGGGATGTTACAAAAATAAAGAAAAAAACGTCGTCGTTTGGATTGGGTATCCGCGGGAGAAGAGAATCTGCGAATGGGAATGCATCCGTTGTGAACAGTGAAAGTATGGGAGCATAAGTATCTGTGGAACGACATGGCAACAAGGGATTGGCAGAAGGAACGAATATTTGCAACGTAGATGCTCTGCGGATGCAAATACATCCGTAGCAGACATTTAGGCGTCTGCTAATGTGCGAAAATCCACAACAACAATTTGTTAAGTAAACTGTCTTCGAGATTAATTAATGCTTAAACAGATGATTACGAGTCATCAATCACAATGGATTAAGAAGATAAAAACATCAACAATTTTTAGTCTAAAAAGATTATGGTATCCGATTGTGAGTAGTGAAGAGAATGCTCTCGGGTAGTTTTACGGTCGACTGGAGTTTAATTTGTGGTCGACCATTAAGTGACAAATCACTAAAAAGCTTTTAGAAATGTCGTGTCAAGTTGAGGTAACTCCATAATTTGCTGATCAAGGAAAAGATAAGAGATATTTGACACCTTGTAGGACACTTGGATGCATCTAGAGTGGCTGAGTCACCACTTAAACTTCTATAAATAAGGAGTTTGACTCTTCAATTTAGCCCACGAATTGGAGCTCTTTTCTCTCAACTAGCGTAAGATCTTTCAACTCAAAGCGATAATTGATAAGTTGATATAAATTATGTTAAAATTTCAAAGTAATGGTTATATGTGTTTCGCTTAACGGCCTATATCACAAAATGTTAGGATGATTATGATAATATTGATCGAAGATATATTGTAATGATGATGTGTTATGATGTTTAGATCTTGAATTGTGATGTTATCACCCGAGGATATGATGTTTGTGTTGTGATAGATGTTAAGTTCTATAATTGATTATAATGATGACTTGAAGATATATGTGTTGATGTTGGATAATATGTTAATTTGTATGCATTTATGTTTACACACCATGGTTTTTCAAGAAAGATTACAAAAATGTTTTATATGCATGTATTTTTATATAAAAGACGAAAATTGAAGTGAATGCACATAAAGAAAATAAGAAGAATTTAAGTTGACCGAAGTTCACCATTCATCCCTAAATGATGAGAATGATAAAAAGGGTTTGAGTCGGCCAAAATTCACTGCTCTTTCCTAAACTATAAAAATGGTTGAGTTGGCTGAAGTTCACCACTCATCCCTAAATAATGAGAACGGTTTGAGCTGGCCGAAGTTCATCATTCATCCCTAAATAATAAGAAGGGTTTGAGTCCGCCAAAGTTCACTACTCTTTCCTACACTATAAGAATGGTTGAGTTGCCCGAGGTTCACCACTCTTCTTTAAACGATAAAAATGATAACGAAAAAGAAAGAAAAACATAAACACAAACGTTTTTATGAAAAATGCATATCATGTTTATATTAAAAATTACTAAGTGTTAAGTTCATAGATGAATCTTGTGATATAAGTAAAAGAACTAGACGACGAAACTCTATGATTAACCAAACAGTTGATGAGACATGCTTGTGAGGAGCGCTTGAGGTTGTTACGACGCTTTCAACTATAGTGTTGTGGCAAGATAAAGTGTTTTGTATAAAAGGTTTTAATGTAAGACTGTGCTGATGTATAGCCTTTGATGAATGTTTTAAAGAATTTAATGAAGTTTGAATTGTATGGAAGAGTCTTTGCTGTGCAAAAAAGTTTTCAAAGTCATGATAAAAATTACGGGGCGTTAAATCTAATGATTGCCAAATTACACCAGAATTTGAGTTGACCAATGAATTCTATCAAATCAACTGCACATAATATAGAAAACGATAAAGAACAAAGGCTAATCCGCTTTATCTAATAGTATACTACGTGGGGAAGCGTAATTAAACTCCAATTAATGTCAATTTCTAACACATTCTACGAAGGGCATGACAACAGAGGTGATAATGGAAGCACATTTTGTCATAGAGTGAGCATTTTACCGGGAGGCCAATGAGCAGAAGTTGAAGAAGAAGGAAGGTAACGTAGAAAACCAGCTAACGAATGCCATGGCCGTAGCTGTTTCAAACTGCACGCAATGATTCTGGCCACAGCTGCCAAGATCGTTATCTATCAGGACTGTGATGCCGGCAGAAGCACAAGCTGCAGCAAATGTGAGCGTGGACATGATCTGGAGGAGCATAAACCATCTGTGTTAAGCTGAGATTGGTATTTACTTTTAAAAAAAAATATGATTCAAAGGCAGATAAACTGACTATGTTGGAAGACCATGTTGTCACAAGAAATCCGACTTTATCGTACAAAACAAATTACATCTACAAAAAAGAAAACACTTCAAAATCCTAAGCTAGAAAAGACGTGTTTTTCTAATTTCGATCAATGTTTCTCACGTGGGGAAGTAAATAAAACTGGACTGCCTCATACAAGCTAAATTGAATTTCATGGACTTTAATCCGCAAGGAAGTAGAAATCTTAAATAAACGACTATTGAATGAACAAAGGTTAATTGCTAAACTAAGAACACGATCAAAATTATCTCCGACGATCGCCAATACGAGTACGACAAGATTTTATATTGCATATCATAGTGATATTGGCTTACCCCATCACCAATGGTGAACAGACAGACAATTCTATGATTCCGCAACGAGCGCATCACTAAAAGTGCGTAAATGTCTAGTACAGCCAATGAAAAGCTCCATAAACTCTGCAAGGCAGCAGCTGCAACAAGGTAACTGAAGCATGCAGTATAAGAACATCTCAATATTATTTCCAAAAGGCATATCTGAAACTGGACTAAAATGACAATCCAGATATTGTCAACAGCTGAGTGCAGAAGGGGAGGGGGAGGATCATTAAGCTGCAAGTTGAAAAGATGATACCAAACTTGATAGACAACAATTTTTTATCAAACATATTTCCAGAATCAATAGCATTTGATTTGCAGTTTCGATTAGATGCTCAAAATTTCAGATTCATCCTCGAAAAAAAAAGGGGCAGAAAATCCATTTCATCAGTAAATAAAGCCTTACCAAAAGGCAGTAACGGAAGGAAAATCACTAGCGGAAGCCATTATAGCGAGCGCAGCAACAGCTAGAATAAACTGAGACAAACGCAACGCTAACCCTCCTCGCGTGGCGGGCGTGCCCTCGAAGTCCTTGAACCTGACTCCGGGCCCGTTCGCTGCCTCGATCGCCGGAAGATCTGCGACGGGATGTACGGCGGCGTGGCTCACATTCATTTCTCCTCGGCGGAAATTTGCCTCAGATCATCTCCGATCCAACAGCCAACTCTCCCCCACTAAGGCGCTGCATTGTGGGTTTAAAAACTGCAAAAGAAGTTGATCAATCTGGGTAGTGAAATTAAGATTCTCTTCATGGCTGCAAGTATCAAACAGAGATTCCCAAATTTCAGATGTCGATTGAAACGTGGACTGGACTGTGCTGGACTGTCCAAACCCAATAAAAAGTGTTCCAAAAAAAAAAAAAAAAGCACAAAATATTCCTAATTAATTTGGGTCACTCATTTATTTACGAGATAATTATCAATATTAATTTTAAATTATATCATCTTTTTAACTTATATCTTTTATTTTTACTATTTAGATATTAATAATAAATACCTTTATTTTTAAAAGATTCATTAAATGACTAATACCAACGCTTTTACGATCACGTACCTTTCCAAAACAAGAAGTAAGTCCTATTTCAAAAAAAAATAAAAAATTCACAACAGAAGGTAAGTATTTGCTCAAAAAATGGTTGTTTCATTTCTGCAACGAAAAGTAAGTCATTTTCTAGGAACTTGTTGTTAGCGTAAATGCATTTTGTAGTCGAAGACGTAGTTGACAAATCTGACTGAAAAGTTACACAAATTACATTGAGAGTTTTTGGTCGAGGTAGCGGTTGAAACACACAACCTAAAAGCTACACAGAGTACTCTGAAGTGTTTCGGATGAGCAAGTAGTCTACGACGCAGACAAGATCATGGACCTAAAACGTACACTGTGAACACCGAATGTTTTCGGTCAAGGAAGACATTATTTGGTCAATTGAAAATGTGCAGAACATAACAGCTAATTTTTAACGGTCGGGTGTGGTCGACAAAAAAGGATTTGGTGGATCGAAAATGCAGTGTATATAAATATTAGATACTCCAAAGCTCATTGCAACGAACCAAGAATTGAGACAAATCTCTACCAAAATTAATACTCAATTCCAAATCACATAGTGAGCATGTAATCCAACTCCCTTAATCCCAAACTTGAGATTTCTATTTGGGAGAGTTTTGGAATAGTTTGTATTTTCAATTCCGTAATTCTTGTACTCCAAAGAGAAAAGGGTGAAACCTTAAGAAAGATCGATTGTAAAATATTTGTTTGACACACAAAAGTCAAATATCGTCAACCGCCATAGTTGGACGGTAAAGATCTCCAAGTCGGAAACTTGGAGCGCAAACGTAGACTGGGGTTGTCGAACCGCGCGAACAACATCGTTTGCACTCTCTTTCCCTAATCTCTTTATATTTATGCTCCATTAATTGTTTATTTACATGCATTAAATCACTTAGTGTTAGAGAAATTAACAATCGCACGAAAAAGATTAGAGCGTCTAAGAAAGAGTAAAAGAGAAAAATGGTGACACTCTAAGAATAGTCAATTGTAAAAGGTTTGTTTGACACCCGGAAGTCAAACATCGTCAACCGGCGTTGTTGGACGGTTAAGGATTTTCAAGCAGGAAACTTGGAGTGCGGACGTAGGCCGGGGGTTGAAAAACTGCGTGAACAACATCGTTTGCACTCTTTTTCCCTAATTTCTTTATATTTATGCATTGATTGTTTATTTACATGCATTAAATCACTTAGAGTTAGATAAATTAACAATCGCATGAAAAAAATAGACAACTTAATCCACTCCCCCTATAGATGCATATCGATCATTCACTTGCTTTCCTCAACGGAAGACAAATATTCGTTGGAGAAAAGATATTTTTCACAGTGAAAAGGTTAATTTCCGCAAAAAACAGTGAGAGAATTCATTGCTAACGCCTCAAACTTTGAGATGTTATCTAATAAAAATAAAAATTTAACATGTCAGTTAAAAAGGTTATATATTTCAAGGTTAATATTGATAATTAATTTTTTTTATTTGTCATCTATTTATATAAATCAAAATACTTAATTGATGTAAAATTAATATTGTTTCTCATTTTTACACTAAATTGATTAAAAGTTTTTAGTGACACTAGTTTACCTTATAATTTTACACTATAATCTTATCTTTCAATAATTAATTAATATAATTAATGTTTTGTCTTAACTATTTATAATTATCTTAATTATTACATCAATAAATAAATAATACCTAAACATTATTGAAATTTGAGTATAAAATTTAAGAGTAAACCTATCATTATAAAAAAAAAATTATTGAGTTTAAAAACAATTAAATCAACCTCTAATTTTCTACAATAATAAAATATTATAATTAGCATAAATAAATTATAAGGTTTTTGTTAATTTAATGATGAAAAAACAAAATTATAATTATGAGAGGCTTAATGAAAAAAAATAAAATTAGAAGCTCTAAAAACACACTTTACATTAATAAATTTAGGCTAAATATAATTTAATTTTGATTAGCTAGCTAGTTTAATGACTTCAATTAATTGTAATCATTGTGACTTATTTTGTAATGTATTAATTATTTTAATAAGTAGTTAAATATAAATAATAATATTAAAAAATATATTTAATTAAATAATTTTGATAATTTACAATAAATATGACGTAGAAAAATAAGAATCTGTTTAGATGGACTCGTCCGTACTTCAATGGCGCAAATTCCTCGCGTCAGCAGAAATCCCACGACTCTTCTTTTACCGGACTCTCTCTCTCTCTCTCTCTCTCTCTTTCTCTCTCTTACTTTCTTCTCCGTTTTTTCGGACTTTTCGTCGCTCCGATCTTCCTTTCTTGTCTAAAAAAGACGATAGTTTCTGGTTAGGGTTTTCAGCTCCGAAACTTGAGCTGTTGCTATTGCTCTATTGTTTCATTATCATTAGCCCTCTGCTCTTTCTTCTTATCAGCTTTTAGGTTTATTTTTTGGATCTGCGCCGCTTTTATTTGGAGCCTTTGATCTGTTCTCTTATCATTCTTCATCATGTTTTGGAAGCTCACTGCTCTCTCCGCATCGTCTCCTGTGAGTGATTACTCCTCATTTCCTCTCCTTTAGCTGCTGCTCGGGCGTTTGGGCTTTTCTTCCTATTTTTTCGCCGGGGAATTTTTATTCTGAAAACCAAATATTGTTAAAGTTTTTTGGTTTTACGGATATATTTTTACCCGAGCTGACGAAAATTAACGTTTCGCAATCATTTGCCGGTTTTCTTTATGCTCCATGTTTGAACATGTAGTAACTTCGATTTTCAGTTCAATTGAGCGCCATAATGCTGTTATTCTAACTTGCTATGGTACTGTTTTCAATCGTGGTATATATAAATAGGCGTTCTACTTAGTTGAGACTTGAGAGTGATTAAATGCTATTTCTACTTATTGCTGGACATTTGAGAAAATGGCTTTTGTTTTCCATATTCTGATTTTGGATGACGAATAGACAAAATATGTGATCTTTAGGTATAAAAATATTGTATGATCGCAAATTCACTTTTATAATACAAGTGATGTGTGCTACTGTATGATATTTGTTATTCTTCTTTTGCTGACCTTTCTCATCCTTTCTCATATTGTGCACAGGTAGAATCAATATTGGATAAAGAAAATTTTACTCTGGAAGAGCTTCTAGACGAGGAAGAAATAATTCAAGAATGCAAAGCTCTGAATAGTCGACTCATTAATTTGTAGTGTTTCCTTTCACTTTCTTTAGATAAAAAAAATGAGTATTACGGAATGGATGGCTGTTCTCATCCATCTGGACTGAGATTTTCTGCCTTGTGAATTCTGGCATAAGAATGTTAGTGTTTAGTCGAATAACATGTAAATTTGACAGAAGATACTTTTGTGCTTTCAGTCTTCGTGATAGAGCCCAGGTGGAGCAACTATTGCGATACATTGTTGAAGAATCACCAGAGAATGCTGAAAGCAAACAAGAATTCAAGTATTCTTTTCCATTAAAAAACCCCCAAATATCAAACAAAATGTTTGTATTCATTTTTATTTATCCTGGATTATTTTGTTGCTTTCTTTTTTTTTTTTCTTTCCACAAACTAGGTTTCCATTTATTGCATGTGAAGTTTTTACATGTGAAATTGACGTAATTTTGAAGACTCTGGTGGAAGAAGAGGAGGTATGGGTTTTTTGATCTCTCCCTTTTTCCTGCAGTAGTAAAAAAAAATTGTCTCAAAGAAACTATAAACAAGAAGGGGAGCTAAGGAATTCGTTGCTATTCTTTTCAAAGACACCTCAGACTAAGCATTATCTAGTCCACCCGAAAGAATTATGGCAAACATTTTCTTAGAATGTCCAATTCATAATTCTCAAACAAAATAATCCTGTGAAAGCACCTCTACAAGCTTTCTTAAGGTAAAATAAGCTGCGATAGGAGACGGTTTAGCACTCTACACTTCGTTCCATGGAAACAAACATTACTCCTTAAGTATTTCATAAATTCTCTCTCATCAATTTGATAGAATTATTACTGTGTTCTCATTTTGGTCAATGGTCTTTCATTAATGAATTATTTTACTCTTTTTTCATCAGTTGATGGACTTACTTTTCTCCTTCTTGGAACCAAATCGTCCTCATAGCATGTTGTTGGCTGGTTATTTTAGCAAGGTATCTAATTATAACACTGCATATTTGCTTCCTCTCTGCTGCCTAATGTTCTTGTAGGAAGTGTTTGATCAGTCTTTTCTTTGGTTCCTATCACTTACCGGATAACTTTCTCATCTCTCTTGTTTTTAGGTTGTTGTATGCCTCATGATGCGGAAGAGTGTTGCACTTATGAATTATGTCCAGGTAAACCCCTTATTTTTGAGTTAACTTCTTTGTTTTCATGCTAATATAATTCCCCTTTGTTTATACAACTTCCCATTGCAATGTGCTAGCAGGACCCAAGTTATTGTTTTAATAAATGCATTACTTCTATATCTGATATTCTCCGCGTGATTAACATAACTATAATCAGTCAAAATGACCACTTCCACTTAATCCACGTACAAACTATTTAACAATATTAATTTTGTCACTTCCTTTTGGCAAAATTATTAAATCATCTTGGCTAGTTATCATTTTAAGGATCTCATTTTTTGCTTTCCTGAATAAGAATTTTCCATCTTTATCTGTAGTGGAAAATTTTCTTGCATCAGCATTTTGAAATCTCGTATTGATTTTCTTTTTATTTGGGTTGCTTTTACCATACACTTATGCTAGTCACTTTTAATTTATGGTAGACTTGCGCAAATGACACATACTGCCTTCAAATTTTAGTATGCATTAGCGTCAATTGATTTTGTGACCATATGTAAAATAGATTTGAGCATTGCATTAGATTTATGCTTGCACGTTGCATGTAATATTTCCTTTATCCCCTTTTTTATTAGCTTGATCATCTTTGCAGGCACGTCAGGATGTACTATGCAAATTAGTAGATTTGATAGGAATTACATCAATAATGGAGGTGACTTAAACTTTATTTTTTCACTGTATTATTATGTAGGAATCTTCTATTGTTGTAGTTTTTTGACAAATAATTTTCGCAGATTTTGGTTCGCCTTGTTGGTGCAGATGACCATGTGTATCCTAATTTTGTTGATGTGATGCATTGGTTGTCTGAAAGCTACCTGCTAGAAATGATTGTGGATAAATTGAATCCATCTGTAAGTTGGAAGTTACTCTTCAAGTGATTTTGTTTTACTTGAGATTTGTGAAGTTCAAATTTCATTGATTTGCTATATGTGAATTCATAATTCAATCACTGACATGATATGCAAACGGTACTTCTATCTTCGTATTTATCTGTGACTCTTCACTGTGTTTATATTTTTAGTTGCTAGGCTGATTGTTCTCTGCCAGTGTGGTGAATAATTGGGGCTTACTGGATCAGGATAGTACAGAAGAATATTAGAAGTTAGAGCAGTAATGTATGTAAAATATCCAAGCAGAAATCTGGAAAATATTGCGTGGTAATGGATGTCATTAACAGAAGAAACTTATGACAGGGTGATATTTAGCATCGAAGCATGGTTTTTACTGTTAATAAATGATGCAACTGATTAAATGAACATTGACCCATTGAAATGTTTGAGATCGATAGTAATTTCACATGGCTTAGAGCATGATATCCATAGTAAAAACTTATGTTTCTTCACTTGAACAAAATTCAAAATTAATATGATGTACCTATGAAGCCATTGAATTTAAGTTTAACAGAAGGAGAATATTGAAAATGATTAAATTAATGTCGACTAACTGCTTAAACATTTTGGGATTGGTAGTAATTCAACAATTGGTGAAGTATGATAACTTTTGTATGTGTTTGGAACAGTGTCCTCCTGAAGTTCACTCTAATGCAGCTGAAACATTATGTGCTATTGCTTGCAATGCCCCATCAGCTCTTGCAACTAAACTTTCTAGTCCAAGGTTTGTACTCAAGGTTACCTAGTTGATTTGGCAATTACATCGGAAGAATTGGATAAGAAGATGAATAGATCATTTAATTGTTGACGTTATGAATACAATTTTGACAAGATCCACGTTTTCAAATGCATGTAGTTTTGTTGCAAGGATATTTGGTCATGCATTGGAAGATTCATCTTCAAAATCTAGCCGAGTGCACTCACTTAGTGTCCTCATTTCTTTGCTGGATCCAAAGAGATCGTCAGCCTATTCTCAATTGTTTCATTCTTATAGAAATCAGCATGTCTATCAGTATCCTGTCACTGTTGATCCAGAGACCATCAATGCAATGCTTCCCAAACTTGGTTTGTGCTGCTCTCATTCAAAAATTAATTTTGTTCTTTGGATGAATCACTTATGAGTCAAGCCAAATATAGTTGCAATGTGTGTATTGATTCAACTCCTAATACTATGGTACTCAAATCTCAAGGAGGTACTGTTTAAAGGAATTTTATGACCTTAATCTCCTGATTTTACTAATTAGTATCATTAGCAAAAGAAAATTTTTGTAGTGTTTTCCAAAATTTTCACCAATGATTTGACATAAATGTTTGTTATTTAAATGGTGCTATGAATATATCTCTAATTTGAAGACTGGATGTCTTCTTGCCCAGGGGACTTGTTGATGCTCTTGAATGTATCATCTAATGAAAATATACTGCCCACCTCATATGGAGAACTCAGGCCTCCTCTTGGGAAGCATCGTCTGAAGGTTGGTGTAGAGTTTGTATTATGAGAACATGCAGTCTTTTAATTAGCGATAGAATTAGTTGTTGCATTTCAGTATAAAATAATTCTTCTTAATGTGTTTATAAAGAGTATGCATCTTGCAGATCATATGTTCTAACTTGTAAACGATTTTTAATGGTACAGTTGTAATCTCTGTAGTAAACTATTCATTGATCTATACTGCAGATTGTTGAGTTCATTGCTGTACTACTGAAGCCAGGCAATGAAGCTGCAGAGAGGGAGCTGGTCGTTTCTGGAATGATTAAACGGATTATTGATCTCTTTTTTGAGTAAGCAGTTCTATGTTTTGTCATTATGAGTGCCTAATGAAGAATAGTTAGCTCCACCTAGAGGAACACAGATGAATGTGATAACTTATTTTAGATGAATGAGTTAGATCCTCTTGATGTACTCTAATCTGGTGATATCCGAACTTTAAATCCAGCTTAGTAAAAATGCAAGCCCCACTCAACTCATCCACTAGTTCATCTATCACAGGAATAGGAAAACAGTCTTTGGTTGTTTCATGATTCAAAGCCTTATAGTCTACACAAAACTGCCAACTTTTATTTTTTTAACCAAAATAATAGGGCTAGAGAAGAGATTAGAGTTTGGCTCAATTATACTGGCATCTAACATCTCTTGATTAAGTTTCTCAATCTCATCTTTTTGTATAACTGGGTATTTATATGGACGTATATTTACGGGAGGTACTCCTTTCAGCCTTATAGCATGGTCACAATCTCTAATTGGAGGCAATTCCTTCGGCAAATTGAACACATGTTCAAAAGACTGTAATAACTCTTCCAATTCTTTATTCTGATGTATAGGAACTACTGCATGTCCCTCTTTCAAATTGCACAGCTCCACTAACAAACCTTCTCCTTCTTTCTTATCTGTTTTAATCATGGCTTTCATGGAGATTTTGGTTTGGCAGAGACTCGGATCACCTCTAATGCACACTACTCAATTTCCCAATTTGCATTTCATAATCAACATTTTCCAATTCGCATTCATAGCTCCTAACGATCCCAACCATTGCATTCCTAGGATTACCTCTGAATTTCTCAAGTTTATTGGCAGAAACTCCTCCAAAACTTCCAATTTGGGCAGTTGTAGCAATACATTCCTACAGACATCATTGCTTTGAATTGACTCCCATTACATATAACAATAGATGTAACGGGTAATTGCAACTCTTCTACCAAATGATTGGCAATGAAATTATAAGTAGCTCCACAGTCAACCAGAACAATAACTTTCCTCTTCTTCACACTACCCTATAGCCGTAAGGTCCTTGGATTCGTTAACACCATTACAAAATTGAAGGAAAGCTCCACTTGCTCAGTGACAAATCTTTTGTCAATTGATTCATAATTCTGTTCATCTAAATCTCCTGAATTATCTTCATCTTTATCTTGTAACATCAACACTAGTAATGTTTTTTTTTTACATTGATGGCCTACTATGTATCTCTCGTCACATCTAAAACACAAGCTTTTCTCCCTTCTCGATTTGATTTCAGCTTCTTTCAACCTTCGTCTTCCCATTTCTATACTTTTGGCCATAGGTTGTGTTACATAGTTGTCCCTTGGAACATTCTTGCCACTGCTGAAAGGGTTCCAACCATTTTTTTCTGGATTTGGTTTCTCCACCAAACTATTTCTTCTCTTCCCTCATGGTTTAAGCTATTTATTTCGGTCTTCTATTACCTGAGATGAATGCATGAAATTAGACAACCCAATTGGCCTCATCAAATGCACATCTCCTTTGATTTCATTCTTTAAGCCATATTAGAAGGCACTAAACAAAAGTTCATCTGAAATTCCAAACAAATTCGAAGCAATAGACTCAAATTCAGTTTGATATTCCTCTATAGTACCTTTTTGTTTCAAAACAACAATTTTTCACAGCCATATCCCATCCTTGAGTGGGCAAATCATTCCATAAGTCTTTGCTTTAAAACCATCAAATTCAGAAACGAGTGCTTACTATTTTCTCATTGAAACTATGCAAGAGCTGAACCTTCAAAACGAACCAACGTCGACTCAATTTTTTCCTCCGCCATAAGTCAATTGACACTGAAGTAACGTTCTGTATTGAACAACCAACCTTCAGGATCCATTCCACTATTCTTGACTTTGAAATTGTCTTTGATCGCCATCCCTGGCGTTGCGTTCTGCCGACGCGTTTCTTGGAGCTTCTACGGATTCCGCCAACACATACTCTTCCAACAGGGTAAGAATCCGCGCCATTGGTTCTTGCAACTGTGCCATTTCCCCACCCATTGTCTCCTTAAGACCGGCGACTTCCTTTTGCCATTTTGCAGCACTCTCTTCTGAGATTCCGATCGAGTCATCATTTCTGCTCCAGAAAAGGAACTGCTCTGATACCAAAATGATAGGAATACTTTCTTTATTTCTTGAAAACTCAATTACTGTAACGTCCCCCGGTGCTCCCAGTACAATATTGTCCGCTTTGGGCCGAAGCCCGCACGGGTTTGTTCTTGGGGTTAGCCCAAAACGCGTTGTACTAGGTAGGAAGGGGCTCCATGCTTATATACCATGCATTTTCTACTCTCCCAAGCGATGTGGGATTGTGCCCCCTGATATGGGCCGGACCCACAACTGGGCCTTTCCTGGCCTTCACAGGGCGGGATGCCACAATTACAATTGCAGTGGATTACTCTTCTACCACACTTACACACTTTCACTATTTTCATAGCTAATTCTCTCCCTTTCCCCTGTACTTTTTCTTTCACTATAAAAAACAGTTAACATTGACAATTTATATTGACAGCTAACAAGGACTTATTTAGTCACTAACTACCCTTTCTATTTCTCCTGGCATATGTAAACCTCACGAGAGGTTTATGAGAATGCTTGCTTCCTCTTAAGTTAAGAAAAAAAACCTTGACAGTCTCAGGATCTTGAAGAGTTTTTTTATGGTGCAGATATCCGTACAATAACGCCTTGCATCATCATGTGGAGAGTATCATATTGTCTTGCTTGGAGAGCAAGAATGATCCCATTGTTGATCATCTTTTTCGAGGCTGTGATTTGGTTGGCAAGTTTCTTCAAGTGGATAAAAGTCCCACAAATTTTGCTGAAACTAACAAGGTATTGTCATTTGCTAATAAGGCAAGGTTGTGTTTGTTGGCATCTTTGGTTTTTTTTTTTTTAAGTTTACGAGGCCGCTTAATGACTTGGGTCATTGTGTGTAGCCGACACTACCTGCTACCGGAAAACAGATTCCAAGACCAGGAAATATGGGACACATCACGCGAATTTCAAATAAACTTGTTCAGTTGGGGAAAAGTCAAACGCGCATTGAGGCATGTCTTTTGGTGGGTAAAACAAAGTTAGTACGTTCTATATTTTTGACAAGTGACGAGGGCTAATGATTTACTGTTAGATTTCTTCATAATATTTATACTTTAAGAAATAAATTATGCATATTGAAATCCCTGATCTGGTTTTTTTGAAGTGACTACATGTTATATGTGGAAGATTAATCCTTTTTAAATTCGTAAGTTTTCTGGCTATTTTAACTGACATGTTGATTTGTAATCCAGGAAAACATTGAGTGGACTGAATGGCAAGCTACAGTTCTTCTAGAACGTAATGTGGTTGAAAATGTCTACCGATGGGCTTGTGGGTATGTTATACTAAACCCATATAAATCAAAGAAACAATATTTGCTAGTTTGATATGATTAGCTTAGTTGTTGGAAGAGCATGTCTGATAAGTTGAGTGGTCTCATACTTTACAGGTTCAGATGATTATAGTGTCATGCCTGGATTGAATGTTGTATTTATTAATAATTGAAGAAACATGGGCATACGTCTGGCATGCCAAAACTTGTGCCTTGTTTCTCCACAAAATGCCTAGGTCACATCTCCGACACATCCAGACATTTGTGGGACATGAGGGGCGCTTTTTTAAAATTTGAAAATAACACTATGGTAACGTTGAAAAGAAAGATAACACTTCGGTTGAAGTAAAAGATAAAAAGAAATCTCATTTTGTACGATTGATTCACGATACAGGACACTAAAAACCCATAGGATGAGGATGCTACAATAAAATTATGGTTGAATATAGATATTTGAAGCAAATTTCTTACCTGACGAGTTAAAAAGCTCAGATAATTGTGACTTTATTTACTTTCCAGTGAATAAATCATCTGATTGTTTCTCTTCAACTTGCAGGCGGCCAACTGCCTTGCAGGAACGAAGGGATAGCGATGAGGACGACTTGAATGACAGAGATTATGATATACCAGGACTAGCAAATAATCTAAGTCATCCTTTTAGATATAGGATAAACGAGAATGAGGATGCCACAGAGGTACCTCTTTTGCAACTCTACATTTAGTTTATATAAATCATCTGCTCTCTTAAATTGACTGGACAGTATTTACAAGTGCATCTTTTCTTGGTTTGCGTGCAGGGTCATAGGCCTCTTGATCGAGACGACGAGGTAATAATTTTCAAATCGTAAATTAAATATCAAAGTTTGTGGGGGGAAGTATAAATTGATCATACTTCATTATAAGTGATAGAGAGAAATGGGTTCGCATAGGTTTTCACTTGGATTATTATTTGCTTGCTCGATAATTACAGGGCGACTACTATGATGATGAATCCGCTGAAGTTGTCATATCATCGCTGAGTCTTGGAGACAACCAAGGAAGGTGAGTTCATAAACCATATCATTTTTTGCGAAACTTGTATTTATTGAATCATAGCTTCATTGATGCTCAAGTAGTGTTCAATTAGTGTACTAGACTAGCTGGTGTAAAGGCGACTTTCATGCTTCCCCATGAGTTTCAAAATGAATATATCTTGAGCATTATTATTTTTTAATTATCACAATGATTTCGTTGAAGTGTTATTTTTTAGAATGTTTGAAATTAGTATATTTGGACCAACAAACGTGGTTTAGCACTATCATGCGATGTAAGACTTGGAATCAATACGGCTATAGGCAATGTACTACATCGTGTGGCAACTTTAAGCTTTATGAATTTGTTTTTTTCAATTTATTTATTGTTTTCTTCATTTAAATGGAGAAGGTAATATTTTTTTTTTAACATTTCATCAATGCAGTAACCTATTCACAAACTCCAACTGGTTTGCTTTTGAAGATGACAAAATTGATAGAGGATCAACCGTTGACTTATCAATGTCAGAGATGATGGATGTGGATGAGATAGTAAATTTAAATGGAACTTTAAATGGTGGAGGTAACAGCTGTAGTGACGATGAAGTAGTGGTCGGGGCTGATGAGGAGATGACAGACGGTAAAAACTCAGTGAATGAAACCTCCACTTCATGCACTAACCTTCCCAATGGAAACATCAACCCGACCAATGAGAGAGAAACTGCATCAAATGATTTGGGATTCTTCAAATTTGACACCTCAAATAGTAGAGACTTATTTGGTGACAGGTCTTTGCCTGATTGGGTGGAGTGGGGTGAATCATCAGATTTCCAAGTTGGCGGCTCGAGCAAAAACCCTTTCGAAGATCCCGATGAATTGGAGGTTGCGCATTCCAATCAAGTCGAATTAGCTGAGCCAAAAGACATTTCGCCCACGAAACGGGACTCAACACTTCAAAATGGGTCTCCGACCTCTAGAGTTTCCGGCGACGGATCTTCGTCCAGCAATTCAAACCCGAGAGCTGCATCAGTTCCGTCATTGTTCGAAGAAGACGTTGAATTTGTAGGGGTCGAGTTAGAAGGCACCGAGAAGGCGATGGATCACGCTCTTAAGGAAGGCATAGTCGGGGAGGCAGGGCCGTTGAAGAGGAACTTGGTTTCGAAAGCGGCCGAGATGGACAATTCGGACGAAGGTGGGAGCGGAAACAAGGAGTTCAACGATGCAAATTATTGGAGAGTTGATCAAGAGGTTGCAATTCTTGAGTGATTTGGAAGGACCTGGACTTTGTACAGAGGTAAATTGTTTCTTTGGAGAAATTTATTATAAGATGGATTTCTTTGTGTTCTTCCCCTTTTCTTTTTTTCTTTTAATAATTTGTTGTTCATTTTTTTAGTTTATTTTATATTTTTCAAGTACTTCTGGGTTTTCCATGCTAATGACTAGACGATAATGATTAATTAATTTTACTCTTTTTCTTGGAGATTTATGGAATTTAGTATTTGTTTGCACTTAATTTATTCCGGTAGATGCGATTAATTATCGTTTGATGGACGACGGTTCTTGTAAGTCAAGGTTTCTTTTCATCCCGACACTTTGGTTTTTTTTTTTGGTTAATAAATTACTCGGATTTGATAATTTGAGTTAGATTTATTCGGTTTGCATGAAGATTATATTTGTATTATCGATATTAGATTTAGATTGAATTAGGAGTAGATTAGAACGGAGATTAGAAGGAAGATTTGTTATAGACAAAATTATATTGAGTTAAAAAACTGAATTTTTTTGTATATTTGCAGTAATATTTTATCGGGCTAAGCTCGCAGAGTCCAGTTACTAAACTCGTATCGATTTATTACGACGGGCTCGGTACGGGGTTAAGCAAATCCAAAGAAATAGCGAGCCAATTGTCTCGTTTTATTAAAACGGAAGAGTTCAAGCTAGTTTCGTAAACAAGGTGGGAGATGTACTTAAAATTTGTTACTTGTATGATCTTTCATAAAATGTCCCCAAAAGATTGAATTTGGAAGAAGCTCCAAAAACACGTACATTTAAGTTCAGTCATCACCTTATGACCTTGTTTTAAAATGGATATTTGTACCCCCACTGTGACTAAATATATTTAAGGGTAAATGACAAATCAATCATCATCCTTTACGATTAGTGACAAGTTCCACTGAATTATAGAAAATTGACGAAGTAAAAACCACCATTACATTTTCCATTCCTGGCTTAAATTATCAAACCGCAGCGGATTGTCATAGTTTAAGAGTTAATTTGTTATACAACGGTGGTTTGTCATAGTTCAAGGATTAAATTGTTAAATCGCAGTAGATCGTCGTCATAGTTCAGAGGTTAAATTGTTAAGCTGCAGTGGTTTGTTGACATAGTTCATGAGTTAATTTGTTAAACTGCGACAGTTTGTTGTCATAGTTTAGGGGTTAAATTGTAAAAATCGTGCCAGTTAGTCGTCATAGTTCATGAGTTAAATTATAAAAACCGTGACAGTTTATTATTATAGTTCAGGGGTTAAATTGTAAAACCACGGTAGATTATCATAGTTTAAGGGTTAATTTGTAAAACCACAATAATTTTTCACAGTTCAGGGGTTAAGTTGTTAAACTACGGTGGATTGTCATAACGGCGATGCTTATGACAACAATTTTTTATAGTTAAGTGGTTAATTTATTAGAATAAAAAAGATTAATGATTGAATTAACATTGATTTGCACATAATAATGTTATTTTCCCTATATTTACCTATGAAGAGCAACCTCGTAAACAATTAACTAAATGTTGTCAAAGTTGACATTTTTTCAATTTGTGAATTGAGAAAGGCTGCTCGTACGTATCTTGTTTTAACATTTTTTATTTAATTTTTAGATTTTCTTTGTCAAATTCAGTTCTGGGTTGCTCTAATTTACAAAAAAAAATATTGAAGTAGTTGCGCGATTGACGTGTTGTTTATGCATACGAGTGAAATTAACAAATCAACCATTATATTATAGAATCAATGATATAAGTTAACTATGAAATAATTTTTTCTAATAACTTAAATGTTAATCTATGAGAAATAGATGGACCAAACGTTATGGTTATGTTTTCTGTTGAAAACGTTATCTTTCCATTACGAAACGGTAGTTTTCTGCAGCAGAACGTTACCTTTCCATGAAACAGAGTTTTAAAATTACTCCCTCTGGACGGAACGATTATTTTCCGCTGTAAAAAGACAATGTTCCATTGCAGAAAAGAAAGATGATTTTTCGCGGAGGAAAGATTACTTTCCTCTGAGAAAAGTAAAACATTGGAGATGAAAAATGGACGACGACGACACACCAAAAAAATGAAAGAGAATATAATAATGAAAACTGGACGATGAAATCGAGAGGAGAGTAAGCCACAAGAAGATGATTGGAAAAGTGGAAACATGAGAATTATTGCCATGCCGAAGCTTCCCGAAATCGTCTTCGCGGTAAAATTGTTTCAATTATTCTGATTTTAGCATAAAACTAAAGTATAATTAGAATTGTAGAGATGTTTTGAAAATGTTTCTTCGCGGGTTCAGTATTATGTTGAAGATGTTTTCTTTTCGGGTTTCAGCGTAACGACGATGTTTACTCTGTCTATTTCTTACAATTCAGTATTTAAGTTATGAAGAAAAATTATTTAGTGGTTAACTTGTCATTGATTTCATAACTCAAGCAAGAGAGGTGTCTCTTTTGTCCCGTGAAAGCGCGTTTTATAAGCCAAATTTTGGATTTGGACGTCTCTCTCAAAGCATTAAAACTAAGAGTTGACAGTTTAGTCTGTTTTCTTGCATGCCAATGACTATATTCAGTTGACACTTTCAGGAATGGACGGGTTTTTGGGGTCTTGGGTCGGATTTAAACCAAGTTCTCGGATTTTACACAGTTTAGTTCGGTTTTTTTTATATAGTTTTTCATTGTTTTTAACTCCCAAAACTGTGAACCAAATCGTCACCTGCGATTTTCGAACGCGTAGAATTGCTTGCGGTTCCTTTGGTGAGCAAAATCAGCCCGAACTAGACCGAACAACCCAAATCGATTAAACCCACAGGTCCAACCCGGTTTCACGATCTCTTAAATAAGCGTGACATCAAAAAATAAATAAATAATTTAATAGTTGTTTTATTAAATTTGTCGAGCTTAGCTACCAAACAATTAAATTAAATAAATATTTTATTATTATTATTATTTGATTATTGGATTTGTTCTTAGAAATTGGACGCAATTTTCCTGGATTAAAGACTCATAAAATAATATTACTAGGGCTAATTTATATTATTTTGATTTGAATCCATTGTTAATTAATAATATAATAAGTGTGGAAAATTTAAGAATTTAAATACTTGGCTTATTAACCTTTTTAAAATCAAATAATTTAATTGAAAGAATAAATAAAAATAATTAATTTTAATTTTAAAATTAGTTGGTCCTCATCGCCACAAGGAAACCAATGTTAACAACCTACTCTTTTCTTCGAATTTTCTTGGAATTTTCTTTGGACATAGACAAAATATTAATGAAAAAGACCTAATACGCATAAGCTGAACCCGGAAAAGTGAATTAACGGGTTTTTTTTTTGAAAAATTAACAAAATAACCATTATAATTTGGGATCAATGATAAGTCAACCACTGAATAATTTTTACTAACAACTTAAACACTGAACTATAAAAAATAGACAGTACTTCTTGCAAAAAGTATTACATTATGCGGATGAACAACTATTTATTATTTTACCTTCTGTCTGTTGCGAAACGAAATCGATATTTTTAACAGCAAACGTGACAGTGATGTTTGCAGTGTCCATTTTCCATAGTTGAGTATTTAAGTTGTTGACAAAAATTGTTCAGTGGTTGACTTGTCATTGATTTTATAGTACAGTGATTGTTTTGTTAATTTCTTTTTTTTGCTTAAAAAAATAATATGTAGCGTTTAGGACGATAAAAGATTATTAATAATTAGTTTATAGTTTCTTAATTGTAATTAATTATCAAACAAAAGAAATTAAAATCAATAAATCAATTTTATATTAGTGATAACCGCGTTTTAGCTTGGAAATGACGGAAAAGACCCGAGAAAAAGCGCTATAAATTAAACCACTAAGTGAGTTGTTGAGTTAGCAGTGAGATACTCCTAGTCCTCTCTCTCAACTCTTCAATGGAGGCTGGCGGCTGCAAATCCGACAAACAAGTCCCCTTCCCGCAGAGAAGGGGGCTGATTAAAATCCGTATGGCGAAGACAGCGATAAAAGCACTGACGTCCATGGCTAGTGCTCTCGGAACCATGCTAAACTGCAGGGAAGGGGAGATCCACTTAGCTCAACGTCCACCTCACCGGTTATACCGTCGAGTGGGCAAATATCCGATACCAATTCCGAATTGTGACCTTCAAATCTGCTCCAATCGATTATCATGTTCAGAGAAATCGACGTAATTCCGTTCAATTTGATGGATAGGATAAGGAGGTTGCTGAATCGGAGGGGTCTGGGGAGTTTTGTCAGTTAATCGGCGCCCGGCGGTGATGGTGTTTATTCCTGTAATATACCACTTTCAGTAAATAGTTGATATAGCAATACCTATTTTACACACACGCACGCATGCATACATTAATATATATATATATACGTACGTGTGTATATATATATATATAAAATAATAAATTAATCACAATCTTTTATAATTAATGACAAGTTAATTACTAACATTTTTTGCTCATAAATTAATCACTAAACTATAAAAAATGACAGAATAAACACTATAATTCTGTTTTCTGTTCAAGTGTTAACTATGTATGTATGTATGTATGTATGTATGGGATCATATATATATTGTTTTCCTGGTTCTATTTTGTCTTTATTATTATATAATAAATAATTAAAGTATATATTTTAATGATTATTATTGACTATTATAAATAAATTTGGTGTAATAACTTATTTTGGAAATGAAGTGTTCATTTTTATTTTTCATTTTATTGCAAAAGATTTTTGTAATAATTTCCAAATTTAAAATATATACTTATTTTTATGAATATGAAAATACCAATATTAGAAATTATGTTGATCACAACTTCGTCTTTGCCAAGAGCTCAATTAGCTATTAATTAAGTTAATTAAAGCCCTACTCCACCCCAATTGAAATCAACTGAAATAAGAGACTGCATCATTTAAATCGAATCAAGTCAAACTAAATACGACCCTAAATTTCCTATTAATGTTTGCAAAGAATGGTCGTCCTTCATAGGTAACGAACATATGCGTATGTCCATTCACGCAAAAGTTAACATTTGTATTTATAACAGACGTCTATCCGTATACCACTCATTCAAACAGATATTCGTTAATAGGGCGCGTATAACATTTGTTTATAAATATTCCCAATACATTAGATTTATCCATTGCATTCATCAACATTCATTATATGAAAAGATGGTATCAACAAGATATTGAATAAGTTAATTATTTATTAACTAATTTATTAAATACAATCCCTAAACATTAAATATAATGTTCAATCATTTGTCTTAAATCACTATTAAAAGAAACCCGAACAATCAAGAACATATAAAATTAATGGAATCATTCCATTAACGGATATTTGTGTGAATGGCTAGTATTCGTGTCAACGTCCGTTATAAGTACAAATGTCTGCTTTTGTGTGAATGGGCATACACAGATGTTCGCTTATGTGTGAATGGGCATACACAGATGTCCACTACATATGAAGGACGTCCCATCTCCACGAACGTTTATAGGATGAACGTTTGTGGGTGGTGCGGAAGTCCAGGAGATGTCTTTTAACAGAAAACATGACTGCGAGGTTTGCGTCGTTCATTTCTTGTAATTCATGATTTTAGTTGTTAGCGAATTTATTTTAAAATTGGACTTGCCGCTGATGTCAAATTTCATGATTTTTTTTTGTTAATTTCCGTTTAAAAGTGTTAGGTAACTAAAATATGTGATTTTTAACAGGAAGATTTAAGTTTAAAATAGAGATGTTCTAAAATATGTGAACATATAGTATCCAAACCAAAAATATTAGGAATATAATATATTTTGAATAAATAATAAAAACTATACATAACACGTAATTCATGTTTGAATAATCCATTTGATACATGAACCTTAATAGTGATTATTTCTTTATAACTCACCTTGCATATCTTTATAGGTTTATTAAATGACAAATTTAAATTAATAAATATTAAACCGCGGTAGATTTATAGTTAATGGTAAATATTACAATAGCAAATATTTAATATGTGTGTGTTAAAGTTTAATAAGTCGATTTCTATTAAGTGCGTACATGCGTGTGTTGGAGTTTAATTACTCAATTTTCATTTGCACCGTGCCATACCCAAGTATAGTACTTAAGGTTTGTTAGATCTCTATATATATTTGCTTGAGATGCAAAATTTGTTACACCTTAGACATACGCAGATACATACGTACATAAACAAGCACATATACACATTCATGAAAAATTTAGTAAAATTATTCTTCGTCGTATTTTATTTTTGTCAAACTAGAGAAAAATGAGTGATGTAAAAATTCAAAGTAAGAGTGTAAACAGTGTCATTCACTTTTGCAAGAGGAAAAATGATGAAAACCACAAATCTTGTGAGAACAACCAACCTAGGACTAAGTAAATGTGAGGAACATGAACTACAACGGTTAAAAATTGTATAATCTTATATTGTTGGAAGAAAAGTGATGTTTTAGAAGATAGAGTTTTATCTCAAACTAATACAAAATTTTTTGACTTCATGAGATCAATAAATAGATTTGCCCCTGCCCATTCACACAAAATTGTCTTCCACCTCTACATGATATGATGGTTGTGCATACGTCAATGGAATTAGTGCAGTAGACGTGGAAGGAGGAGTCACAGTAGACGTGGTAAGAGGAGGTGCAACTAACGTGGCAAGAGGAGGGCCAACTGACGTGGAAGGCAAAGGTACAACTGACGTGGAAGAAGGGGGTGCAGTTGCCACCTCTCATTTGAATACCCACTCTTCTCGTACTTTGTGCAGCCTCATCCGAGCCAATGTCACTTTATCGTACACGTTAAATGGTTTTTCATTAGTTTGTCTCTCTATAGTAGGGACAACCAACCTGTTGCTATCAACAATGCGCTGAATGAGCCAATTATACGGGAGATTCTTTCTTGCACTATTCAAGCTTGCTTTCATTTAATGCATAATGACGTATGCAAGGTTGAACCTCTTCCCATTGTACAACTTCTCCATCACGTAGAGATTCATGCAGGTGACAAGATCTCTATGTCCATCAAGAGGCATCACTGTGTGGGTGATCATGTGATGGATGACTCTTGCTTTGACATTGAGGTCCTTTGATTTGGGCCGAAAGAAAGATTCAACGGCTGTATGATTGTGAACCAATTGCTTTAGCAATGTCACCCCTTCTCCTTGTTTTACAAATTCGGGATCTTTCGATACACCTCCAACGGCTCCTTTGTGGAGCATCCAATAAGCTCATTCAACTGGTTAAAAGTTATCCTAATCTATTTTCCATACAAAAAAGTCTTCAACTCTCTATCACTAGAGATGTCCAACTCTAAGTTTGCATAAAACAGTTTCACAGCCCTGTGACAGTAATAACCCTCCATCGTGCACAATTTATACAAACCAATTCGCTCAAACATGTCATTCAATCCAAAATCAGCGAACGACTTAAAATCTATCTTCCTAAATATAATTATGGCACAGGGTACAATGTCATTCTTGTACCGTTGTTCTGAGGAGGCCGAGCTAAACAACCCTGGTTCGGAGGGCTCCGCAAACACGCACACTGGACCTGCGGGCTCGGAGGGAGCCACCTTACGCTTCTTCGACACTTGACCTGCCTTTGGCGCCATTTTTCGCTTCAACAATAGGGAGGATGGAAGTTCGTCGAGTTCATCTGGTTATCTCTCTGCAATGTCTAGGGTAAGGGACGCCCTTCGCGATTATAAGGGAGATTTTTGTCATCCGTCGAGAGGAAAATGCTGTCGTTTAGCGTTCAGAGTATGAAATCATAGAGGAGCGGACCTCCGTCATATTAAGACGAACGTTCGTCATGGCCTAAACGACGCTGTCTAAAGTCAGATTTGAATGAAATCTGAGAGGAACCTCGTATTCAGACGGACGTCCGTCATGGCCTAAACTCCGCCGTCTAAAGGCAAGAGGCGTCCATTGAGGGTAGAACGACGTAGTATTGGCCAACGAACATCCGTTTCATGGCGAGGGACGTCTGTCTTAATTGAGGGAATTCGCGCGTTTTAAAATCGCGTGTGCATTGCACGTGACAGTTAATTTAGAGTCAATCCTGGTTGTCGATCTAGACGAGGGACGTCCGTCGCTTGATCCAACGGCCAGTGATCGTCGTCCGCCATCGCCTTTGGAAGACGCAAATGCAATCCTGGCCGTCGATCAAGCGGAGGGACGTCCCTCGCTTTATCCAACGGCCAGGGATGGACGTCCGTTCGTAGCCTCTTGAAAACACCAGATTCAATCCTGGCCCTCTATCCAGATGAGCGTCGTTCCTCGCTCGATCCAACAGCTAGGGATATGCGTTCGTCCATTCGTCGTCCGTTCATCCATGCAATCGTGGCCGTACATTCTGCGATCCAATGGCCAATGAGCTCGACAGAGACGAAACCACAAGGAGGGATACCATTGTCCGCCCTCGCCCGCCATCATCCATGTTCTTCGAACTGCCAGGAGGGACCGTACTTGACGTCTTTCGTCTCCGTTCGACGGTGCTTAACAAAGACGAAACCGAGGTATTAAACTCAACGGGAATCGTGACTGCAAGGTCTCCAGCAAAAATTTTTCATAATTCAGGGTTTTAGATGTTAAAAAAAATTCTCCAAGGTTTGACTATCATTGATCGCGAAGTATAAGGTTTACAATGTTAATTTTCATAGTTTCAATTATCTTTAATAAATTTAAAAATTAATTAATTCTTTCTAAACGAGGAAATATAAATAATAAGTTATTCCACCGACTTCCCTAGTCTTCCCTATAAATAGCCTGACATTTGTGAAGATAAGCGTCGGAGAAAATAAAGAAGAGACGACGGAAGATTCTCGATTGGCTGCCTGATCGTTGGGAGGTTTTGCGAAATTAGGGTTGCAGAATTTGGAAGTTTGAGCGACGATGATTGAGGTGGTGCTGAACGATCGGCTGGGAAAAAAGGTCAGGGTTAAGTGCAATGAGGACGACACCATAGGAGACCTCAAGAAGCTTGTTGCCGCTCAGACTGGAACCAGGGCTGAAAAGATCAGGATTCAGAAGTGGTACAATATATATAAGGATCACATCACTCTCAAGGACTACGAGATTCATGATGGCATGGGCCTCGAGCTCTACTACAACTGAAATCATTGTGCGTTTGCTTCTTGTTTATTGTTTTCTTTTTTATCTGCTACCTCTTCGTTTCTTCTGGAAATTAGGTTATTTGACATAGTCTACAGACCGTCAAATTTGAACAGATCTTGGCTTGTGGTTTTTAATAATTTCTTTGTTCGATAGTTGCCAAGTATTACTCTTTTGGTTGATTTTGTACTAAAAACAGGCATGAAACCTAGATGTGGCTACTTCTTTAAAATTACTTTGGTCAAATTATTTGCCATATAGGTTTACAGGAAATTCGATGCGAATTGATTTTGGTACGTGCGCGCTGCCCTTTATTGAAAAAACAATTGATGAAACTTCCCTCTTCTTTTATTGTTTGTGTTGGAGAGTGGAACTGAAGATTTACATGCTGAGGTAAAAATCAGCTAATTAGGAGTAGTCACACTCACAGTGAACGTTTCTCTCTGTGTAATGCGTGTTAATACGATCGACTGCTTTCTGTACAGCGTAAGCAACAAACTAAAAAGGGGAATCTACTTTTGATTTCTGGTTTTCTTTTGTCCTATTTTAGGGAGTATGTGCATTTGATGCGCGTTACTTTATTGATGTTCCTATCGTTGTTAAGCTTATCAATCAAAGATTTAATCGATCAGTCACTTCATCTTAAAATTGCTTCATTTTAGAACTGTTTTGAAATTGCTTCATTTGGGTAACTTAGCACCTTGCTTTTCAAAGGTTTTCCTGTTTTGTGCACTTGTCATTCTTTACTTGATTACAAACGAAAAAACAACTGTTTTTATCTATTTATATTGAGGCATGTTTTGTCCCTTGTAAATCTTGTCATTGCCTATTATGAGAACGTCTGGATTGGGATATAGACTCATTGCTTTGTTTGATTCAGCGTGTGGAGTCCAAGTTACGTTAAATGCAGTTCATATTAATCTGTCAAAGTTTGCCAAATCATTGCAGCTATTCTTTTTCCCTTCCCCCTACAATTTTACTCTCCTTTCTCGTAATTTGTCATTTTGGAGCCTGTTTTGCTATACATGGAGCTTACTGCATAAACTTTACTGCATTGGTTTCTGTTCAATTTCTTATAAAAGTTCAACTTTTTGTTCATAGGTGTGCTGAAAATTGTGGTCCCAACTCAATCTATACACCACTTTGACATCAAAAGCATATGGGGAGGGGACGTGGAAGACAGCTTTGGATAATTTTGTTAGTCGTGTACTATGTTCATAACAGACACATATTTTGTTACAAACATGCACTTTAATACTCTTTTATCAAAAGCTTACTTACTACAAATCAAGGATTGTGGATTTAGTTGGTGTGGGAAAGTTAATAGTTGCATCATATGCCTCAGTTTACTCATGAAGAAGAGGAAAACTTGAGTTTGCTTGGCTGCTTACTTAAATAAGAATCAACTTCACTTTTATTGGCTAGGGATTATGTCCAACTTTTTGGCTTAATGTTGGTAGACTTGGGCGTTGGTTTGGTTCCTTGCGCCATTCTAATTTCATTGTTTAACTCATTGACTCCATTGACATTTGGATATAGTATAATTTTTTAAGAAAAAATGCAATAGTTGCTTAAACTTATATTTTAAGCAAATACTGAACTTAGGGGTGTCAACAATTAAGTCATTCGATGTTAGAAATATTATCAAAGAAATTATATTTTTGTCACATGATTTTCTGTTAAGCGATTTGTAGAGAATGTCTATAATCGCGAAAAATCATTTTACTAGGAGTTGTATTGTTTGTAGAAATCGCGATTTATAAGAATGTTTCCAACATTGATTTATTCTTATATTTTCACAAAATTGACAACTTTTTCCATTGAATTTTGATCCATTCGTCTAAATTTTTGAACATCCAGATGGTCGGAGAAGTTACAACCCTCAAGAGCACCAACCGCGCAAACCTAAAAGTCCACAGAATTTCGAGATAAAAGAGGCGAGAAATGGGCGAAATCCCTTCAAATGATTTAGTGGGGAGGTAAAAATGACATCTATAACTTGACTTTAGATGATGATGTTGAACGAGTATTTAAGAATACAAGGAGAAGCAGCAGCAAAACAAGAGGCACGACCAACCAAACAACTTTCCACACTCCAACGCCATTTCCATGATAAGATCTGCTCTCCTCCCAATCCTCCTCCATGTTCTTCACCCTTTTCTGCTTACAACAAACAAAACAAAACAGCAGGAGTTAAAAATCCACCCATCGTAGGCAGAATTTGCATGTTTCGAGATGATTCTCTGATTTTTTTCTACCGGAGCATGTCCCGGGAGACCGATCGTTGAATCTTTGTGGTTAATTGTGAGTTTTCTAGAGACATTTAGATGCATTTTCTCACTCTCCCTCTTGAATCCGATTGCGATGTTGTATTCTGACATTCAGAGTTTTATTACTGAGATTTTTAATAGGGAAGATGGAAGCTAGTCTCGAGATTAAGCAGCGCAATCCTATTATCTCTAACAACACTTCTCGATCTTCGAGACAATATTAATGAATCACATGCCTAAAAGGACGTAGATATCTTAAAATTTAGAGGGGAGACTCACATTTGTAACAAGCTTGCCCATCCAATTTTCGCGCTCCTTTTTAAATACATCGCGAGCGTAGTCATACAACTCCAAATCAAGGTGATTGAGGGATCTAATCTGCTGCAGAACCACCTCGGGAACCTGAAGACGTGCCTAATATTCGCATCGTTGATGGGTCAAGAAAAATAAGATAGATCGACCAAATTTCTTGACATTACATTATGGTTGGCCGAATTAAGCAAATAATCGTACCTCTTTCGAAAAATTTACCGGAGAAATTTGCTTCAGAGAAGAGGTTCTTCGTCGTGTTTGGACGTTTCGTAGGCTACCTATGCATTCTTCATATGCTGTCACAAGTTCTCTCACAGTCATCTAATATAAATGCATAAAAAATATATATATAAGTTGTCTCCCCTCCAAACAAAGCTGAATGTAGAAGAGAAACTGAGAATAGTTCCCATTTGACATGCCCGTTGTCCTACAACAATGGCTACTTACATTTTCTTTGGGTGGATCGACATCTTTGGTCGGAGTGAGTTCGTCAGCTTTCTTGTCGGAGGTGCCACTCTATAATGGCAGTGGAAATACGATAAGGACTTACTCAAAACGATTAAACCAACTGACATTTTTTTTTTATAAGAAACAAAGTACATAGAAAGAAAAGAGATACACAGAGAAGATGGAAGAACCCTTAGATCCTAAAAAATCGTTTATTGGCTCAGTCATCAAAGATAAAACTAATTGGCACTCATTTACTAAAAATGCAAGCTTTTTGGAGGCTTACCCGATATTCGTCGCTCTTGAACTTAGAACCCGAGCTCAAAGCAGCCTGCTCTGTTCCATGAATAGTAGATGAATGCGTCGGTTAAATGAACCTTTCCAAATAAATAAGGTAACAGATGCAAATCGATGAGTACCTAAAAGAAAAATCGGTTTAATCCTGCCCAACCAACCTGATAGTTTGGCATCTGCATTGTCCATTCTGGAGTTTCCATCTTTCAGCAGTGAAATCGCCTGAGCACCAACCACATTAGCAAACATTGTAGCTGATTCCTTGTGTTCTTCGGTTAGACCAACATATAGCATATCATCCAATCTCTTCTGCAAGAATTTAATGCATAAATATCGTTATTCGATTAGTTCGATACGAAAAGTCAAAATATAAAATGTCTGAAAAATTCATTTAGAGTCGTAAAAGCTTCTTCTTACCTTCGCAACACGAAGCACATATTCACCTAGGATCTCGTGGTTTTGAACACAACGACGAACTTGATGCGATTCCGATAGGTAAGAATTGTTAGTCAATCCTGCAACCTGTTGATTTTCAATAAATTAACCACGGATTTGAAGGTAACTACAAGAATGTTACTATCTTGTGACTTATAATCACTAAGAAATCATATATTATGGACTTTCCGAAACTTATTTGGACGGCGGTGGGCAAGATGATAAACTTTTTTGCTGTATATTATGAAAAATGCCCTCCGGAAAAGGATTTTGCAACCATCCGTTGAACTCATTGAATGAAACTTATTTGGACGGCGGTGGGAAAAATAATAAACTTTTTCGCCATATATTATGAAAAACGCCCTCCGGAAAAGGATTTTGCAACCATCTGTTGAACTCATCAAACGAAACTTATTTGGACGGCAATGGGAAAAATTATAAACTTTTTGACCGTATATTATGAAAAACGCCCTCCGGAAAAGGATTTTGCAACCATTCGTTGAATTCATCGAACAAACATGACAAGAAATGTACAATATCAACCGAACAAGGCTTGATGAAATCACAAATAAACTGTAAAAAGTAGATTATGATGTTGTGTAAGTCAAAGAATACCTGGAATGTAGCTCCATTATGAATGATGTCATGAGCCATGGGGTCATTAATGTAGTCACTCAATGACATAACAAAATCCTTCGTGTCGTACGGACCATTGCTCTTTGTACTATCTGCATTCCCGTGTCTTCGAGCATCTCTCTATTCAAAACAGCTAGTACATCACATGACGAACAAATCAAAAGAGAATGCAAACACATTAAAAATATGGGGCTTATGCATCATCAGCGTTGAGGCTAAGCCGCACTGAAATTCTCGGAGGAAACCTCAGCCGAACAACGTCTTTAATCAGACTATTTTGCAGAAGTTTTCGAAACTTAGTCACAATAAAATATGAACAAGAAAAACAGTTATATAACCCGTAAAAAAGCCAGTTCAGGTGTTCGTGAAGGACATACTCTAGCGAATAAGTCCTGTCTCATCCAGGGAACCAAATACTTCCATGGCCAAATATCCAGTGTACTCACTCCCTTAGTCCTAGCACGCACCCGTCCAGACATTTGTGTTGCAGAAGTTAAGTTAGGATGAACCAAAAATCTAGCCGCTACTTCTACAGAGAATTCATAAGTGCTAAAAACACGGTCAATTGGGTTTCGAAGTATCGTCACCAATGAAGTTTTCTCCTTGGGGAGTTTGGACATCATACTATAATCGTCATGCGTAACCAACAAGCGGCACTTTTCCTTGCTATACCAATAGAAAAAAAGACAGTTATGCAACTCAAATTCCATATTGAAGTTTAATTTAAAGCCAAAATGAAAAAGCTTCAAGTCGTTCAATGAAATATCGTTTGAGTATATATATGTCGATTTACCGATATTTTACCTTTGTCCCTCATATTTTCAAAGTAACTGTAAGTAAAGAGCAAGATAATAAGGAAAATGTGGACTAACTTAGAGAGAGAAAAAGAGAGAGAGAGAGAGTCCATAATGTTACTGCATCCTACTTAAATACCAATCATGCAACCCACGAAAGTCTTGTAAACAAGTTATCGCTCCGAAAATTTTCAAATATGATGATTTCACTTCCCATGTGCATCGAAATAAGATATGAAAATGAGAGAAAGTTCTTTAAACAAAAAACTATATATAATTAGAAGCAGAACCTTGGATCAAAACGAAGCTTGTCATAAGACCGGGGACATTCTTGAGAGACAGGATACAACTTTTTCAAGAAACTGCAAGTCGATAAACAACTCAGAAACATTAATTCATATAATTTCAATATATCGGAGAAATCTATATGAACGCAAATAACTTACCAATGAAAATACGCCCGCCCTCCGGTTCTAGGCACATGGAGGAAGAATAATAAATCCTTCAAGGTGTGCTTGTCTTTGTTGGCATAACCTACTGATGAGACCGCCCACTTTTTGACCACCGTTTCGCAGCGTCCAAAATCATCCTCGATAGCAATGGCATTTCTTAGAATTAAAACTGGGATGTCACGAAAAATCTCGGTCAAAAACCACTTCGATAGCTATGGAACGAACAAAATTGTAAAGACGAATATAAACTTCGAGGTTTTAGTATGATAGTGGGTTGGTTTCACTTAGATCGTATTGATACTTAATTCATTAATGATGGTCTAAATTTACAATTTAATACACAGAGATAGGGGAAGATCAAACATAAGAAACACCAAAAAATCTTGAAGATACATACCGAATCCAACGAGCATAAGCAATGCTGTTGCTTTTGGGCTACAATCTATGAACCTCATTCCTACAGCAAAAAAAGAAAAATAAAAACAAAAAATAAATCATGTTATCAGGAAATTTATCCTTGAAACCATAAATTAAAGGACTGAATACCATGGTTTTAGAGTAAGAAGTCATCATATACAAATATTTCTCAAGAGTCAGAACTGCTTAAACTTACAGGCGCTATAAAGTTGCCAAAGCTCCAGAAACAGTTTAAGCAATCAAATAAGATAAATGCCCACCTTTTCCCAGAGCAAAACTCAGAAAATAAATAAGAAGAAGGGAAAAGATAGGATTGAAGGAAGTCGATTGTAGCTCAGCCAATAAGAGGTTGCTTCCACTATTCAATAAAGTGAAAAAGTGCTACAACTATATAATCGAACGAGTCAGAAAGGAACAGAGATGATACAGGGGAGAAGGAAAAGACAGAGCATTAAATCCAGCGAGAAAATTATGAAAGCGAAGAACTTCGATGGCCTACCTGCCTCGATTTCGAGGATTTCGAGCACGTAAATTCAAAATATCCTGCTGGGACTCTAGCAGACAGGCCTCACGACCAGTGAGGCCCCACTTTTCGAAACCCTCTTCAGAAACTTCCAGACTTCTGCCACCAGTTGTCCCTTTCAATTTTCCCGGCAACCCAACAGACCCATGTCGGAAAACATTCCTGATTCTTCGTTTAATTTCGTTTCCGACTCCTCGGGGCAGAGGTCAGCCTTTGACCATGATCAATCTCGGTCCTCAACTAAGAAATTTTTGTACCTTTTCCCCTCAATCCGACGGAATCCGTTTCAGATACTCCGAAACACAAATATTCAATAAGGCAAAGCCGATGAGGCAATAAATAGGCGCGGAAGAAAGTAAAGTTCATACCTTTCAACGTAGATTTTGGTTTTCTATTAATCCCCTAGAAAAAGCAAAACATAAAAAAGCAATCTTGACCTAACCCATGTTTTGGAACGTAATTAGTCTCCTTAATTTTTCCAAATTTTAAAACTTTTTGATCATAGATCATATGTACTGCACCACTTCTTCATAATAAAAATGATAATTAGCAAATAAAATAATAATATGTGATTGATAAGTAAAATTTTAAACTAATTTCGTCATTAACTAAAATATTGAATTATAAAATATAAACGAGATAAATCTTGCAGTCAAGTTTTCCATTAAAAAACATATTCCAGACATTTTTCTTCAACGCAAAGGGACCTCCAAGACTAGCACATGGACATTCAAAGGACGTGTGACATTCAATCTTGTACCTCCTCCAACACAGATAGACATTTAAAAATCAATCTTTCGATGTCCTCCAACGCCGAAAGATTGATCCTTAGACGTTTCTCGACATTGGAGGACGTCCAAGGTTGTTCCTTGGATGTCCCTCGACGTTAGAGGTCGTTAATTGCAAGGATGTGAATGCTAACTCAGTTTTCTAAAGCTTCCAACGCTTGCATCTAGAGGCAAACGTTGTGAAGTTTAAGTAGTGCAATTATATACTTCTTCGTATTTTTCTAAACTCTATTGTCGGTAAGTAGAACAGAGACGAACAAAGGAGAAGAGAGTGGAGAGTCCAGGATACGTTTTTTAACAAAAAACGTAACTGCGAGATTTGTCTTGTTCATTTCTCATAATTCAATATTTTATTTGTTAGCAAAATTAGTTTAAGATTTGACTTGTCACTGATCCAATAGTTTATCCTTTTTTTGTTAATTGCCCTAATAAAAAAAAAAGATGTTATTTTTTTTAATTAGAAAACAACACAAAGTGTATAAGATCATATAAAAAAAGAAAATTGTCATCGACAAAAAAATAATAATAATGTTTGCACACGATGCAATCATGGTCTTAAATTATCCAACGAATGCAACATACATGTTGCGTCCCGCCAAATTTTGGGACCCTTTTGTGTGCTAAAAGTTCATCAACGTGACATTCAAAAAAAAAATGTGATAGTGATACCGTTAAAAAATAATAATTCTATATTTATTTTATATTTTTACTTCATATTCCTACTTCCTAACGTGTTAAATATAGATTTATGTAATTAATGATTTATTTTAACTATTTATAATTTATTATATTAATTGTACCAATAAATATTTGTTACGTCAGAAATAAAAATTAAAAAAAAAAAAAAAAAATATTTATTATAAAATAGGTTTAGCACGACTAAGATTTAATATCTGTTAGTCGAGATTATCATTGTTCTTTATCTATTGAATCCAAGATTCATACATAGAGATAATCACAGTACATTTTTAAAATGACTGTCTATTATCACGAGAAAAATAAAATTTTCACAAAATACATTTCATTATCTCTGTCTCTCTTGGCTCTTGAAAGGTGAACATCGGGTGAATACCCGATTAGTTTCTACCAACGCAAGCCTCGATCCATTCGTCAAAGGAGTTTCTCTCAGGGTGTTTTCGGAGAAAAAGCGGGAGAACGAAATCTCAGACAGTTGAATCAATCCAGATATAAACATAGTAAGAAAACCACTTGCCAAGTACGTTTCCGGACTTTATATATCAGTTTATTGTTCGTTGTTATAGTTATATTATACGATGAAAAACACGTCGTTTTACATGGTACATGAACAAATTACTTTATTGATTAAATATTTGCATAATATCGTGAAAACCCGTGAATTTACATTACTAGAATCATAAATTCCCAACGATAAAAGTATCGATGCCGAATAAAAAAATTTATTCAAAGAATGAATAATCATATACACTATTCAATATATATAATAGCAAATGCTTATACAACATCATTCAACTTGTCTGATAATCTTGTGGTAACCTCAAACCAGAGAGTCTTTCTGTGACTTAGTTTCATGGCTGTCTTTATCTTGATGCCCCATGTTCTTACCACCCAAAAGAGGAGCATCCTCCTTGTCTTTGATCTGAAAAAACATAAATTGTCCGAATATATTAGAGATCGAACGATAACTGAAAAAGAAAATACGATGTGGGACACCTAGATTTACGTGAAAAAAATCTTTCGGGAAAAAACTACGAGCAGAGGAATAAATCTATTATGAAGATTGAAATACAACTGCAAGTTTTGCGACTCTATCTTACATCAATTTATAGAGAAAACAAAAACTCTAAATGAGATTTACAATGCAGGCTCACGGGCCAGGCCCGGCCCGACCCAATAGAATTCGGGTCACATCAAAATCTAACAGAATATATGCTCGACTGGACCATTTGGAAGTTGTTTTCGAAGAAGGGTTGTCAAAAGTAGGATGTTTTCTAAAAACAGTTTGCAAAATCTTTTATATTTGAGCTTAAGCTTCAGTGAGACTGTAAGGAGGGAGATGTAGGAATATGACCTGAGATCCCAATGAAAGATGAATGGCTTGTTTGTTTTTGTTTTCCCGGGTGCAGAAATACGAATATAATCCCATACCGAAAATGGCGATTAATATACCGACAATGTTTCTCTCGGTGAAAGGGTCGTGAAGAAGAGTGTAGCCAAACCCGATAACAAGACATGTCTTGAGATGTCCCAAAACTTGGTACGTCACTGGCGATGTCTTTCCGATCACAAAAAATGTGCTGAAGTTCACCGATACGGCAATTAAGCACGATAGGACTATAAATGCCTGCACGTATAATATCACAACCACTATCGATATTTACTCGTAAATAAATTCAGTCAATTTGTCGAATGACGAAAACGAAATCCAATACACATGTCCGCTTCGACAATAGATCGAGAGGTTTACCAGCATTGCAAGAGCAAAAATGAATGAATATTAAAAATAGGTGGCAAGTACCAGAACTATGGGGGAGTACTTGTAGGCAAAGACATTTTGCTTGGTGAGACACTGATCGACGAAAGGTCCCGACACAAAAAGTACGGCCGCTTGAAATGGAGATGATTGATAGAGAAGCTGTGTGGAAGAAACATTTAGCCTCTTTTGTATCGTGTTCGTAAGCTATATTGAATATCGAGTTAAGAAACACTATATTTGATGCTCAAATCGGACTCCAGAAGATAAAACGCGATGATTGAGGTCTTAAAAAACATAAAATATAATTTAGCTACTAAACTTAAGGATTAGACACAATTGATACCCTAAACTACTATTTTTAGTAGAACTGTCTTTTATACTTTAGATTGTCGGCAAAACGACCTATGTGCTGGTAAAATTTGTCAAATGACTCACTTTTTCGTTAGTAATGGTCATTTTAACTCACTCTACTTACTTTGACTCAATCGATTTCACACAGTCAATATCGCAGTCGATTTCGAACACAAACCTCAGTTGGACTGTCTTCCAGTCTTCAAAATCGATTATGATATGAGTGTTTGCAGAAAATCTAGTGAATCAAAGTAAATAAGATAGATTAAAATGACCACTATAAGTGAAAAACACGAGACATTTAACGAATTTTATCAAAACATAAATCATTTTGCTAACTACCCAAAATACGATGGCAGTTTTGCTAAAAAAAAATAGTTTAGCGCATCAATTGTCCATAGACTATATTGCAGTTTACCCTTCAAAAAGTTTACTTGAAACAACTTCCAAGTAAATCGAAAAGGATACAATTTGGCCAACACACGTTGTTGCAATGGCTAGAACGGAGAGAACCGTTCCGACGAGATTAAGTTGAAGATCGGTTATGGAGGCAATGCCGACTCCGACGAGCAAGAGAAATAGGGAAAGCTTTATATTCGAGCTGCAAGTAAGAACAGAGAGGCTACAGCAGTGAGAAAATTGAAAGTCTTTCTCTAGCTTTAATGTAGTTCTCTTAATTGCAAAAGTTATAACCTGAACTGCCTTTTCAGGAAAAGAGTTTCCAGCAGAACAGTGAATGGTATGACTGCAAGTTTGGTCATCTGCCAAGGAAAAGAAAGGGAATTAAACCTGGAGAAGAAATAAGAGAGATGATAACAAAGTATTAGCTTAGAAATCGACCTGATAAAACCCGACCGAATTGAATCCCAAGCTCAAGTTGAGAAATCCAATAGAGATGCCATTGAGAAAGCCGAAGAGCATTACAGTCTTGGTGTCGATGGACTTGGCTTCGAATAAATTGAAGTGTTGTGCCGCGTGAAGTGTACAAAATGTCACCATAAGATGCCAACTAGTAAGCGTAGTTGCTGTGTAGAGCCGGAAACGTTAGCCTAAATCTACACAATAACGATCTCACACTTTGATTAAATGCTTAAATCCCATCTTTTATTGATAGAGAAGGCGAAGAAGAATATCGAATTAGCTCATCGCGATTGGGAAAAAAGAGAAGATCCAATAATTATCCATGAAGTTGACCAGCATTGAAATAGCAGTTTGAATTACCGAAAGGGAAGCCAAGATTGCTCATCAAAGCTTTGTTGCAGATGACGATGGAGACAGACGATGCAACCGATAGAAAGAGCCCACCGATGACAGCCATTTGAACGCTCGGCATTTCTCCCATGATTTTCGACTAAACTCAATGAGAAAACCTGCTTGAATCTGAAATTATAAGAACCAATTAGCCAAACATTATTATTATTTGGCCATAATTTTGAACTGTCAATAGATTTGCAAATGACTTATGAACCAGATCAAGAAATTGCTCAATGTTAGCCTCAAACGGATTCTCTCTAGCTAGCAGAAAGCGCAGAAGAAAGGTGAAAATTTACTCCAAATTTCTCAAAGAATCCATGCATCATTTTCAAAATTTTTGAGTCTTAGCAGGGTCGACCCCCATAATTCGGTAACGCAAGTCATTTTATCCCTCTGAATCGTCCAAGATTTACGTATTTTACATTAAAAAAACAACCAAGCACAGTGAAGATCAATACACTATTTAGAAGTCTAAGTTCATAATCAGAACGAAAAGAAGCCCATAGCGTAGAGTAAAAGAAAGAACGATAGAGAGAAATTCCAGAAGAAAACCTACAATCACTCCATAAGATCAACTGGGTCGGAAGATTAAGTCGAACTAGAGCTGGGAAATTCAAGAACGAGGAATGAATGGAAGAATTCGAAGGAACTTGAGAGACAAAAAGTAGTGGGAGAGAATGCGGCTAATAGCGCCATTTTATGATGGATTTTGTAGGTTGGTGCCCACAGCTTCAAAAATAGAGCTAACAAATGATAATAACATTTACACGCGGCTGAATGACAGTGGTCACCTCCGATATGACCATCCATTAGAGAGAGAGAGAGAGGGGGGGAGGGAGGGATGAAGAGGTGTCTGGCAATGCAAGCAAAATGTGATTGCCAATCTGTAAATCAAATAAAGTTAGGTGGACGGCAGCTTGAATCCCACTCCAAAATGTATTCAAATTCAACTTATTATTCTTTCTGGGCTGCAGACGATGATGGAGGAGTCAAACGCTGCCCACCACTGTCTCTGTTTTTATTGAGGTCACCGTTTGATGATGGTGATCTTCTACCTCTTTCAAAGAATGGTCTTTTTCAGATCTCCACTCGAAAAAATGTCGATGGCAGAGGCTCACTTTGATCGTAATCTTTCCATCTCTCGAACTCACGGTTCCCGACCACGATTGCGTCGACAAAAACCTCGTTTGGTTGTCGTCAAATGCAGCTCAACGTCAATATCTGACTTACATGACGAACTCTTGCAGATCAGCTACAACAGATGGTTCAAATATTAATGGGCCGGCTCAGGCCCTACCTTAGGCCTAACTCAAACATAAAAAAAATTATATGGTCCAGCCCAAGGCAGCCCTCTCCAATCTCCACATGCCGACCCTTTTTGACGGTTGACAGCTGATTAAACTTTACTCGAAAATTTGATTTTTTTGAAAGTGAATACCGTAGAATCTTACAACATGTACAAATTTACAGAGGTTTTGTGTCACTTTAACATGACAAGAACATTCCCACTAATCTTTATAACTTCTTCCTATACAACGTTGTGTTTGTACCCTTTCAAATATAGAGTACTCAACAAGATCAGATTATTTTTTAAATCGGACATGTGTTGCACATTACCATATGTCCTGACAATTCTATTAAACATTCTGATATTGATGGTACCAATATCAATTACTTTATAAAGTGTGTTATTATCCATTACCATAACATATTTTGAAACAATTTTATATGTCGAAAATCACTATTAATTATAACACATGCAACGAACTTTTTGATCCAAAACTCATCGTAAAAGTCGGGTTTGAAATTTTTTTTTTTAAAAACGATAATTTTTTAATTTTTATATTGAGTTAAGAAAAAAAGAAAATGTATGTCATAATCAAATTATTGTTGTTATTAATTAATTAATAAATATATATTTCCTTTTTATTATTATATTATATTTTTATTTTTTAATAATTTAAATATTAATTAGTGAAATTAATGTTTATTTTTAATTTATTATATTAATTATACGAATAAATATATAATTAATTAGTTAATTACCAATAAAAGAAGAAATAAAATCAGTGGGAAAAACAATGATGGAAGGTGAATAATTTAGTACTATAAAAGCCAAGTTGGATGAGGCCGGCGGGTCGAAAGAGGGAAAAGACATGGAAGCTTTGGTGTGCAGGAAGATCGGAGATCCCACCCTCTCTCCCGACGATCCCAATTCGCCGTTGGTATTGGTAAGAGACTATCCGATACCGGAATTGGAGTCACCGACTGCAGTTAGGGTGAAGATCAAAGCTACTAGCTTGAACTACGCCAATTACCTCCAACTTCTTGGACAGTACCAGGAGAAGCCCAAATTACCTTTCATCGCTGGTTCTGATTACTCCGGCGTTGTCGATGCTGTCGGTGTCAATGTTTCCAAGTTTAGAGTTGGTGATTCCGTTTGCTCCTTTGCTGGCCTTGGCTCTTTTGCGCAATTCATCGTAGCCGACGAGTCCGAACTGTTAGCCTCTCTCTCTACAACTCTTCTTTTCTCATTGATATCAGTTCTATCGTAGCTCCCAATTACACTTAGCTTGTTTCTGAATTCTTCTCCCTCCCCCCTTTCTGGTTTTGTTTTCTCTAATCGATGCAAAATGAACAATTTGAAGATTTCGAGTACCAGAGGAATGTGATTTGGTGGCTGCTGCAGCACTTCCTGTTGCTTTCGGTACCTCACATGTCGCTCTTGTCCATAGGGCTCGTTTAGCCCCAAAACAGGTTTGGCTCGTTCTACAATAAGTTTAGTATAATAATCTCTTCTTTGTACATACTAAGAATTTTAGATATTCTATGTTCGTGTTAAATTCTGCAGGTTCTATTGGTTCTAGGTGCAGCTGGAGGCGTCGGGCTAGCTGCAGTGCAAATAGGAAAGGTTTGTGGCGCCATTGTTATTGCAGTTGCTAGGTACTTCCTTCAGTCATTTACTATTTGCATATAGTTTTACAGTTCTAGCTCTTTATCATCAGAAAAAAACCACTCACTTTCGTAAGGTCGTGTAATGCACTAATTTTTCTATCTCTTGAAGAGAGCCAACATTGCTTTGATTTAAATATTTGATCAGAATCAGATAAAAATAATTGAATCCTATTGTTAGTTATCAACACGTTGTTTTTATTGCTTCTTGGGAGAATGCCCTAAATCCTCCTTGTACGTCCTTCCTGTCTCTAATAAAATTAAGTCCATGAAAAAAATATAATATGTATTCGGAATTTCAGGGGGATTAGTAAAGTGCAGTATTTGAAGTCTCTCGGCGTGGATCATGTTGTAGACTTGGGGAGTGAAAGTGTCATTGAAAGTGTCAGGGCGTTCCTCAAGACAAGAAATCTCAAAGGAGTCGATGTTTTGTACGATCCAGTTGGAGGAAAACTTACAAAAGAGTCGATGAAACTTTTAAATTGGGGTGCAAATATTCTTGTCATTGGGTTTGCTGCTGGGGAGGTTCCCATAATCCCTGCAAATATTACTCTTGTGAAGGTATTTTATTGTTGTTTAGTTACTCAATCCTTCCTTATTTTTTCCTTAGCAATACAATCTCTGTATTGATTAAAAAAAGCTTTTTGGAATAAAATCTAATTTAAATGCAATGCAATCATTCTTCGATCTATAGTTGGAAGGAACATGGAAATGAAAATAAGACTCAAGAAGAGGATGAAACTAATTTGGATATTGAGAATTCTAGCTATTTTTTGGGCTTCTTGGTTTCATCAAAATGAGATTATTTTTGTGAATAAACTTTTGAATAGTGATTTATGAGATAGAGTTAATTTTTTTATAACTAAGTGGACTTGTAGTTCTAAATATTTGAAAAAATAATCTTTTAATATAGTTTTTTTCCAACTATAAAGAAATTGTTTTTCGCTAGATGTTTTTTGTTTGGGTGTACTTTTCTTCCATCGATTTCTTATAACTTTTCGTTTTTCATACAAAGTGTCTTATAAAAAAAATAGTGGCTTAATCTTACTACCATTACCAAAAGAAAAGATAAATTGTAAACAAGGGATGAATGTTTGTTTTATGTTGTGCTTTATCATTAACTTCCTTCTTAAAGACTGGAATCTTTTCAATTCAATGTTGAGCAAACTATCTGGACCCACCTTCCACACTGTAGAAATGACATTCTATCTTTCCCAATTGTTGTTTGTTTCTTCTTTTGTATATGTATTGTCAATTAGGTCTCTATTTTTGAACAGAACTGGACGATTCATGGACTTTACTGGGGCAGCTACAGAACACATAAACCAGCAGTTCTTGAAGATTCTCTTAGGGAGCTACTCTCTTGGTTGAGGAATGGCGTAATTTCCATCCACATACATCGCAGCTACAGCCCTCAAGAGGTGAGAAACACTTGTCACAAAGACAGCACCATAATCAGTAACAAGAGTCAATCTTATTCGAAATGGATTTAATGAAAACATAGTAACTATTAATTTAAATTAAACGTGTTTTCTTTCTATGACGAAGAACTTCTTTATAACTTTGACAAATTAGAATGACTAGCAAGGGCAATGTTTTCGTTCTACCTGGAGATTTCTCTGTTTTTGTTTACTGTCGCTCCCATATTAGACTCGGACACCAAAACGATAATGTTGTGGAGAAATGACATTATTTCAACCATTTGGGTGGTATAGTACGAGATTTTTGTAGGTCTTTTATGATTTCTATCATGCTTGTGGAGTCTTATTGGATATGATTAGGTTCTTGATAAGTAAGTCGGCTTTATCCCTCTTTGTAGTTTCTCTTTCTGAAACAACAATCTAAAGATAATTACAACTTATAAAAAACTATTTTTGGCTTCTGTTTCTGAAAACCAACATGTGGTTTCATTTTCATTTTGTTTTTCAAGCACGGCACTGGAAATAATCTTATGAACATCAAATCATTTGATGCTATGTTTGGTTCTTGGCAGGCCAGTATGGCTTTTTCAGATATAAAAGAGAGGAAAGCAATAGGAAAGGTGATGATAGTCTTCGATGAAAGGAGAAGCGAAAGATCTAAACTTTAAGCTGGTAATGAACATTTCAGTTTCTGGGTTTTGCTAAGAATAAACACAACTCTCAGACTTGGAAGCTTTTTAATCGTATTAGATGGACATCATGGAAATGGAAGATGTGAAATATCATCACATTTGTTTGCTGCTCAAATCCATGAATTTTAGGTCGAATTTCAATACTACAACTAAATATCGAATCAACGATAGAAAATGGGAAGGAAAACCTAAAAAAATTATAGGGAAATTAACAAATCAACCACTGTACTTTGTTATCAATGACAAGTTAACCATTAATGTATTTTCGTTAACAACTTAATCACTAAACTATAAGAAATAGCTGTCGCGAAAATTGTTGTTAACTTTATGAAAATTGCAGTGAAAAAGAGCAAATGTCCACGGAAAGAATTCGTGATTTTAGAGTTTTTCAGTGAAAAAGAGTTAATATCCATGGAGAATGGATTTGAGAAAATATTTATAAGTTGATTTTAAATTTTTTTAGTTTTATAATTTAGAAGATTTTGTGAAAAAATGTTAATGTTTTAGATATCAGATGATTTATAATTGTTTTATTGTCCATGGGGAAAATCACAGATTGTCTGTATTTTTCTACGAAAAAGACAATGAATTTTTTTTTACTTGCAGACTTTTCTCTGCAGAAAGACAACTTTCCTCTGCGGAACGATGTCTTTCCGTAGCGAAAAATCGTCTTTCCCTATGCAAAGTTATTTTTCTGCAGTGTAAAATTGTATTTCCTTTGCGGAAAGATGACATTCCTCTGTGAAAAGATGACTCTTCGTAGTTCTATTTTAAAGACTCATTTTCTGCAGCGGAAAGATAACGTTTCGTTGTGGAAAGCTAACATTCAGCAGAGGAATGACAATGTTATTTAACGAAAAATATTAGCACAGTATTTATTTTATCAATTTTTTATAGTTTAGTATTTAAGTTATTAGCAAAAATTATTCGTGGTTGACTTATTGTTGATAATAAAGTATAGAATTTGATTCGTTAATTTTTTAAAATTATAAATAAACTCAAAAAATCACGGGAAACAAAAATGATACAAATATTCCCACATCGGAAACATTGGAAGACAAGACGAGGGATCTGTGGTATATATAGGGAGTGATTAGACAGTCAATCTTCATACCTTTCTCGGCCTTTTGGCTAAGATCAAGTGTAGTATCTGTTCTTATCAGTTTAATATCTGATACGTGGGCCATCGGCCCACTCGATATTAAATTTATTTTTTATGGGGGAGTGTCCACCACAGTAGCTTGCTGCTGGGGCATTCGGGCGTCGCCTTTGCGTTGCACTACAGCATTGGCCTGGCGCACCCCTCCAATTCAGTACTAAGTCATATTCATAAGCCGGCCAAACGACGAACAAATTTTGAGATTGAAATGGCCTGGGCTTATTAGTGGGCTGCACTTGCATATGCATCAACCTAACTTAGAACAATACCTTTGAATAGAGATGGTCTTCGACGATGCAGAAGCAGCCCACTTGCCAATTGCCAAAATCACCATTCTCGGCCAAAGCTCCCCAGCTGAATCACCCCTTTGAATTTTCAGTTCACCAGCCTTTTTCAATGGTCAAAAATAAAATTTCCTGGGAAGAACATGATTTCATTCGACTCACAAATAATGTAACTGGCAATTTAAGAGGGAGAATTTCATTTTTTTTTCTTCCCTTTCGTGTCCACTAATTGCGTCAATTAAATCAAATGAAATCAACCATCAATGAAGTGGGACAAAATTTTGTTACATTTGAGAGAGAATTCCAATAGAAAATGTCTCTTTCTCTCTCTACCTATTTTAGGGAATCCAAGTAGGCAGCAATTGTGGTCTCAAAACAAGTTCAAATGATTCCACTGCCTCCTTAGGTGCCTTTCTCTCGTGCAGACCTGCTTTTGCTCAAAAAATAAGTGGCCGCATAGTCCTTTGAACACTTTGAAAAGGAAGAGCCTTCAATCAATCATAAAAATACGAAAAAGAAACTGAGAAAACCAACAAATTTTCCAGTCCAAAATCGAGATCACGATGAACATCCAATGAATGAAAAGCCTAACATTGATCAAACCATATATAATAATTTCAGAAAGCTTGGGAGAACAAGAAAAATTGAGCCTCCACTGCAACTAAAAATAATAACTTGATCGTTATTTACATCAATTAATCGGGGAATCAGAATTTTTTACCGTGCCACTCAAAGAAGAAAAAAATAGTTACAAGGAGATTTAGCACAGAAAGTGTTACTTCACTAGACTAATCAGTTATTCATCATCAGATAAGCAGACAACATCCAGACCACCTCCATCTCGTACATTAACTTGCGGGTTATTTGTTGCGACAGCAGGCAGAGTCGAAGATGCATTGAGGTTTGAACAAAAATTTGCTGAATTTGGTAAATCCACACCTGCTCGGAACAACCCTAATGTGGAAAAGGAAGAGTTGGGAGTTGGCAAATTCATGGGTCCATTGACTTCGGGCGCTCCACTGCAAGTAATCGGGTGGTTGGGAGGTAATGGAAGTTGAGGTTGAAGCTGGGGATATGAAGGAGAGCTTGAAGGAGGAGGGTTGCTAGCTACCTGAAAACTTGTTGGATGACGTGGAAGGGAGGAAGGACTAATTGTGGGCGGAGACCTGAAGGGCTGCAAATGAGGGGCAGGAGAGCGAATTGCCCCACCAACTTGGAGATTTGCAGCAGGAGACGAGATGGAGCTGATAAGGGGAGGTCTGGTTGGAAGAGTTGATCGAATAGTCGTAGGTGAAGGATGTGGATTTGGCACAAACGAGATAGGTTGAAAGCTGCTTGCAGGTAGATTAGAGGATGGGCTCGTGGTAGGAATTTGGATAGGCAGAGGAGGCCTTTGAGCATTTTGCTGTGGTCGATGTCGATGTTGCATCGGGGAGATAACATCTAGCACAAAGGTTAAAAGGATTAGAGCTATGATTTCAGCAGAAAATTACTCATTCTAAAACAAAAATACTACTGCATTATCCAACAAAAAGATGTAACAAACTAAGGCATCTTAAACACATTGGTACTTGTATATAAGCCCATTTTTGTTTAATTAATATTCAGGATGATAAATCCATTAGCTATTATCAGTTTGATAAAAATTCAAGTGGGTAAAAAAAAAAGAAGAGAAGTTGAGAACCATAAAGATTCAAATATAACACTAAAACCTTAGGTCCTGTCCTCTTGGATTGATCCCTCCTTACTTCACGAAGAAACAAATATATAGATACCCAATGAGCTAAAACTAAATTGTTGCATGGTGAAACCTCTAAGACAGACTTCCACTTCCTTCAAGGAAGGTTTTCTTCTAATCCTAAGCTACCCACAAGCCTGGTTTTTTTCCAGACTGGGAAACTCTCTCAAAAGCAATAACAATTCATGACGAATAATGATACTGCCTTCACTGCCTCTCCCATACCATATATACTCCCCTGCCATAGTTACACGTCCCTTTCACCACACACCCCATTATTGTGCTCCTAACTAACCTTGCCCTCAAGAAGGCCTAATATGAATTTACCCCATAAGAACAATTGTACCCCACAACTCATACTATATGTTTTCCTGAACAACTTCTCCTTGAACCATTCTCTCGCAACATAAATCAAGACAAATACTTAAATTCATGAGCAAAAAGAATGTATCATATTTAGAACGGAAAGATCAATGCATATAAGTTTTCAATATATAACAAACCTTGTTGAAATCCTGGAGTTCCGGTTAATCTAAGATCAATGCATTTAGACCTGAAAGCATAGGCCAAGCGCTTGTTCATCAGTACTTTGTAATAATTTCCTTTGAGCTCATTCTTTCTCAATATAAGTTCAGCTTCAGTCTCCTGCACCTTGGTGTCGTATTTACTGCGAATTTGAGCAATAACTTCTTCTATCTCCTTATCACAAACGGATTTAAGCTGCAACTTCTGCTTGAAGAGAGAAATTTGAGCTGAAAGATAACAGTGCTAATCATAATCATAATTACAAATGTTACAATAGCAAACCTTTTCATGATTTGCTTTGATGAGTTCTTCTGTTTCCTTGCGTATTCTTTCAAGCTCATTCTGTAGCGGATCAAGATACCCCAGAGGTTGAGCTACGAAATTTACAGCAGCTTGCTGACTAGAATCAAAGCAGGAAGAGGATGCTTCTGCAGATTGCAACAATGTCCCTGGGACTAAAGACTCTGGATATGAAGATGGAAGGAAAATCTGGCCCTGACATGCAAGCACCAAAGTGGATTCAATATTAAGAAACCAAAAACAAACATGTCTCCTACAATAAAAACTTGACATCTATGGAATGATATCTTCCCAATACACAATGTCAAAGAAAAACTCTCCAAATGTGAATACAAAACATGTACAAACAATCACTATTGTGGAACTAGAGAAAAGACGCCAGGGGTACCCTATGGATCAAGGCTTGGTGTGGTTCCCAATACTCATCATGATTGTCATATGCGGGTTTCAACATTATTTACCAATCTAGAAGTCCCTTCCTAGTTCCTATCATAACAAATGAGTTTTTTTTTTTTTTGTGCAAAAGCAATCCCCTTCTTGAATATTTAAGAATAAATAATCCAGTTTGGATTTTAAGATAGCCATTTATTCTCAAAGATTAAAATGTCCCAACCCCAGTTCTAAGATATGAGTTAGTCTTTCTTCTTCACAAAAGAAAGAAGATGATGGAAGAGCATATTCTGTAGATTATTTTAAAAGTGAATACGAGGAACAAGAAGCTGGCTATTTCAAATACCTCTATATTTATGCCACTTTCTTTGAAAACTAGACTTCCTAATTGAAACTTTGTGTAGATTGTTAATTTCGTGTAGATATTTAAAACAAAAAAGTTGAAAAGAAAAAACTTCATTTTTTGGAGAAGGTAGGAAAGTCATATCTAAAGGAAGAGGTTAGTTGTCATTAGTAGAAGGGGGTCATTTTTCATTAATTCCATATAGTCTGCAAGGAAAAACAATGGTATACCTAATGACTATACAAGATTAGGAAATGTAATGGGCAATACCTGATTTGATGGTACTGGAGTGCCTTGAGTTAATGTTGTCCCTGATGGCGACACAGCTAGTAAATTCATGGGGGTCATTTCATGGGAAAGAATTATTTGGCTGTTAACATTACTCAATGTATCTTGTTGATTGATTTCCAAACCATAATCTGTTACTGAGAGATCCATTCCATTGATACTATCACTGTTGTTGTTCTCTCCTACATGATCAGAAGCAGACTGTAGCATTTGTGGTAAGATTTCTTGATCAGGTATGGTCGCAGTAACATCAGAAGGACTTTGATCTTCAAATATTGGAAGATTCTTAGGGGTTGACAAGGAAATTCCCAAAGGAATCTCGTCATTCAGCACAATTGATACGGCTTCACTGGGATTTTTTTCTTGATTTATAGGCATAACATGATCAGGACTAACACTTGGACGGATAGATTCTACCAATTCTTGCAAAAGTTCCTTAACCGGCATGCCCGTGGAAGCTCCATTTACTTCACAGACTGGTAAAGTTGGTATGGGAACTCCATCTGGAGTTTTACTCAAACTATCAATTCCAAGCTGCTTGCATGAAGCATCTTTCTCAGGCAGACTTATTGAGTCCTCAGTGAAGGTAAGATTTGCAGGTATGCCCGTGGAAGCTCCATTAACTTCAGAGAGTGGTAAACTTGGTATGAGAACTCCATCTGGTGCCTTATTCAGACTATCACTTCCAAGCTGTTCACATGAAGCTTCTTTGTCAGACCGACAAGAGTCCCCATTGAAGGTAAGAGTTGCAGGTATAGGTGGAAGCAAAGAAATTAAATGCTCGACAAAGTCATTTGTAATAGCAGGTCCAGGAATTTTCAATGAACCATCACCATCTGACACACAGCATGTTCTGGGTACGCCAGAATCTTCCTTCGAGGAGCAAGAATTTACAGTCACTGTGTTCTCTAGAACATCACTTGAATTAATAATCTTGTCCTGCTCCTCCACTTCAGCAGCTGATGCTTCTTTACATATAGCACCTAATTCAGCATCATCATGGCGATCTGTAAAATGTCTACAAGGGTCAGCGTTAACATTTCCGCTGCATTCAACCGCTTTGTCAGGAATAGTTTCAGAAAGTTCAGATTTTCTTTCCCTGAGCTCTTGCAAGTTTTCTACGACTTTATTGGGAAATTCTTCTCCAGCATGGGGGTTGGACACATATTGAGAATTTTTATGCCTAGTTTTATTTGGAGATTGTTTGTTTAATAATTCAACTTGGGCCCATGACTTCAATTCTTCCACCAAATGAGCCTCCTTCTCCTCAACCTTATTTCTGGCAGCAAGGTGCTCCGCCTCAAGAACATTGAGGCGTATTTCCATTTGGCTTTTCTGATATTCAATTTTTTTGGCAAACTCCTTTTCCAAAATCTTAAGTTTGGCAGTTCCTATAGAACTATTACCATGCAAATGACGAATTACAGCTGACTCCACTCGATAATTTTTTTCTATCCTCGAAATCACTTCCTCGCTATTTTTTTTGACTTCATCCTTTTGCTCATGTTGCTTCTGAATCCGTTTTGACAGTTGCTTACTGCATTTTTTCTTTATTAGTTTAACACTCTTCAGTATGTCTCTACGTACCAATCCTGAAACCATTTCTGGCTGCAAACCAACCTGTTTGCTGTTTTGATTTTGGAACAAGTCTTCAACCTCAAGTTTTACTATGTTCGAATTCATCGATGCCGCCAACTGTGTCGCAGTTAAGTTCTGTCTATCACCAACAGATAGTATCTCAGAGGCCACTGGAGTTTTGGCAACCTTCTTTTCAGCTAAATTGCATAAGAACATATTTCTCAGACACCTTAACTTTGAATAAACAAAGTCTGCTTCTTCTTTCTTGCAGTCAAAGTTTAGTTTCTCTTTAGCAAGTGCCATAGATTCTTTGTGGCCAATTTTGTAGTTAAGCCAATAGGTGGCAGTCCAACACTGCAATTTAAGTTGCCAATGACTAGTAAGAAAAATTCAACTGGTCGAATACAAATACTAAACACAAAAGCAAGCATACTATTAGAAAATCAGAGACAATAATAGAAAATTAGGACAATGGTTAAATGCATGCATACATAGGGGGATGAGAGACAGAGAAAAAGCGGGAGAGAGGCAACAATTACAAAATATTTCGCTTTATATCTCACTTAAAAAATTTCAAGACCTTGGCAACGACCAGAAATAAAAGGATAATCTCAAGAGAACAGAGAATTAATTTCTCCATCCAGTTCATGACTTTTACATAGCAGATACACTGACTAGCATAAATTACAGGTTCTTCAGCAGGTTTCCGCCAAAAAAGAAAAAGAAAGAAAAGAAAGCAAAACAGCTGGAACATTATTCAATATTAAGTAATAGTAAATATGAATCACAATTTCAGTAACTTGCACTTCCCCATTCTCCCGGAGGTAAAACAGTGTAGTTCCATGTTAACATATAAAGCAATCATACAATCAAAGCACCTTTTAATCTAACAATTTATCTTGATGACAAATATGTCAAATACATCGAACTGGACTATAAAAGAAGAAACAAAATATTGATAATAAAGCAATAAGAAAAAAGGCCAGGGAATATTAACCAGAGAGAGCTGAAACGCTTGTAGAATTGTTGCTGTTTCATGACTAACACGATGATTGTTGACTACATACACAAAGAACTTTTCAACCACATACTTGACATTCTCCTGCATTGCAGTAATTTATATCATCACAATCATATACGACTCGCATACAAAATGCTCAATTAAATTTTAGCTCAGATCTCAGGGAAATTATAAAAGAATTTAGAATGGTCAGTAAACCTTCAATTCAGTTTTCTGAACAACAAAATACACAAACAAAGTAATCAAATTTCTATTTTAGATAACTTTACAAGCTTTCTTTAACTTCTAGGCGCTATCAAACCTGGGAACTAAAGACTTACAGGCATGATCACTATTATGTATTTGAACTACATATAAATATATGTATATATATTTTCCATTTGTACAATACTATCATCTAATAGCAGTGCTTATCAAATACACAAGAAAACTTCTTTCACCCATTTATGAATGGCATAATAAATATATTGGTGTCTCTCTTCACCATAACCTTACGTATATTTAACATCAAATTTTGAGGATTAAAAATAAAAACCTACTCTGCTACGAATGATATGATATTTGAAAAATGCAGAATCTTTATTGCTAGTGTTTTTATAGCAATTCCCATTTGCTCTAAATGTATCAGACCCCAAATGTGATTGAAATGAGTTAGGTTCATATTTTCCAAACCTTTCCTTGGAAAATCTAGAATCAGCCAAAAACTTGAAGACTTAATTAGAGCTCTAATTTCAGTAACTATTTATATAAATTAAGAAAAATAATTTACTGATTATATTCATTGAAAAATGATATATGATACACTATATAAACCAAATGCCTAACTCTAATCTATATACACAACATTTCTCACAAATAAGGGGAAATGGAGATACGAAGACATGATCAGAACACTGTCCAGATTAAAAAAACACTTCAAAAGGCAGAGAGATTCATACTGGAAGCTGTAAAATCTGACACAATTTTAATATCCCAGGTCTCAAATGATGATAGAGCGATGTTTGTGTGCCACAAAATTCTTTGTCTTCATCTAATTCAACCACGTCATCTTCAAGTATCCCTGCAATGTTAATGGTCTCACGAGATAACATGGAAGAGGGGACATTATTTTCATGAAGTAGGTTATTTTCACAACCATCAGACCTAGGTGAACAAAGAGTCATTGTTTCTGGACCTTCAGGACCATCTGCACAAGATAAATTTGAGTAAGCTTAATAACAGAAGCAATGTCTATAACAAGAAACTTAGTTTTACAGCATTCCCCCAATATATCAGCAAAATTATTTACTCTAAGAATAAATAGGTGAGTCCATCAAGGCCCGCCTAAGAAGGATAAAAATGACAACAAATATTTATAGGAAATTTCAGTCCCTTACCTTCCTTTTTCCTACCAGTTGTTTCCCCTTCTAAACCAACTTTCAAAGATGTTTGACATATCTCACTAGTTAACACTTTCTTGCGCCTCTTCACCACTTTGTCACTCTCAAGATCTGATTCCTTCGGCAACTCATGATTCAGTTGACATTGAGCCCTTTTCCGGTTTCTTTGACATGGCACAGAAGAAAATCTCCATCGAGGATGTTTGCCCTCTAATAGTTTAGACCAAAACAGAAGGGGTAATAATTCCTGCGTTTGAGAAATCTTAATCTCTCCATGTAATGGTTGACCTGTATGATAGCTCCCTTCAACTTGTTGGGCTTTTAACATGATTCGCAATTCATGAATGCCTGAACTTTCATCATTATTTGGAAGAATAGACACCAAATCATGCACCACATCTTGCAAAAGTGATTCTTTTGCAGAAGTATGTGTGGAGAGAGCCGAATTATCACTCCCATGGAACTTCTCTAAATTATCGAATAAATGCAATGCACCCCACATTAGTAGGGTGTGACTTGTGCTCGGGCTAATATTTTGTAAACTGTTATCAACAGTTTTATTTTGCAAGGCAAGCATTAGAATTTTTTCCTCCACAGTGCAAGATGAATATAAACGAAATATTTGTATTTGGTCAAACTGTGGATCAATTGTAATCTTTTGCAGGGCTCTTAAATCATTCATTGGGGTCCAGTCACTATCATATATAATAACGCTACCAACTGATGACAATTTGATGCTAGGAAGGCATGAACGAAACTCCAATAAAAAAACAAATCTTTGAGACTCGTTATCATTAAACTTATTTAGAGCAGCTAGCTTCTTCGAATAAAGAAGACCTCCTTCAACACGTTCATAAGAATCAGCTCCGAACCTCTGACGTAAGAAGTCATCCAAAATATCTCCAATGGAATCCCTTCCAGATCCACTATTGGACTGCAAGAAAACATTTCAGAGAAAAATTCACAAGAAAAACAATTTATGGCATTAAACACACTAATATATGCTCAAGCATATAGGCATGGGTACTAGACATAAATATGATAAAAAAAAAATAAGATCAATTCCAATTTATGATTAATCAATATGATTATAGATGTTATCAATCTAGTTTCTAACATAAGAATAGACATAAAATATTCATGAACTTAGGGTATAGGTCAAGATGAACTTGTCCAAAGCATGTCATACCACCACAATTGATCTCTCACAATGCAACATGCTGATAATCCTTCTTTAAGGTTCACTTATGCTAGGAGATCTAAGAAAATATAATATTTAAGTTATGTAATTTTCATTGTAGATATTATAATAAGTGTTTGCAAGGGCAGTTAAGGGTAGTTGTTGGTGTTTAAAAAATGGTTTGTAGAGGGAAAAAAAACTGTCAAAGGAGAGGAAGGGCTCTTGAATTCCCTTTGGAGTGCACTGTGCAAGTGTGTGCCGTATTTTCATTGTTGTTATGTTTGTTGAAAGAAGTGTTTTTATATAGAACAGAAAGTTTCTATCAATTTGGTATCAAAGTCGGCTCATGTCCAATTGTGGAATACTGACGCCGGGAGACCGGAGTCATGGTTAGGCCTTGGCCCTGGAGGGGTTGCAAGGGGACCTGCGGTACCACATCAGAAATAGGAGGGTTGTGGGGCTGGTTTATAAGTGGGTACTCCTCCTTACCTGTATGACTCATTTTGAGTCAGAAAAATGGGGTCCCGGCCCGAGAACAAACTCGTGAGGGCCTATGGGGGCCCAAAGCAAACAATATTATTCGAGATTGGAAGTCTCCTTGAACAATTCGTCAGTTAAGGGGTTTCTAGGATTAACCGGCTGTTATCATACGTTTGTTTTGGGATATGGCAGCATTGCTTTACCGTTAACTGAACAGTTGAAAAAAGATCAATTTTGTTGGATGGAAGAAGCTGAAGCAGCTTTCCAAAGGTTAAAAAACGCCATGTGTTCTTTACCGGTACTAGCTCTTCCTAATTTTAAAGACACTTTTGTTGTGGAAACTTACGCTCCTGGCACGGGGATAGGGGCAATGTTAATGCAAAATCAACAACCTATTGCTTATTTTAGTCAACAGTTGTCTCGACAAGAAAAGCTGAAGTCAGTTTATGAAAAAGAGTTAACGGCTATGATTTTGGCTATTCAAAAGTGGCAACTTTATTTGTTAGATAATCGATTTATTGTATGCACTGACAAAAAAAGTTTAAAATTTCTGTTAGAACAAAGACTATTGCGGTGGAACATCAAAAGTGGTTAACAAAATTATTGAGGTATGATTTTGAAGTTCAATACAAGTCAGGTCGTGAAAATAATGTAGTTGATGCATTATCAAGGAATGACATTACCATTATGGCTAGTTTTCATTTATATGAGTTGACTTGTGAAGGTCTCCTTAATATCAAGGACTTAGAAGTGGAGGTGGATCGAGATGAAACATTAAAAGCAATTAAAGAGGAATTACGCCAAACAGAAACTTCCAAGTTTGGATATAAACTCGTTAATAACCAGCTATTTTATAAGCACCAAAAGGTGATTTCTCAACACTCTATTTTTATTCTAAAGCTTTTGGCACTATTTCATTCTAGTACCATTGGAGGTCATGCAGAAGTCACCAAAACATTTCGACGGATAGCAACAGAGTTGTATTGGTTCGGGATGCACCGGGATATTAAGAAGTTTGTCACTTGTTGTGTTATTTGTCAACAGAATAAATATGAAGCTTTGTCTCCAGCAGGTTTACTTCAACCTTTACTGATTCCACATGACATTTAGGAAGATATTTCTTTGGATTTTATCGAAAAACTGCCAAAATCAGATGAGTTTCATACTATATTTGTTGTTGTGGATCGTTTGAGTAAATATGTCTATTTCATTGGTTTACGCCATCCTTATAGTGCTCAGACTATAGCCGATTTTTTTTTTTGCTAATATTTCAAGTTGCACAGTATGCCCAAATCTATAATTACTAATCGTGATAAGGTTTTTGGGAGTCAGTTTTAGAAAGAATTATTTCGTTTGCATGGGTTAATATTAAAGTTTTACTCAGCTTATCATCCACAAACAGATGGACAATCCAAAGTTGTGAACCGCGCTATTGAAGCTTATTTACAATGTTTTACAAGTGATAAATCGAAAACTTGGAGTCGGTGGCTTCCTTGGGCTGAATTTTGGTATGATTCGTCATTCCATTCTGCCATCCAAATGGCGCCTTTAAAGGCCGTGTATAAAAGAGATCCTCCTACTGTTGTACGTTGTGACTCGCCAACCCAATCAGATATTTCGGCTTTAGATCACCAATTGCAAGAAAGAGATGTCATCCTTGGTTTGTTGAAGTCTCATTTAACACGGGCTCAAGCACAAATGACTTTGACTGCCAATAAGAAAATGAGGGACATTGCATTTAAAGAAGACGATTATGTTTGGCTTCAAATTCAACCTTATCGCCAAAAATCTTTGGTTAAGCCGTTGTATGTCAAATTTTCACCCCGATATTTTAGTCCCTTCCAAGTTTTACCGCGGATAGGGAAAGTGGCTTATCGACTATAATTGCCCGAGTCTACAAGGGTTCATCTAGTATTTCATGTTTCCTAATTAAAAGAAGTGAAGGGTGATATTCACAACATTACTCATTTACCATATTTTTTTATTGAAACAATGGATTGGTACATTCAACCTAAATCTTTGTTAGATGTCAAGCGACAGAGTGGTTCTCCACTCCACCTACTACTACTGTTTTTATTAAGTGGAAACATCTTCCTCCTTTTGAAGCTACTTGAGAAGACTATGATCAAATTCGTCTTCAATTTTCCTTTGGAGTGGACTGTGCAAATGTGTGTTGTATTTTCACTGTTGTTGTGTTTGTTGAAAGAAGTGTTTTTATATAGAACAGAAAGTTTCTATCACATGCTCTTACTAATTTGAATATTAATATGTATTAAGAGTGCAATCCTGCTTCCAAACTTCTAACAAGAGATAGATATCAATCCATCATCCATCATGACAAGCAAAACGAGAGGACAAGAATGTTATCACATCAGTCAACTACGTTTGACTGAAAAAAGCAGATAGACAAATACAAATTTAAGAACTAAGAGAGAACATAAGAGTAGAAAAAGTTTTGAACTTAGAGGCATCAGATACCTTGAAAAGAATTAAAACCCTTAAACCCCTTTTCTTCATCTCCACAAGCATTGCATCAAGAAGTTGTAGCTTGCCACTTGCTTCTATACCAACATCTAAATACTCAATCACTTCCCGACACTTAGTGAGTAGGGTTTGTAAGTAAGGATCTAGGATGTAGGGATGATTGCAGCACTGCTAAGAAAAAACCATGTAAATATCCTCAAAGAAATTTTTGCTTTTCTCATCAGAAATTAAAGTAAAAAAAAAACTAGAAGCAAAATTAACTCGACCTAACAATATATTTGGCAAGAGTTCAATAGAAACATGGGTACAAAAAAACATAAGAATAATGTTATGTATACTTTTTATTCCTACATTTATTCTTACTTCAGTGCGTGTCAACTAGTGATTATTGCAATTAATGATTTATTTTAACTATTTATAATTTATTACATTAATTACACTGATCATTATTTACCACGTAAGTAAGAATTAAAAAATAGGAATAAATAATAAATATAGTATTACTCAAAATATAAATTTAAAGACAAACAACTTACATTAAAGGTTACAGTGGAAGAATAATGGAAGAGTAAAGGCTAAAGCATAGATGATATCTTTCCCAATTGCTTAAGCTCGAAAAATAAGGAACGAAACAAACCAATAACCATCTAGAACCATAACCACTAGACATTCATCAAATTTGAAAGAAAATTAGGCAAATTGAAAGAATTACATTAAAAAACAGTTGTAGTCGCAGCAATATAATATAGATAGCATATAGAACTAAAAATAGAAAATCAAATTGAGAACCTGTAACCAAAAAACTAAGAAAATGATGCAAAATTCAAAACTTAACCTTTCGAGCAGAAATCAAAATATCACGAAGGGCACCAACATGGTCATTCCTTGACGAAGAGCAAAGCGCTGTAGAGTTCAATAGCAGAGTAGAACAATACTGCTCAAGCTGTACATGTGATATCTGTGCAGGAACCCAATACTCAACAAACCTAGAAGTGTATGCATATGCTATATGCCTAGAAAATCTCTCTTTCAGAGTACCACTATTTTCAATAGAATTTGCCGTCCAGTCAACAATAGCGCTTGATTCAACATTAAAATCAAGCAGGGAGAGCACATTTACGTACTCATCTTTGCTTTCCTGCAAAAGAGACAACTATTACAAAAGTGAAGAGGTCAGAATATATTTAACCTAATATACAACAGAAAAATAAACCTTCAAGTGATTGAAAAGAACGAGCTTCATATTTGTGGTAAGCTTCTTAATTTGTTCAAATTTCGAAGAAACTATAGGACGTTCACACTCATCAACTACAACAGCTTCCCATTTAATATTATCCAGAACATCTAGGTCCTGCATGTAAACAGAAACAAAGTCATCAAAGCAATGCTATAATGAACAATAATAAGATAACTATGAATGCAATCTGACTTAAGGATGGGACTGACAAGTAACAGGTCTATATATTAACGCAGACAAGTTCACTGATTTTTTATAAGAATAAAAAATATATATAAAGACTATCGGAAACCATTCAGAGAAGAACAAAGGTTTTCAAAGAATTAACTTTCTCTGTTTATAAACAATAAAATGAGTATGTTCCCACCAAAATCCTAGAAAAGAAGCGAAATACCTCCAATATAATTTCTGATGGGATTACAAGAACTTCAAAAGTGATGCAGCCTCCTTTATAAAAATCAAATGATCGGATGATATTCCGATTTCTTTTGGTCCCTTTGTAAACAACTGTATTAACAGATGAAGCTGACTGCAAGAACTCATTGTCCCATGAAGAAATTGCAGTATGCGTAGAGATAATTAGAAAAGGACGATATATGCCAGGCTGCAATGTTAAAATAAATGCAACAACCTTCGCAATTCGGTCCTGGGTAAAAGAATGATGTCACCGTCATAAATCTGAGTGTAAGTATGAGACAGAAATTAAGAGATTAAATTACCTCAACTCAAAGCTTGGGTTTGTAGGATTAGTAGTAATTCAAGAAGATATATGATTATAAATTATTTTTTTCTTCACTTTACCCAATTTAGAAATTGAAAGATTCACTTGTAAGAAAATTAAAATTAATCCCACGCATGAAACAAAATGCCAGAAATTATATAAATAATTAAGCTAACCTTAATCCAACACCTCAAGTTTTAAAAAATCATTGGTAATTTAACAGTTATTAATGAACAAAACGTTCATCCATCTTATCCCGTGGACACACCAGTTTGAAATAACAAGAAATCTAGCTTTGCAGCTCATATAATGACGACTATCATTTGTTCATTATATATATAATCCCATCAAGTACCAGAGATTACCTGATCATCAATAACAATAGCATTCTGGCCCTTGTGCCAACACTCACATAGCTTGTTAATGTGATTATTATAACTCAATCCACGTGGATCTTCATCACCTAGCCGAACTGCTGCCATTCTTTTTCTATCTGGTATCTGCGGGTATCAGTTTGCAAGTTATAACCATCATAACTCAAGCAATGCAAAAGAAAATGAACAGCCTAACAATATTCCCAAGAAAAATATGTAAAACTGACTAGAATGATCCTTGCCACAGGTAAATAAAGTACCAAATGACAGAAAGGCATTATCAGAATAACTTTTTTTAAATATACCGTAGAAACATACTCAAATGGATTTCAATCCCACCCGTCAGAACCTGATATGGCTAAGCAGTAAAGCCATTAAAATCGAGAATAAAATACAAAGTTATGACTGATGACTCAAAACTATAGTACTTGTGACCAGATAGTACCTTATTTTCTTGACACAAATTAAAAGCTATCATTGCCTTTGTGCATCGATTTATATAGTTTCGTATAAGGCTTGAAGTTAGAAATGAAGCATTCTCCAACTCCCATGTGGCATGCTCATAATCGAGACCAAGCCATTTCACAAGCCATTCAATTTGACAACCAAGTTTCTCCCCCTCAAGCTCCCCAGCATTCTCCCCAGAATGTGTGGAAGAAAATAAGAATCTTTTCTGCAGCAAACGATGTGGCACTGCCCATTCCTGTTTCCACTGTTGAACCTAAAAAAAAAGTAAAAACTTATCACAATATCTTTCGCAATAAGAAATGCATCAGATGAAGCACCAAAGAACACTTCATGGATGCACGTATGAAAGCATCTTATTCTCATTGCATGTAAATCTGCCTTCATCATCTATTAAACCATTTTGGTCGCTATCGACACTAAAACAACATATATCATAGTAAAATACTACATACCTGGCTTTTGCTATTATATTTTGAAAGAAGGGAAGGGGCTTCAGCAAGCAAATCAATTTCTGGCACCCATCGGTTATGAACATGAGCAAGATCTTTATACTTAACAAAATACTGTCTTTGCTTTGGAAGTCCTAAGAGAAAATAAGATATAAAAGTGAATTATAATAAAAAAAAAAAAAGAACTCCATAATCATCATTATCAAGTGTCCAGGATTTTAACAAACAGTTCAGATTTTGTCACCACCAGACCAAAGTTACAAGCTTTGTGTTTAGACCAAATTATCTATGTGAAACTCAAGTAATCGTAATTTTTTATCCATACCATCAACATCTGATACCTCCTCCACCATTGAATCCCAGACTGACTCTACGCCCTCTGATACAGAATGAACACCAAATTCTATCTTCTTCTTCACACATGCTATACAGTGCCAAACTCCAAAGGGAACATCTTCAAGAGGAGGGTGTAGACAAGAAAGATGGAAGCTTCTTCCACAATCTCTACCATCGCAACATCTAAATTACACATGAATTTAAATAAAAACTGTAAGAATCAGTCTATTTACAAAGTATTACTAAATAAATAAGAAAAAGAGACCATATGATCGAATGCACACATCTAATCCTTGACCAAACATCTCCACAACAGGGGAAAAAAGTATTTTTATTTTCTTATCAGGGCAAATCATATCTGTTCAACAAAAAACAAAGATGATAAAAATATTCTGTTTATCAAAATTCAATGGCAAAACGTCATGTACAATAGTAATACTGCCACGTCCAGTAATTAAAAATTTTATCTTTTTATCCAAAATGATGTGATAATGCTAAGCAAGATCAACCTACAGAGGCAGAGATATGGGAATGCAACTTCAAGAGTAGAGGTGTCAAATGAATGGGTCAAATGAATGGATTAATTTGGCAAACCGTTTAGACAAACCTTCTTAAAGATGGCCCGAACTTGAATCGGCTCATCTAAACTCGTTTAGCTCAATGAGCCTGATCATTTCGCCTGAATATCATATGTTTTTAAAAAATATATATTTTGTGTATATAGTTTGTATAACAAATATTCCTAATACAATTAACAACATTAAAAACTTAGATGCAAATATGTATAAACTATACATAAAAACCAACTTGGTTTATTAAGCTTGTAACAGCTTGACTCGGCTCCGTTCAACTCAGAAGCCAAGCCTAGCCCAGTTGACCAAGACCATTTTTAAACTTGCGCTTCGACTTGGTTAATTAAACAAGCCAGTTAAAATCTACTTGCTAGCTCAACAAACCAAGATTTTTCTAGCTCAGTTTGCTCGTTAAACACCCCTACAAGAATAGTATTGCCACAAACATGGCATACAGTCATTTTACACGCATATAAACCAATGCTTGTCAGACACACTAGCGATTATATCTTCCTACATATACTAAATAAAAAAGTTAATCAACAAACAAAAGAAAATTACTTACAGGAGCTTCCCTCCAAGTTTGCAAGTGAAACATGCATTTTGATCGATGTTGGTTCCAAGATCAGCAGAAGACTCGTTTTGCTTTTCAGAGTTATCACAATTTTCAAAACTTTTCATGATGCCACTAGCTTCAGGTTTTTCATGCACAACACCATACTGAAAATATACCCAAAAAGAAAATTTTATAAAATTAACAAAAAAACCATGAAAATTTATATTTACAGACCAATATATGCATAGATTTAAGTCATCCAGCACATAGAATCACGCAATTATGGAAAATAAACAGGGCACAACTCCTTGAAAACATTCACAAATATGATAATTTTATAATATGAGGTATTAATCAGGCGCAAAACACACATTTTATGGGAAAGAGACGTGGGGAACTGAAGCTCTAGATAAAAAAAGAAAAAAAAAAGCAAACACTGATAAAAGACACTACTGCCCTAAGTATTAGAAACAGAACTCTATGAAGTTTTCACACTATGTCATAAGTAAATTAAGTCTTAGCAAAGCCTTAACAACAGCTAAAGCATCATTATTCAAAACCATTTTGTATTCTATCAAGTACCTAATTTACAGTTTAATTTGGTACACTAAAAAATATAGATGTTCCATAATCTATACAGAAAAAAATGGTCTATTGTATAGTATGAAATTAGACAATTCCTCTATCAGAGCAGATGATTGCGTTCCCTAGGTAAAAAATGTAACAATTGTTTGTTACCAGGGAATAATGACCTAGAAAATATAGAACTCTTCGGCTGAAAAATGCCTTAATTTTTAGAACAGTAGTATTATACTAGCCAACAAGGTAACTAATTTTGTGTCTGACTAATTTTTGTCTAACTATTAAGAAATACTAATAAGAGGTCACATTTCCAGAGCCACAAAAATGCACATAAAAATAGGTAAGAAAAAACCAACCGCGTCAATAAAAGCCAATGACTGCAAGATTAACGTTGAACACGAGCAAATCTCGTGATTCATGGTATCATTGTTCATTCTGCAAAAGCAAAATATTATTTGGATAAGAAACAAGATTTGTATTAACTAAGACGGTTACAAGATAAGGAGGACGAAACATGGATGCCATCACAAAGCATTTGGGACACAACCAAAACTCTTCAAAGTCGTCATTTAGCGATGAAAAATAGGCAATCACATCGCATTGTGGCTCAAACATGCGATGGCAAAGAGTAAATTTACCATCTTGAAAACAATTTCCTCACTCATTACAGTTTAAAGGGCAAAAAATCTCAATTTTTGGGGTGAATGAAGCAATATAGTAGGAAAATGAAACAGGACAACCATGCCATGGACAATACGACTGTCGAAAATTCAGAAAGCAAATTAAAAGTATGAAAGACAAATCTTGTGTTTTACCAATGAAAGCAATCATGAGCACCTCTCTTCTAATTAAACAAATAAAACACGTTTCAAGAGCTCAAGGATAAGCTTCTACCACGTTTCCAAAGCTGATTTGCGTCTCCACTACCCCATTGAATAACTAGTGATAATGTAAAAAAACCTCCACAAAAGTAGAGTGCCGTCTTCCAAAAAGTAATCCTAGAACTTTCTTTAATGCACCATAGTGGGAAAGTAAATACAAGACAGTATTCTTATAGCTGGAAAGGATGCTTCTCTGCCTCACTAATCTCCACAGACAAATGACTACAATCCTTAAAAAATGTCTTCCCCAGCAAGATTGTTAATATTTCTCTTTAAAAATAAAATTTCCTAAATAAACTGTTCAGCTAATAAGAAACAATCCCTTAGGTGCTGAAGTAGTTCATCTATATGGGCAAGAATTCTAACACCACTCATTCTTTCTCAGGGCCGCGCAAGAACAATTTTCTTCTGCACCTTTGAAAGTCTGGATCAGCTAACACGCACATCGACTAATTTCAGAAAACTAGGTTATTGAACCAACAAATTTTGAATAAATCATAGACAACCAACCAGGAACACAGCCCCAAAAAAATTTGTGCCTAGAGAGATTCAAATGTTGAACCTTGAAGCGTGCATCAACAAAATCATAGGAGATTCAAACCTTGAACCTTTAAGCAAGCACAATGAGAAAGTCAGGTCGGCTTCCGACTAATTCAATCTTGCCCATAATCATCAAATATAATAAATGGTCATATCAATTAATAGAATTTAACTAAGTTTCCATTCAGCACCATCATTGTTGTTCAATAAATAATTAAAATTAACAATCAAAACCTGTTAGGAACAGTGCCTTTAGGAAATTAACATATTCAACATATCTGATAACCAAGCAAAATTATGTCACCTTACTCTTCAATTCTCATATCCCCTGGTAAGAGTCCATTTATCCTTAGATTAATCGTATTTCACCCATCAATAAGGAGGCATAAGTGGATTCTCTCTCATGCCTACAGCCCTAGTATATTCCAAATTGATTGATGAAAATAACTCAATTTTCTATTAATCATGAAAACCCAAGATAAAGTATTTAATGTGTACTGTCAAGACTTTAGTTTGAATATGGAAGTAAATCGTGCCTTAGTAGCAATTCAGATTTTCCTCATCACATTGAAAAAAGCAATTTTCAAAAGTCCATTGTTACTAATAGGCCGAACTTTGTATTTGCATATTTGTTGTATTTTTTCCTACAGAAAAAATAAACGTTTCTAGCATGTTAGATGTAAAGCTTTTAAAATATATGTCTGATCTGTTCAACACAAGGGTAGACAAATGTCTGTTTGTGTATGCGCGGACGTGTGCAAGTGTGAGAGAAAGAGAGAGGTACAATCTATAGTAAAAATAACGTTTTTAGCATGTCAGATGTAAAGCTTTTAAAATATATGTCTGATCTGTTCAACACAAGAGTAGACAAATGTCTGTTTGTGTGTGCACGGGCGTGTGCAAGTGTGAGAGAAAGAAAGAGGTACAATCTATAGTAAAAATAATGTTTCTAGCACGTCAGATGTAAAGCTTTTAAAATATATGTCTGATCTGTTCAACACAAGGGTAGACAAATGTTTGTTTGTGTGTGTGCAAGTGTGAGAGAAAGAACGAGGTACAATCTATACTAAAAATACAAACTACAAATAAAAATATCTTGCTGTCATTCTCATGTGACTAAGAAAGAAATTAAAGTCGTAAAACAGTGTTCATTGTTCAACACTAAGGTAGGACGAGCATTATCGTGTGAGTGCATGTGCAAGAGGCAAAATCTATATTAAAAATACAAACAACAAATAAAAATATCTCGCTTTTCATGCTCATGTGACTAGACCAAGAAGTTAAAGCAGTAAAACAATATTAGAATTAATAACCCGAAAGTGAATAACAAAGAAAATTTTATGAAATCAGAACCTTTGTCTCTTGAAACACATGTCACATGTCTCAACTGGACGGCTTTGCAAGCAAAATGATGATGATGGTGAAGGTGAAAGGATTTCAGCAGTTGAAGGGCTATCAATTGTTCTTCCAACTACAGCAGAATCATCTGAGTATGTGTCTGCATAGTTCCTTTTTCTATTCAAGGATAGTATTTCACAATTCTTTTCCATATCAATCTGGTCACCTGTACTGTCATTAAGTGGAGAATTTGTGGTAGTACGTTCTGCAATTTGAATCTCTTCCACTGAGAAATCCAGATCAGCCCTTTCATGTTCCTTAGTTGCCTGTTTAACCATAGTTTCAGGAGATGCGCATGTAGAACTGTCACTCTGACATAATCTATCACCATTCCCATCTTCATGTTCGCTACCTTCGCCACCAGATATATGCTTTGGACTGGCATGTGAAAATTCTGCTACATTGTTGTTATCTATGACTTCCAACACGAATTTACTTACAGTGTTAGATCTCCTTAAGGCTCCTTCTGAAGCTCCTACATCATTGTCCCCTATTTTCAATTCTTCCCTCTTATTAATGCTGTCATTTCCTCCATCAATTTCACCTCCAAAACTCCTGATCCCACTGTTAGACAATTTAATATGATTATTCTGCTCCTCCCGATGATCTAACAAGTAAATAGAAAGGCAGATACATAAATTTCTCAGCATGTTACACAAAATCATAAAACAAACAGGCAAGAAAGTAAGTAATTCCAGAGAAAATAATTATAATTTTATTTATAACTGAATTGTGACCATTCACATTGTAATATATTTTCTTTGCATGTGATGGTGAAAAAGAACAGATGAATAAATTGCTTTTTACTTTATTCACAGCAAAAAACACGTTCTTATAATGCAACTTAAGGAAAAATACTATGAAATATACTTTGAGTATACAAATTTATGGAATGAAATATAGGTTTCGTAAATAAAATAAGCTAATACTTCAAAACATTCAGACAACCCTTTTTTTAAAATGTTTGTAATTGGAAGGAGATGAGATGACTCTATGTATCTTCTTGTATTTTCTTGGGGATTTTCTTACCCTCCATATTTGTAATCTTTCAAATTCACACAAACTGAATTTTCTTATATATATACACACAAGTTAGAGAGTAAAGGCCAAGATGACTGAAACCTGCCAATATTACTTTTCTTGGATGTTTTTTGAACAATGCCTTGTAAGCACGAGCATCCATTCTTTTACCTTTGACCTGCCCAGTTTCCAAATTATTTTCTGCCCTTCTACTAATTTTTGCAGATTCTACTTTCAATACTTTCGCACTTATCTCTTTCCTTTCCTGTCTTTGCTTGCCGTCTGAGGAGCTTGAGCTTCTATCTGACTTCTTTAATCCTGGAGAAGCAGATGATGATTGTTTTTTACCTCTCTCAGACCTCCTGAGAGGACTCGGAGTCTGCTGCTTTTCACCTATCTCAGATTTCCTTTTCACAGTTGGTGTTGGAGTTTGCTTTTCAATCCGCTCAGATTTCCTTGTACTTAAAGATCTAGTAATCATTTTCTTTGAAAAATCTTCACTTTCTGACTTTCTTAAACTAGATTTATCTAAAGTCGTAGCGATTGATACTTTTGATCCTTTAATGGTGTTATGCCTTCTTTTTGCAGCATTATTTTTCTCATCTTTAACTCTGTGACTAGATGAAGTGTCCTTTGCCATTGGCCAACTAGAGATTGTATAAACTACAAATTAATACGGGCAGCGTGAGTCAATCAAAATGGTGACAAAACATCAAATATATTATAGACCACACTACAAAAAGTTTGGATGGCTGCAACTTATTTGATGTGTAAATAACTGTCTGCAAACAAAATAAAACCACACTCTAAAACCAATGAAAAGAACTTAGCGACTGCAATTTTTACCACAATTCAAACTCATGCAGATATTCACCAATAATGGTGTCTCGACACTTCCAGACAGTGATCACTATGTAAACAATCTCAAATAAAAAAAAAAGCCCTAAATTGAACAAACATTATATAAACAAAACATACCTTGACAAGAAATACCAAACTACACACTCGAGCAAAATATCAATCTCAATTCACAAGACCGAGTATATTGCTGAAATTTGCCTATTGTTTCTCATTAAGTTCAGTTAATATTACCCTGTTTTCCAGTTATAACATGCTCGTTCGCAAATAAATCTGTGATGTAATGTCTCTTTCTTAGCTAACACCTATCCGTGTTCTGTTGTACTGTAACGCATAGAAATTTTTAGGAATAAAATTCAAATGTCCTAAATTAGGTTAATTAAAATCCTATTCAAAAAATATAATTCTAAAAAACTTCAAAAACTAAGCATAATCACGAGAATTTCAATTTCAGTTCACAAAATTAGGAAATTATCTACCTTTCTAATTTATTCTAGCCAATTTTATATCAGAATTTGGTCTAAGCATTGGGAGAAATACAGGAGCTTTTCAAAGTAAAGAATTTCAACTTACGCCCTCCAAAAAAAAATCTGCTTGTGAAGGAAAAGGCGAACCATCACCCAACGACCATCTGCATAAAGAAATTATTGCCGAGCTTCCTTCTTTCCCCAAACTCAACCATTCTTCATTCTGCAAATCCACAAACCAAAAGGAATAGAGAAACCGGCTACTCACTCGACGCGTCTCACCGTCGTCGATCGGTGTTGAGCACTCGTCTCTCTCCCGCGAGAACTGTGAATCGACACGAGGGAATAACAATTAAGGAATGACTTTACCGTCACTTTAAACCAACCGGCCCGGTGAATTAATATAACATAGAATCGGTCCAGTAAAATAAAATAACCTAAACCGGCCCAGCAAAGACCAGCCCAGAGCCAGTCCAATTCAACCCGAACCGGTCCAGCTGAACCAAAATCATTCCAACCTAATCAATTTTATTCAAACAGCTCCAAAAACTTTCCTTCTCAACCCCAATTCGATCTTGATAGACTCAGGATCGACCAAGTCCACCTAAAGTTTAGCAAGTACAGATTTTTTATCCTAATTGTAAGCATTTTCCATTCAACTTTTCTACTTTAATCTCATTTTTTATTTACTTTACATGCTTGCAATACTTTTATTCTCATTAACGATTTGATTTAACCATTCGAGTTTGAAAGGAATACCAAGCTTGGTCCATGATACAAAATGTTTTTGATGACGATGTTGAGTTCCGTTTATCAGCCTTAAGACCTTTCTTTAATTCATCTCTTCGATGATCCGGAAACGAAGTATAAAATTCCTTTTCTTGTTGAGGATTTTCGATAGAGAGAAATCAGTCTTGTTCGAAAATCAATCAATTTTTTTCTCTCCCCTAGGTGATTGAAGAAGACACCCATACAAAGGCAACTCTCCATACATGCCCCTACATTCGTGTCTTTTCAATCATGTCTCTTCAACTTTATATTCTACACTTTTAATAAGGTTAAGGTGAGGGAATTAAAACCCAATTAACTTAATGTCTTTAATGCTTAACAACAATCACATTAAGCTCTTTAATATTAAGTCAATGTAACATTAATTAACATGGACCACATTTACATAGATTATAATTAAATAATCTAACAATCTCCCACTTGGGCCATGTTATAAACTTTAATATCAATTGATATTCCAGCTAATACATTTCAACTGCTTCAGCTAATTCCAGCTGTCATAACTTGAATTCACAATTAATTAATATAGTGTACTTTAATGTGAATTATATCAAGTTATCTTTTCATAATGAATTGTATAATCGAATCATGGCAGACACATGTAAATTATGTCAACATGATTCTTTCCATGTATCACAAACTATACAATTCACTAATTCTGTAATTGAGGAACACTATAAACCCATCATATATTATTCATAAACAATCATTGTACATAGCCATAATATGAATAATAAATAGACATACAAAAACATTTCCTTTCATTGAATTCATAAGTGTTATAAGATACAAGCTACGCTTTTACAATCACATAGACTTGTCACCTAAACTCATCTTTACAACATGTTCTTTAAAGGTTTTAGGTGGCAATCCTTTCGTCAACGGATCAGCTATCATAGAACTTGTACTTATATGCTCAATGCACACCCTTTGTTTTTGTATTTCTTCTTTGACTGCCAAGTACTTTAAGTCCATATGTTTTGCTCCTTTCGAGTATTTGTCATTCTTTGAGAAGAATACAGCTGCGGAGTTATCACAATAAATTTTTAGCGGTCTCTCTATACTTTCAACCATGCTAAGACCCTGAATAAAGTTCCGCAGCCACAATGCTTAAATTGTAGCTTCAAAATAAGCTACAAATTCAGCTTCCATAGTGGAAGTGGCAATCGTAGATTGCTTTCCACTTTTCCATGATACGGCTCCTCCAGCTAATAGGAACACGTAGCCAAATGTAGATTTCCTCAAGTCTACACAACCGGCGTAATCAGAATCTGAGTATCCAATAACTTCGAGTTGACTCGATTTTCTATACATGAGCATGAAGTTCTTTGTTCCTTGTAAGTACCTGAGTACTTTCTTTGCAGCTTTCCAATGATCCAATCCTGGATTACTTTGATAACGGCCTAACATCCCTACTGCAAAACTTATATCTGGCCGTGTACATGTCTGGGCATACATCAAGCTTCCTACTGCTGATGCATATGGAACAAGTTCCATTTCCTTACGTTCCAAATCATTTTTCGGACATTGCATCAAACTGAATTTGTCCCCTTTCTGAATTGGAGCAACACTAGTGGAACACTTATCCATTCTAAATCTCTCAAGAATTTTCTCGATATAACCTTTCTGAGACAATCCTAGCAATCCTTCCTTTCTATCACGGAATATTTCTATTCCAATAACATAGGATGCCTCACTCATATCTTTCATTTCGAAATTCTTTGAGAGAAAATCTTTAACGTCACGTAACGTTCCTTTATTATTCGCAACAAGCAGAATATCATCAACATACAATACTAGGATACAAAACTTACTCCCACTGACCTTCATATAGATACACCAATCAACGGTGTTCTCTATAAAACCGTATGACAAAATGGTATCATTAAACTTAATGTACCATTGTTTGGAAGCTTGTTTCAATCCATAGATTGACTTATTCAGCTTACATACCATCTTTTCATTTCCCGGAAAGGAAAATCCCAAAGGTTGATCCATATAAACCTCTTCCTCTAAGTCACCGTTAAGAAAGACGGTCTTTACGTCCATTTGGTGAAGCTCTAAATCATAATGAGCCACCAAAGCCATAACTATCCTTAAAGAGTATTTCTTCGAAACCGGGGAGAAAGTCTCTTTATAGTCAATGCCGTCTTTCTGAGTGTAACCTTTGGCGACAAGTCTGGCCTTATACCTTTCGATGTTACCTTTCGAATCACGTTTGGTTTTGTAAATCCATTTACAACCAACGCATTTCTTTCCTTCAGGTAACTCGACAAGTTCCCAGACTTTGTTGTCATCCATAGATTTCAACTCTTCCTTCATAGCATTAAACCATTTTTCGGAATCATTACATTCCATGGCTTTATTGAATGATTCTGGATCCTTATCGATGCTCAAGTCACATTCTTCTTCTAGTGAATAAACCACATAGTCACCAGAAATTGCTGGTCTTTTCTCCCTTACAGACCTTCGCAATTCTGTTGCTTATGGTTGATCACTTATGACTTGATCAACGTTAACATGCTCATCATTAACTCGTTCACCTTGTGTGGGTTGAATATCCATTTGTTGTTCCGGTATGTTGTTAGACTGTGATACAACATATGGCACAACAATTTGATGAGAATCATTGGGTGTCATTTCCGTCACCCGATTCTCTTGGATATTCACATTTCGTGAATCATCACTCCCACTGAACATGCCATTCTCAATTAATCGAGCATTTCCAGATTCTACAATCCTTGTACTATGCTTTGGACAATAGAAAATGTACCTCTTAGACTTTTCCTGATAACCGATGAAGAAACCACTAATGGTTCTTGCATCGAGCTTCTTTTCATGTGGGTTATAGATCCTAACTTCTGCTGGACATCCCCAAATGTGTAGATGTCTCATACTAGGTTTTCTTCCCGTCCACAGTTCATAAGGAGTCTTAGGAACTGCCTTACTAGGAACCCTATTCAGCAAATATGCAGCGGTCCTTAAACCGTGCATCCACAACGATATAGGTACATTACTATTATTAATCATACTTCTTACCATTTCGATAAGAGTACGATTCCGCCTTTCAGCTACACCATTTTGTTGTGGTGTACCCGACATTGTATACTGTGCACAAATGCCTCGACTTTCGAGAAACCTTGCAAATGGACCTTTGTTTTGTCCACTTTCATCGAATTTCCCATAGTATTCACCACCTCTATCCGATCTCACTACTTTTACTTTTCTATCTAGCTGTCTTTCCACCTCATTGATGAACACTTCTATAACGTTCATTGCTTGAGATTTTTCATGCAGTAGATATACATAACTGTAACGTGAGAAATCGTCTATAAAGGTGATAAAATACCTTTCTCCATTCCAAGAAGGAATGTCGAATGGACCATAAATATGGGTATGTATCAATTCTAAAAGTTCTTTGCTTCTTGTGGCAGGATACTTTGATATGTGTTTAGTTTGCTTTCCTTTAATGCAATCTATACACACGTCCCAGTCATTAAAATCTAATTGAGGTAAAATGTCATTTTTCATTAACCTCATTAACCTTTCTTTAGATATATGACCTAGACGCTTATGTCATAAGAAAGCTGAACTTTCATTCGTTGCACCTCGCTTTAAGCCAATCATATGATCCACATTAAACAGAGAATTCATAAATTTAACATCAAGATTGATAGAGTACAAACCATCTTTTATAATACCATAACCATAACAGTATTTATGTTTATACATAGCAAAAACACCATTACCAATCTTAAAATTAAAACCATTACAATCCAACCTAGCAACAGAAATTAAATTTCTAGCACACTCAGGAACATAAAGACACTCTTCTAGATCCAGGTGGTATCCGGTATCCAGGATCAGTCTATATGTTCCAATTCCTTCAATGCGTGGCTTCATTCTATTCCCCATATACAAGAACTTTTCAGTTCCGTTTATGGGATGGATCGAAAGAAATCCCTGCGTAACATGAGAAACATGAGTAGTAGCACCAGAATCTAACCACCTAGTATTATTAGGTACTTCTATAATATTTGATTCAAAACATACTGAAACAAATAATGTACCTTTCTTTTCAAACCAAGCCTTTCTTTTAGGACAATCTTTCTTTACATGTCTGGCTTTGTTGCAGAAGAAGCATTTAATTTCCTTACGGATTTGACCATCATTAACCTTTAATTGGTCCTTTCCCTTCTTCTTTTTCCTTTTACTTGATGACTTTGATGTGCTACCTTTGGCATCCTTCTGCACAGGTAAGTTGACGGTATGAGACTTTAACTTCTTCAACCTCCCTTCCTCCTGAATGAGCATGGCTTTTATCTCCTGAAAGTTCCACTTTTCTTTAATGGTGTTATAGTTCACCTGGAACTGGCCAAACTCAATTGGAAGTGAGTTGATAATGAATTGAACCAAGAATGATTCATTCACATCCATACCCAACGTCTTAAGCTTTGCAGCCAAATTGGCCATGCTCGTTACGTGGTCATGAATGGGTTGAGACCAATCAAATTTCTTGGCCTTCAACTTACTCATTAAGCTTCCCACAACAGACTTGTCAGTAATGTCTGATTGGGAGTAGGCATTTATCTTTAACATGAATTTCTTTGCATCATTTACTTTAGGCATCGATGACTTAACATTTTCAGCCATCGTCATCCTCATCAAGCCCAAACACAGCCTATTAGACCACTCCCAAGCCTCATAATAAGACTTGTCAGCTTCCGAAGTGGTTTCATTAACAGCTGGTGGTCTATCATTAACTAGTGTCAGGTCCAAATCCAATACACCCAGTTGAAACTAGATTTGTTCGGACCAGTCAGCATAGTTAAGACCATTGAACTTAACAGACGAATTGCCAGAAGCAAACAAATTCATAGTAGCTGCAAATTAACAAACATGCTTATATATCAATACATTGAATAATCTATCATAACCATATCCCAAATAAAGCATATAAAATTTCATTAAGTTTACCTTTGGGTAATACTTAAAGAAATATACAATTCATGATATTATAATCTTTAATTGACTTATAAACATATTTAACACAACATGTTTAACATCTTTGGATGTTTAAACATATCAATTAAGTATGTAAACATGTCACTTTAATGTTATCAGTTATAAACAATGGTCCACCTTTGGGTGACCTAATAGTTTATAACTAATAAACACATTTCAATAATATCATAATAATTAAATGAATAAATTACACAATTTAAATATTGATCCTTTCAAACTAGGTCACTTTGGCGACTACATAGTTTCTATACAACAATATATTAATTGTATAAACATTCATTCACTCAATTTCTTTAATTGGACTATATATTTAGGCGTTGCGGACGACTATGCGGACGATGTAATGGCGTCCGCAAACTCTTACTGTCGTCCGAAACTGCCTATAGCGGACGCTGACCTTATCGTCCGTTGCGTCCGTGTGATGCGTCTGTGTGAATCAAAATTACAGATTCATACCGGATGCATGGCTTAAATGTCCGCAGCGTCCGTGTGATGCGTCCGCATGAATCAAAACAGATTCAAAACGGACGTAAACTTTTCTTGTCTGTACAGTCCACATGATTCGTCCGGATGAATTCTTTACAAATTCATTTCGGACGCAAATTGTAGTGTCCGTGGCGTCCGCATTATATCGTCCGGGTGAATCGTTTTACAGATCCAATGCGGACGATACTTGCATGCGTCCGCGTCGTCCGCACCCTTTCACATATGCGTCCGCATACGCATTTTTAATATGCTGGAAAAAGTGCATATGTTCTCAAGTTGTCTGTTGGCTTGTGTAATTCAAGAACTATGAAGAGCAGTGACATAATGTTGTGGAAGAAAACTCCACGATACTGGAACAACTGGTTGAATGGATTTGTTTCAAGGAAATGTATATCTTCAGCAATTTCAAAATTGAAGGCCAAGGATTTTGTAAGGGAAGATATGGGTCAAGCAAGGAAAATGCTTGGAATTGATTTTTTGAGGAGTAGAAGACAAGGAAATATTGTCTTATCTCAAAAGGGTAATCTGCTGGAGGTGGAGTTCAAGGAAAATACAGCATATAGGTTAATGAAGATTTTGACGTTAGCTGAGTTCAAGCATTGCTTGAATTTAGTAAATATTCTGGATAAGTGAAGTTATCTGATATCATGATGATATAAACGTTTGAGTGATATGTTTAGTAAATCTGTGTCAAGGTAGAGAATTGTGGAGATGACTCAGCTTTACACTTAATGAGATTGTTAAGTGGCGGTTATTAACTCAAGCTGGTGTTGACGTGTAGACGGTTGTTAGTTTGCATGTTGTATATAAAGCCATGCAATGGCTGAAGAGTGAGTTAGGTTAAACTATAAATCAATTGCTCTGCTCGGAAGACATAGAACAGAGAGGACAGAGGATCACTGTTCATCAATGGCGAAGAAGACTGTAGAGATGGTTTATGTTTCTCTCATTCATCTGTAAGGTTGTTTTCTAGTTTAGTTCGCGGTGTAAGATTGTCATTTGTGATTGTAATCTTGTTGTGATAAATAAAGAAGTTCGACGTGTTCATCCGTGGACGTAGGACAATTTTAGTCCGAACCATGTAAACCTCTGTGTTGATTTACGTTTATGTTTCATGCTTTAATTTGTGGTGTTATCTGTTTGATTAAAAGAACACAACAAGTTTGATGTACGCTCAGACTTGTACCTGATAAAACATCAATTTTGTTGTTGAAATGGTGGGTGGAATCCAGAATCCATAATTGGATCATTATAATGCCGCAAAGAAAGTAGTGGGGTATTTGCAAGGAACACTCACATATAAGAGATCTAATCATCTTGAGACGGTTGGATACTCATATTCATAATATATCAAATGTATATTTATTAGAAAATCAATGTTTGGCCAATTGTTCCTTTTAGCTAGAGGAAAGATTTCATGAAAAAATGTGAAGCAGTTTGTCACAGTTGCGTTCACTGTGGAAGCCAAAACTTTATTTAAAAACTTAAACTTGTCGACTCTATTGCCAAACCACTGAAAACTTATCATGATAATTATGCATTAGTCTTCTTTTCAAAGAATGACAGATATTTCAAGGCAGTTAAACACGTGAAATTAAAATATTTTGCCATAAAAGAAAAAGTTTATAAACAAAGAGCGACAGTAGAACATACAATCACCAACCTTATAATAGGAGATCCATTGATGAAATGGTTCCAACTAAAGACATTTAAAGAACATGTCGAAACAATGGACATTATAATTAGATCATCACAAGATGTTTCCTTACAGTTCATGTTAAATACGAAATTGACAAACGATACATGAGAAGAAGTAGTGTTGGCCAGCCCACTACTGTAGCGGGTCCGGTAGACCGGCCGAGTCGAGCCCGAGCACCCGAGCTCGTGAGTCCACTAAGCCCAGGCTCGCGCGCCTGGCCCGCGAACCTGGCGAGCTGGTTTGGTGAGCCCGCCCGCCAGGTGAAGAGATTGAGCCTGAGCCCGTCGAGACTCGCCAACGCCAGGTGAAGGCGAGCTCGGGCTCGCGAGACGTAGTGAAGGCGTCCACGGAGTTGTATCGCCCGTCTAGGCGAGCCCGTCGAGTGTTCGTCGTCTCACGTCGGCGATCCCGTCCAGACTCCCGTAGCTCGCCGTCGATCTCTCGTAGCTCGCCGTCGAGTGTCGACTCTCACAGTTGTGAGTCTTGCCTCTAGACCGAGAGGACGTCTCGTCTGAGGCTCAAAGCCTCAGACGAGACTCGTTCACAGATCTCAGAGCACTGCTCTGAGAGCAAAATTTCGGACCGTTGGGCAACAGTCTGAAATTTTAGTTCTTCAGCTACCAATACCATTGCCCAACGGTCCCAAATGCAGCACAGCACAGCAAGTCAGCAACGGTTCGTTGCTGTAATTTTTTTTTAATTTCCTATAAATACTCTTTATTTTTCTTCAATTTTTTCATCAAAATATTCTCATTCTCTCAATCTCTTCACCAATCATTTTCTTAACATTTCACTATTTTTCTCAATCTCTCAATTTCTCAATTGATCTATATCAATTTCAAAAGGTATATATTATTTTTTTTTATTTCATTTTTTAAATTTAATGTGTATTATTAACTAACAATTTTTTTTTTCAATTTTTGTAGGACTTATCATATTCGTGGAAGTGATCACAACAATTACATACTATTGTTGCGTAATGGTGTGCGGTATCATTTTCATTTTTAATTATTTTGCAATAGTCATTTTTTTTAATTATGGATCCACGTGAATTTTTGTTTGACACTTTCAATGACACTAACGATGATATTGAGGAAATTAGGGAAGATAATCTCACAATTTCAATTGGTCAATCATCTGCACATGCATCCACATCGTCATCTAAAAAAAGAGAAATAAAACGTTGAATGTGTAGAATCATTTTGAAATAAAAGATGTTAAAATAGGTGGAAAGATAGAAACTAGAGCACATTACAAATATTGTATTAAAAATTTTGCATGCGAATCCGGTAGTTCTACTAGTACAATTGGTAGGCATTATGCAAGATGTACCTTAGACCATCAAGTAATAGACCCTAGACAAACACTCATTAATGCTAGTGGCAGTGACAATTTTATATATTCGCATAATAAAATGAGTAGCAAAATATATATCACAGTCGGAGGTACCTTTATCTATGTTTGATAGCGAATTATTTGAAAATTTTATGAAAGAGTATGTTAATCCTAGTTTTAGATGAGTTCCTAGAACCACGACGCGAAGTGATATTATTAAAATGTATAATAATATGAAAAATGAATTAATTACGTTTTTTTCAAATTCTCCATCTATGTCTATATGTATTACTTCTGATTTATGGAGTGCATCTAATGCTTTAGGATATATTGTCGTAACTTCTTATTTTATTGATGACTCTTGGCAATTAAATAAAAGAATATTAGGATTTTGTAGTTGTGAATATCCACATAGTGGTGTTACCATTTATAGATATATTGTTGGAATTTTACAAAAATATGCTATTAGAGATAGAATTTTTAGTATTACACTAGATAATGCTTCTACTAACGATGTTGCAATTCTTGAATTTAAAAAGTTATTTCAATTAGATACTACTCATAATACTCTTTTTCATATAAGATGTGTTTGTCATATTTTAAATTTAGTTGTTCAAGATAGCATGTCGTTTATTTTGCATCATATTGAATCTATTCGATCTGCGATTTCTAATCTTCATCTAATACGCGACAACAAGAATATAAACAATTTTGTATCAATGCTCAACTTAAACCAAGAAAATTAAAAACCGATGTAGATATAAGATGGAATTTGACCTATTTAATGTTGGAAAATACTAAGCCGTATTGGTTAGTTATTTGTGCTTTTATTAATGAAAAAACAAAATGTATTACTCTTGATCATAGTAGTTGTAATATTGCTAATTTATTTCTTGATTTTCTAAAATCATTTTTTAAAGCTACAAAAACATGTTCGAGAATTTATTATCCTACAACTCATCTTGTTCTACCAACTTTTATAACATTAACGGGCACTTTTAAACAATTTAGACAAATAAACGAACTTTCTCCCTTGATTGATAAAACGGAAAAAAAATTTAAAAAATATTGGCTTAATATACCTAATATTTTTTGTTTTGCATGCATAACGAATCCTAGATTTAGATTAAAAGGAGTGAGTATAATGATTGATAAAATTTCTTTTAATTTATGTATTTCTTCTTCAATTACTTTTGATCAATTAAAAATTGAACTTGATCATTTATATTATTCTTATGAACTAAAATATTCTAATGTTGATCGTTTCATGCAATCTTCACATGTTAATGCTAACTCTAGTAGTGGTGCTCGTGGTGGAGCTCCACAAAATTTTATGGATGATATATTGGATGCAATAGATAACGATGTTTATTCTCATACTTCACAAAAAAATGAACTTGATAATTATCTTACTACCAATTATTCAATTCCTCGTGAAAAAGAAATTGATGTTTTGGCTTGGTGAAAAATCAACTCTTTTACATTTCATATTCTTTCAAAAATGGCACGTGATCTACTAACACCTCCGGTCTCTACAGTAGCCTCGGAGTCTGCTTTTAGTGCAGGTGGACGTGTGTACGATGATAAACGAGGAAGACTTGCACCAGACATCGTTGAAGCACTTATTTGCATGAAGGATTGGAACAACGCTGTGACGAGAGATCAACAACGAGAGGATGACATAGTTGAAGAATTCAAAAATTTGGATGACGAAGACTAAATTTTCATTTCAATTTCAAATTGTAATTTTCATTTTCATATATTTGCTGCTTGAACTTGAACGTTGAAAGTTGTGTTTTGAAATTTTATTTTTCATTTAAATTATTTCACTTTTCATTTTTATTTCAAATTGTAATTTTTATTTTTATTTTAAATTATAATAAAAATATTTTTTTTTAATTATATACGATATTATTATTTGTGTATATTTGACTCATTAGGCTCGGCTTGTTAGGCTCGTTAGGCTTGCTCATTAGGCTCGGTATGATCGTTAGGCTCGGCTCGTTAAGCTCAGCTCGTTAGTCTCGGCAGGCTCGTTAGGCTTGACTCGTTAAGCTCGGCAGGCTCGACGAGCCTGACTTTTTCAGGCTCTGCTCGTTAGACACCTCTAAGAAGAAGTGTGTAGATTCAATGACATGTAACCGCTCCAACTCTTATTAATTTTACATTTAGTGATGACTTACAACATAAATGACTTAATTAATGAATGTCTAAAATAAGTTTAATATGATAATTGAGTTTTAACGTGAGATTATATTTATAATTTCATAGCTTTCTTTGATAATTAAAAGAGAATTACAACTCTACATACTTAGATTCCGATCATTTGTTTCCTCTCATATTGAATTTTCTCACCATTAAAGAATTGCATTATCCTAGTTATAACGGGCATGTAATTATTTAAATTATTTTGATTATTTAATTAATTTGAATAAAATTTTTTATGACCTACTGCCTTGGTTTTATTATTTAAAAAAAAAAACTTATTTTCCCCCGTAAACCTAAGAGAAAGTAACAAAAACAAAACTTTGAACTTTGGAATCAGTGACAAGTCAAAGTTTAAGCTAAATTTGTTAACAACTAAAACATTGAACTATGAGAAATGAACGATGGAAACCTCGCAGTCATATTTTTTATTAAAAATTTAAAAACTTTTCCACTGCAGAAACTAGCATTCCGCTGTGAAAAGTAAGTCATTAACTTCAACTACTTCAAATATACAACAATTACAAAAACTAATGGATCAAAGCACATTTTCTAGATATAATCAGAGTTTTACAATCTAGCTAACTAAGGCTTTAAGCATAATTGTTATCGGTTTTTAATTTGCATAGCGTATTGCAGTTTTTCGTGTTGAAAGTTGTCGTAAAGTAGCGTTCGACGCACGTAAAAATTACAAGATGAATCAAAGAAACTTAATGGCATTTGCTCAATATATTCTATAAAAATATTTAAAATTGTGATAATTAAATACTAAGTATTTTTGTCTGGTCTTGGCATAAAAAATTGAACTTTTCTCCCGTTTGCTGGTTCCAATGGCCTTGCGTTGCTATCTGACTCCTGCGTTCAGATTAAACAGAAACCAAGAAGAAAAAAATTAAAAAGTAAAAATAATTGCTAATTAAATAATGGGTTGCAAAAAATAAACGGTAATTATCAATATTAATTTTACGATATCTTTTTAACTGATAATTTTTAATTTTATTATCTAACATCTTAAAATTTAAAAAGGTTAATAACAAACACCATCACCGTTAGAGAATCTATTAAATGACTGATAACAAAGCTTCTACGGACATCACCTCTTCCACAGACACGTGTTCTTATGAAATTAAATATATGCATTTCAACAACAAAGCAGTGTTCTACTACACGTTAAGGAGTTTATTAAATGATGGATACCAACGCTTCTGCGGTCAATCGTCCTTTTGAAATTAATTATTTGCACTTCGACAATGAAATAGTGTCCTACACTGTACAAGTACCAAAGATATAAAAATATATGTTTTGAGGTAATTTTTTTTTTTCACTAAGAATAAGTCGTCTTTTTGCAGTAGACTCGTAGATAAAGTACTTGTAGTTAAAAACTTACTTTTGGCAACAAAAGTCAAAAATGGTATTTTGCTAAGCAAAAATGATAATTTCCACGTATAATATTTATTATTTAATTAACTTTCTAATAATAAAGATGTCTTTAGAACATCTCAAATTTAAGATTAAAATTTACAACTACAGAAAAATAAGTCAAGTCTAACTATCATCGCAAGGACTTACGTCATGAACAGCGACCCGAAGGAGTTGAATTTGTTCGAAGGTGACTGTCTTTGGCTGATGAAACAAAAACAAAATAATATTTTCTTAAATTAAAAAATATATATACATCGACAGAAAATGGTTTATTATTTAGCGATTTTTAAGGTAAAAATGAGAGGAAGACCTGTTTGAGGATAGTCCAGGAGACATTTTCAGTGCAGGGAGGAACAGTGAGGGATCCAACGTATCTGTAATATCTACTTCTTCCTCCTTTTCCCACCAGCTTTCTTGGATCACGCACTCCAACCTCCCTCTCTCCTTTTGTTGCTTCAGAAACTGCGATTAGATCGTTCTTCAGCTGCCCAAACAAATCATAATTGTTATATTCGAAAATGGAAATTTTTGCAGAAGAGTTTGAAAAGTGCGTGAGAATACCGATGATAAGAAGAGATCGGGATTGGGTCCGATCCTGTACAAGATTCCGACGACGGCGATCTTTCCGGCTGGGGTCTGGTGAACTAAGTGCAGTTCAAGATCGAATCTTTTGCCGTTGATTGTGTGTTCGGAAGGTGAATGCCAGTGAGCCTGCTGGAGTTGGTATTTTGATCTTTTTATCTTCAAGTAACCTCCTCCTTCCACCCAGCTCAACTGCATGGACATTAGTTACATTAATTAGCTGAGTGTGCATTAAATCATATGATAATCAATAATACTTATTCAAAATTAATCAAAAGACTAAATTTGTAGCGTTCCGTTGCGTTTCGAGTCAGAATGACCTAAGAGATCAGGGTAAATTATGAGGGCTTAACGCAAAATAAAAGAGTCTACAATCTCGTATCATTTGAGTGTAGTTGAAATGAGTGACTTATACGTAAGATTATTTGTAGATTAGTACGTCATGTTATGAGAAACGAAGACACCCAGGAAAAAAGCCATTAAGAGACACATGAGCCCGAGACGACGTTGCTAAAAAAGTAATCAATACAGCACTGACACAAAGGGGTAGGTTTTACTATGAACATGTTTTGGAATCAAGTTTTAGAACAAAATCGTACAAGTTTTGACTCAAATAAGATATATCGTATTAGGAGAATGAGTTTTTACTTCATCAAAAGTCTAAGCTAATTGAGAATGCGTGATAGCTAAAACTATTGGTTTAGTAAATAAATTAGTGGACATAATCCACCTCTAATCATAATTAATGGGTTGATAATATCCTCTAATTACCATCATATCATGTCCTCTATTTTTGAGAGTGGCATTGGAGGGTTTATAGCTTCGTTTAAGGTTACCCAGATGGGAAACAACTTCAACCCTGTCATCTAACAGATCAATCGGAGACTGCATTAATCCTTTTCCACACATCCTCCATTCATGGTGAAGCTCTCCCCAGTAAGCTGGCCCTTTTTCGCCTTCACTGTTGTAATTAAACTCCCTCTCGTCTTCTGCAGAAAAGTTATGAAATTATCATGAAATTTAAGCAAGAAAGCTTCTGCTAAATCTTATAGCCATGATAATAATAAATCATTAACCCACCGACTTCTTGGGATGCTATTGGGCATGGAAGAAGAAGAAGAAGGAGAAGGAAGAAGAAACTGCAGAAGAAGATTTGATGGGTAATATTCGCCATTTTTCTTCCCTGGTTTTTTCTTCCGAGCTTTTTCCGATCTCTAATGGAGGGCGGGCGAAGCTATTTATAACCAAAATGAATAGATCCTCCAAGGTAGTTTCCTGGTTTTTTTCAAAGATTGTCATTTTCAGGGAAAAACAAAAACAAATGAAATTTGAAGAAGAAGATGAAGCAGAAGAAGAAGAAGAGAAGCCGTATTTCTTAATCATAATCTGCGCTGTAATTAACAAATAATGCGATTATAATATGGAAAAAGACAACCCACAGCCACGTTGACATCCTAAGAAAATTTCCATTTAGTCATCTTCACATTATGTATTTGTTATTTTAATGAGTTGTTTATGAACAATTAATTGTAATCAAGTGAAGTTAAATAATTAAAATAAGTCATTGATTGCATTTATCAATGTCTGTCACGTTAGGAAGTAAAAATAGAGTGTAAAACTCGAGAGTAAACATAATAATATTATTATTTTTTGTGTTAGCTGAGTATTATTTAAGTTAATTGCACAACTCTCTCTAGGAATTGGGAAAATAACCCTGTACTTTTGGGAGAATGGGTGCCTCCTCACAAAGGGGGTCGCAGTGCCTCCTCACAGATCTCAGCAAAGTCGTAAGACCATATATGGGAGCTGACGCCTACCCAGTGCCGTAAGGTTAAGAAAGTTGGCGACCTGATGACAGTGGAGCCGATAAACAGCAGCCATAACTATAACAGTTTTAAGATAACGAAATTTTCTGTTGGGTAAGTTTCGATCTGCATGAACAGCATAACGATCTGGACATGGTCTCAGAGATAGACTTGGTCAAATAGGCATGTGTATCGAGGGGATGATAATTTGATGCAATCTCGAAGAAAATAATAAATAATCCTGAATTATTTTTTGTTAATTCACACGTGACATTATACATCTTTGAAAAATAAAAGAAAAAGAAAAATTCTTCTACTCTTTGTTTCATGGGTGACGTAATGCATGGCTTGAAATTTCTGTACAAAAAGGAATAAAGAAAGAAGAGTGATGGGCAAGAAAATTATTTTAAAATTAATAAAATTGATTAAGGAGATAATTAAATCATTTATTCTCGTAATTACAGCCATTAAATACTATAATTAATTGTATGGTCAAATGGTCAAAGATGATTTCTACCCCGTACCTTTCGTAGGTCTATTTAGAATCTCTAAGATATTTATTTTCTTTTTTTATTAATTAAATGAAAATTTAATAAAACAAACTCTGAACTATTGTATCGACGACAACTCAAATTTTAAAGTAATTTTGTAAACAATTAAAATCTCGAACTATGAACAATGAATGATGTAAACTTTGCAATCACGTTTTTTTATTAAAAATTTAAATTGTTTAAAATAATCTACTAAGTATCTGTTACCAAAAATGTCTTTCACTGTGGAATATTAGTTTCACTGGTCATCAACCTCAACCTCAAGCACGACCAGTATCTTAATTGATTTGTTTCCAACTTACATCAGATTGTTTCTGCTCACTGATTTTCAAGATTGAGTCGGCGAATAATATGTATGAATCTGATATTAAAAATCGTTAGATTATTATATCCAGAAGAGTATATTTTGATATATTAATTGATATGAGGTTGTGCTTCGGAAACTAAAATTTTACAGCGGAAGACAAGTATTCGCTATGAAAAATATCATTTTTGCTGCGACAAATACTCTTTTCGTTGCAAAAATAAATCTTATTCCAAAAACTTGTTTTTTCTCATCGGGTATTTTCCACTGTTGATGACCCGATAGTTCATGATTTTTTTTGTTAATTTTCCTAATGAAATTAAAACTATTTATGACATTCAATTTAAAAACTATATTCATATGTTTTTTTTTATTAATATTATATATTTATTGTCACATAGCTACATAATCATAAATGTTTTCTAAGTAACAACAATTTTTTTCAATTCCAAATATTTACAAATAAAAAAAAATAACAATATCTCGAGCAAAAAAAAATTAGAGTTAGAATTAAAAAAAATATTTCGGAAAATGTCCAATATGTATCACACATCAATACATGGTATAGAACAAATATGAAATCAACATTATCCTAAGAATTTTAAGTCACATTAAATAATCATTAAAGTGAGGAATTAATCAAACGTGAACATGGAAAATGTTGTCTCGTGACTCTCCCAGTCGTTCTTACAGGTTTGGCACTTTTTATTAGTTCACACTATTGAATTTCCAGACTTTATAATATGAATAATATACAATAAATATAATAAGTACAAATGGAGACTATCAAAAATCTTAATTAATCGTGTGATTATTTGTCATTCAATTCGATAGAAACGACATTCAACAGTCGTACAACGTGCTATAGTTTAAGTCAAAGTCCAATTTCAAATTTAATATTTAAATTTATTTACAGACTAAATTTTAAAATATATTTTTTAAACAAATAGAATTTTTACATTTTAGCTATTAACAATTTAGATATTAATGTTAATTTATTTGCTAAATTCAGCACGTCTGCACCACATATTGTGTAACGTCCTCCGATGCTCTCAGTACAATATTGTCCGCTTTGGGCCGAAGCTTGCATAGTTTTGTTCTTGGGGTTAGCTAAAAACGCGTTGTACTAAGTAAGGAGAGGAACCCTACTTATAAACCATGCATTTTCTACTCTCCCAAGCGATGTGGGATTGTGCACCCTCACTGATATGGGTCGAACCCATACATAGGTAGAGGTGGCTAACGAGCCGAGCCGAGCCGGCCGAGCCTGAAAAAG